>JACGCK010000243.1:0-61159 GCA_014925825.1 Pholiota molesta
GAGATGATGTACGTGTACACCGCGGGCTTCACGCGGTGCGCGAACGCGCCGCCGTCGCTGCCGTCGCGGCCGGGGCCGCTGTGCAGCAGTTTCATGATGTCCGCCGTGTCGTTGATGACCCCGAACCCATTCGTCGACGTGCGCGCGTAGAGCATCCGGTGGCCCGCCTGAATCCCACTGCGCACGGCTATGCTCGTCGGGCCCTGGAAGATGCTCTGCGCGGCTTTGTAATCTCTGTTCCAATGCTGGTGCACGTCGCCAAAGATTTGCGGGATGCCCATAACAAACATCTTCCATGTGGAATAGAGGCGGGCGTTATTGATATTGGTGAGTGCACCGACCGTAGGCGAGAAATGCCTCGAGAAGCGAATAGGCCCGTTGAAGAGATATGGATAGGCAGCCGGATCTTCGTCCTCTGCCGACGTGCTTTCGATCTAGAGATGCGAATCATGCGATGAGATGAGTACAGGGCTATTTCTGACATCGGCAAAGGCGAAAGCTTGAACGCACCTTGAACCAAAACGTCCCGCGCGAGCTCCGAAGTTTCAATAGTGGGCCCTCGATTTCAACTTCCTTCGCCCCTGCAGCGACACTCGTCTTGACACTGCCAATGAAGTCGTCCGTTAGAGAGCCGTCGTCCTTGTCCATGAACGTGATCACCAGATCGGCAGTAGCAGGGACGTTCTTGACTCGCCAGACCTCATTCCACACAGGAGAGAGCGTCTTTTGCTGCACCGATGAGCTGTGTAATTGTAATATCTTCAGTAGCCTGCGGTGCCCATACGATCTGGAACGAACACGAAGGAGATCTTATCATCAATAGGGGAATTCAAAATTGACGAAGTCGCGACTTCAAAGTCACGACTTCACTTTCCTTTGAAGCAGCTCAACTTGATTGATTTGAACACCCCCGCTTCGTTTCAGTTTTGAAGCGACTTCAGATTTTGCGGGGTTCGAATTTGGTTGATGGCCGTTATAGTCATGCCAGTCGAGGGCGATTAGATTATTGATTAAATGACATTTATTGGAATTCTGTAGCTTATAGCAAGCTTATAGGGAGAGTTCTCTGCTTTAATTTATGAAATAACATAGAACCACTCTACTTGAGTGTAATTTACCAAGAAAACTGGAGATGGGTAGATGTGCATGCGAGCTCCGGATAACGTTGGGAGAGACTTTGTTGTTCATGGAAAAACAAACATACCGCTCCGGGCGCCTGTTGCGTTGTTGCATTCAATCAGGCAGTCTCACAGATGACACGGCCACCTCGTGTGATTTACCATTGTAGTTTTTTTATTCAAATAATCCTACAGTAGCCTACAGTCATACTAATACCTGTTTCCGCCCAGCCTTGCGGCGGTGCCCCACCAGCCGATAAAATCTCAACCTCCGCAGAGATGGGGGGAGAGTGCAATGCCTATTCCTTCATCACCCGCGGTAGCGCGAGCATAGGCGTCGTTGTCCCGCTGCGGAACGACGCCGCCGATGCAGTATCACCTGCCGCACTCCGGGGCTCCTGCGACCTGGTTCTCGGAAACCTCTGAATCGGAAGCCGGCCCACATCCCTCGTTCGAGGGGAGGGGCGCACGGCTATGGGCACTGGTAATGGTGGGGAGTATCGGGGAGGTGAGGTGGGCTGAGCGAAAAGAGGGTATATGGGCCGAGACGAGATAAACGGCTCATGTGACTGCGGATGTCACCGAATATTTCTAACTCAGTCATTCCGGCGTTTCTGGAGAAAGTGAAGCAGCTGAGCTGCTTCACTTTTGAAGGCTTCGCTTAGCGTTGCTTCAAGAAAAAGTGAAGCGTGGGACATAAAAAAAAACTGAAGTCATGACTTATAAGTCGCGACTTCGTCAATTTTGAATTCCCCTAATTTTGGCCACGAAATACGGGTCGGCACTACCGACTACGTCCATCCGTGGAAGTCCAGAAGCCCCAATAAACTGCCAGACGCTACCCAATGAGCCTTTCCCTACATACAGAACAGAACTGGAAAGCGCCATGCACCTGAATGCTGAGATCGACATACGGGATCGGTAGACCCAGCTCTCCGATCTTCTTCGTCAGCGACGACTTCTCCTCATGCGCGGTGTCTTTCGCGTTGTGAACGGCATCGCCGACCTTTTCGAGGATATGCGATACGCTGAGAGGATTACGACGTCCGCCGGGCATCTTGGAGTGGTCTTGGAGAGGGGAGTAGTGGTGGATCAAATTCAACTTCGAGTCTGATTCGAGTCGGACCAGAGTCGGACTCAGTCACGGGCTATTTCTTAGAACGGTGCCCACCAAGTGCCCACCGCCCAGAGCTGCCCAGGCCAGTGCGCCATCGGCTTGGCATCATGAAGCTTGTGCGTAACTTGATTGTGATCTTTTGCAGAAACGTTTCGCCTTGGACGCCTCCATCGGAGGACATTCATGGCATTGGGATAACCATCGTCATAGTCTTGAAATAGAATACAGTGATACTGTGTAGAATTTTAGACGATATCGCAGGGATGTAAAAATAGGTCATATTTTGAGACGACGTCAGCGAGAAACATATATTAACACACCTAGAGAAAAGTCAAAAAAACGACAAGCTAATCGATCATGTCCATCGAATAAAGCAAAATATTAAGTAGCAGATCATTTGTAAAATTTTGGTAGAGCAAGCGAGGCAAATGAAATGAGGTGTCGCATTCATTGAAATGACAGCAGTAAAGGCGGCGGAGCATTGTGGAAAGGAAATGGAAATGAAGAAAGCAAAAATTGGAGCAACCACAAATAGAGAGAGAAAGATGCAGAGGCGAGAAATGAAACGCGGCCAGAGAAAGGAAGAACGGACCTTCGGAGAATATAGCTACATGGGGAGTAGTAGAGTGAGTAAGTAAAAGATACTTAGTACATTGGGGTGTCGCGTATATCATTCATACTGCGTGACGTGTTCCCATCCGCATTCTTCGCCCATCTAGCGGGGAGGGAGCCTGAATCCACCATTCGTATCCCGAACTTGAAATCGTGATGCATGCGAAGAGGGTGGGCCAGACTAATCAGCCGCGGAGGGGGCGGGAAGACAGAGAGAAATAGATCACACATGAGAAAGAGATATAGGACGAATGGATGGTGTTAGATTTTTGGTACATGTGCAAAGGATATCGAATTGTAGATGGTATGATTAAATGGATAGAAAACGGGAAAGACGAGATGAATCGCGGGATCTCGGTAACTCCAAACGATCGGCACGATGCGCAACCTGCACGCTGAAAGGAAAGGGTCAAAAAAAGGTAATGTCAATTCCAATACCCATTCTCAGAAAAAGGCACTGGGACGAACCTTCCTACCATGGGCAACGGCGGCCTACTGATAAGTGAGCGAAGGAGCAAGATCCGTCTCCATCAGACACAGCGGGCTCAGGGGCAGCGGTGATTCCACCAGCTGCGCAAGACGTGGGCTCAACCCTTCATCCTCCTCCATCTCCTCATCATCGCCTTCATCCGGGAGCAACATCTGCCTCAGGGGCGACTTCGGCGTCGGATGGGCCTTCGGCACACCCGCTGCGGGCGGCGACCACGTCCGTGCTCGCGCAGGCTTCTTCCTAAGCGGCTCCTGCTGGCGATGGAAGACCATGTTCGCGACGAGCTGGTCCATACTTGATATAGCCGGCTTTCGCGCGCTTGAATGGTTACAACGGAACTGATGACTGGTGCGTGTACTTGCTGGACTCGGATTCGGCGTCGACATTGGCGATAGATCGGGCAGCGGAGTGGACGTGCTTGCTGGATCGGACGGACAACTACTTGGGGCCATGGGCGCCGTTGGTGTCGTTTCGGCAGAAATGGGAGTTGGATGAGGCACACGTCCAGGAGCATCAGCAGCCGAGGCCTGCAAAGTCGAATGGGCTAGCCCATTCGACTTTGCAGAACAGGTGCCGATATTACTCGGCGATCCCGACTCGTCCAACTTCAGCTTCAACCGCAGCAGCGCCGACAGCTCACGCGACTTCTCCCGCTCCCAACTCTCCCGGCCCGCCGTGCGCTGTTTCAGCTCGTAGATCTTCTGCACCTCGGCGCTGGTTTCGTCCTTCGGAAGCTCCGCGAGAACGGAGGGATCCAGGTAGAAGTCCTCCGGGGAGGGCGAGCGCCGGCGCACCAAATCGCCGCCGTCGACGTCCCACAGAAGGAGGCCGCCGGAGCTGGACGAGGGCGGTGTCGTGGGCACCGTTATCGTTGGATCGGGGACGTAGTTCTTCGAGCCGAGTTCGCGCGGTATTAGGTCGTCGTCGGTTTCCGCGCCGGGAAGCGAGAGCCAGAAGCTTCGCTGCGGCGGTTCGTCCGTCGTGGTCGTCGTCGCATCGTCCACCTGCATGGAAGAGGATCCTTCTTGGAGTCCGAACGGGTCCTCGTCGAGGAGAGGAAGGTCGGCAGAACGCCGTCGTGATGGAGAACATGGTACACTGGTGGGAGCATCGTCTGTGTTGTACAACGACCATTGGTCATTTTTGGGGAACGACAATAGAGGGAACCCGAGCGAGTCGGGATTTGGCAGCGGTGGTGATGCTGGTTGCAGGAGAGGCGGCTCCGGTGAAAACCTGTGCCGATGTGGAGAAGATAGAGAAAGAGGCGAAAGCGTCTCATTGTACAAATCAAAACGCGTCGGGTATTGGTCTATGTGGTATCTGTGGTCATCGTGGTGCATGGGTGGAGAAAGTTGTGAGTAATAGGGGTCATCTTCGAATTCCTCGTCCTCGTCTGACGCAAGAGGAGAGTGGCGTAAATCTGTGTCCAAATATTCCGGCGATAGAGAGGATGTTGAGGACGTTATTGACTCATCATCCAAGTCTGTGTCTACAGAACTGGGACTGCCCCACAGCAGTTGCGCAAAAGGGCGATTGGCAGAGAAATCATCATCGTCGCTCTCAATCGGGACGTCTTTTGAACCATTGATTGACCCTAAGGCTCCAGAAAACATCAAGCCCGGGTTGTAGATATCCCCTGGAAGTGCGCCCAGAGAAAGTCGGTTACCTGGCCATGACAAGGGAAGGGGCGATAAAAGGCTTTCGCTCGGATCGGGGGATAGATGATGATAGATACCACCATCATGGTCCATATAGTCCCTGTCTGAACGTGATGGCGGCAAGTTCCCAGTCAATGTAGATTGGGGAGCAGGCGAACAGGAATGCAGCTGCGATTTAGTCTCCACGTGTCCTGAAAGGCCTAAGGAGTCGAGGTTTTCCCTGAAGTTAGTAGAAGGCGTAAAAACCCTCGTGGCGGAGCAATCTGAGCTCGGAAATGACCAGGATGGCAAAGGTGGGTTTCGATGACGCTGAGTGGGCCCGTTCGCGGAAGAGGACTCCGATGCATAGCCAGATGCCGAATATTTGTCGCAAGAATTGTCGTCAAGGCTCTGACCGTGCAACAAAGCACTAGAGCCTCCCATGGAACTCATTCCAAATTGATGTCCAGATAGGTCGCGGGAAGTGGTGTTCATTGAGGTGGAATGGTTCGGAAAAAGGAAAAAGGGGCTCAGAGGATATATGTCGTCCGAAGATGGTATACAGTAGTCCCAATGAGATGTCGTATCTTCCGCAGGAGCCATAGGAGTGTTCAAATCTAGAATAAACGAAGGTGATGTCAACTGGCGCTCTACAGCGTGACATAGCGGTCGTATAAATGCACAGAGGCAGCTGTTGGATAGCAGCACTCACGTAGATGGGCATCTATTCAGAAATCGTCCATGGTGGTCGTTGTTGGCGACAATCGGAGAGGAATCGGGGATGGGAGGGGATGGTGAGTGTGTGGTCGAGAGGATCGTCTGTTGAACGCTAGTCAATGTCAGGCCATTAGTCAGCACACCCCGAACCACGCGCACTCACGGACTCCGGACACCCCGGGGGCACTGCCGCCTCGAGGCAAAACGCGTGTTATCTCACCGAATCTCTGGTATCGGCGTATATTTTTCACCATCTTATCGAAACAAATCCCACAGGAACCAGACTACCTCTCTTTGTCAATGAACATACCCGTACACTCATGCACCGTTTTGTTGCTATTACGCCCACAAAAGCGCACATCAACGGCCATTGCCTTCCTTTTTTCTTGTTCTCATCCAGTAAGTATCCGGAGAAAATTGTGTATGAGCTGCGGCGGTATCAGACTCTTCTGACCGCCAAATCATGACGAACACCTCAAGAATGGAACCTGTCGCTCTCACTGCGCTTCGCCAAATTTTTATCAGTGTGGTCGGCCCCAGTTCCCGGCCTATTCTTGCCAGCAAAGCGCCTTGTCGGGCAGGTAGGAAACTTTCTGATGACATCCGCCACATGCAGAATTTATCAATCGCCTCAAGGCCGCAAAAGCCCATGATTTCTTGAGCACGTTTTACTTCAAATGTCGGGACCAGAAAAACTTCATTAATTGAGGCTGTACGTACCAAGTACGTACGGTGCCCACTGCCCGGGCATTTTGCATATTCCATCTCCACCATGTCGCCATCCTTACTCACGCTAAGTAGTCGTCAGATATCTCAAGATAGAACTAATGCTCTACAACGGCCAAATTTCGGTCACGATGACTGTTTTTCTCAAGTTTTTCTAGCCCATGGAGAAAAACTCTTTGCCCAACCGCCTTGTACATGTCCTTCGAGGCCTTACATATAATTAGGCCTCAGGTTTGACTTCGCTTAGCCTTCTGATCATTATGGATGGCTAACATTTCAGATAGAATCTCTACGGTTTTACGTCTACGGCCGACTTTCTATCTCTATGGCCTGGGCTTCGTCCAATCAACTACATCAGCAAGGGTTCTTGTGCGTGGTCTTTCAAGCGTAATGTTGGTGCAAATCCATTGTTATTAAACCCAAGTAAGTATAACAGATGAGTCCATTTCCGCAGGAGTACTGGAAAATGCAAACAACACCGCACCTTGACTGTCCGACCAACAACGACACATAATCCGCATCCCATTCGCATCCATCCACTGCATCTCTAACACGCAACGCATGTTGGTTCCATGACCATCGCACGCATGTACTACATGTTTCCTAACTTATAAATGATGATACATACTAAGCGCTCAAGCTCTCTAGTTTCACCCACCTGCCTGAGGCATGGCCTCAACGGCCAATGTCAGATAAAATGGTGATGTATGATGCCAAAGAGCGATGCCAACAGTCCGTCGCATGAGTAAAACTGTTACACAGCACATGCAGATCATGATCAAAGGTAGAAGGCCACATCCAAGCCACGCAACAGCTGCCACGAGGCCTACCGCGGCCGCAGTCAATTTGCGGTGTAGATCAGTAAGTAGCGTTTCTTTCTCCGTGCTTTTATGTTTTATCCCAAGATTGGATTCAAGCATAGCTATTCCTCGACATCCTTCAGGCTTCCAAACACGATCATGTTTTTGATGAGAAAGAAGCCCTATTTCTGGCTTTGCGAGCCTCACGCAGTCCCAGCCAAGACCGCCGTCCGTCCAAAATTTGGGGCATGAAAGGCTAATTCCACATCCTATTCATATTCTGCTCATGTGGATACTTATACCCTCGAGTCCCCCACGCACGACAAGGCTGTGTCTGTCACTCGCCAATGGATGGGCCGAACGCTAAATATAGCCTTTCTTCACCGACATACTTACTACATACATACAACGAGGATAAGGGCATCAGCGGGTCCGCCGGTCTACGAACGCGCGTTTCGTGAGCCTCACGCTAGAGAGGGCGTCCATCTTTGGGAATATGCTATTCTCGACCAGACGCCGAATGATATTCGTTCGGTGCCCGGATGACGCTGATGGGACCTCCGATGTACGTTTACCTTTTGACTCCGGGTCAGTGGTTATTGAAATACTGACATGTGGGCGAATGGCAATTTGCGATACCTTTGATGGTGTGGGTCGTTCCGCACTCGGAGGAGGTTAGTATTCTAGGGAATTCAAAGGCTTGAAAAATAACAATTCTCTGGATATGTTCATCGTCCATCTTATCGATGTATGCTCGAACAATATATCATACATCGATATCATATCGAGATGCACTCATACGCTTATTTTCGAGCCCTAAATGCCTCAACGTAATTAAAAAACCCACTCCCTGCCCACTCCAAAGCCGTTTCCCAAATTCCTGACCTCATAGTTCACAATTCACTCCATCAAGTGGGCACGTCCATACAAAAGCCATTTCCGATGACATCTGCTCGAGATATAAGCAGGATATAAGTATTCAAGATACGGAAATAGGAAATCCCGAGAAACAATTAGCGTTGAGAGTTCCTGGGGGCTCGGATGTTCGTTCAGTTCGCTTGAACCCCAGCACATTTCTTATTTTGCGCGGATGACGATTTCATCATGTCATGCATCGTCTTCGGGGGGTTGAGAACCCGGTCCCAGAGTGTGAATTCGGAAAAGTGTCGCCACGTCCATGAGTTTTCCAGAATTATTGTTCACATACACCTACCGCGATGCGCGATGCGCATGTCTTGCTCCAAGTTTCGTTGTTGACACGCAAGTCATGTTATTGTTATAAAATCCATTGATTCATTAGTTCATGAGCTCCTACTCTCGTGAGGGCCATAGTGAAGAGTACGATATCTAGAGAGACGAGTCAACATTTTTGACGCACGACGGCCCGAAAAGTCGAAGGGTCCAATTAAAGTTAGTAGGTTCTCTCTTATCCGGTATTGTTATACCCGTTGCAAATCAGTTATTCTCCGCAGTGGAGAAACCAACATTGACTACCGCTCTAAGGCGGTCGCCGTAGTGGATAGTCCCAGCAATAAGGCTGTACAAAAGCAGTTTCATGAGTATGCGTATCACCGTGCAATGCCAACTGCGCCAGCTCACCCAAAACCTATCCATGCAAGGACAGCGGCGCCCGTGTTAGTTGCGACGACGCCGTAATTCTCGATGCTGGGCAGAATCCCAGCGATAAACATGGACGTGAGGAATGCACGAGAGCCACTGCAGCGGTGTTAAGTTGGAGGCATGATATCGAGCGCTGATAGATAGATGGGCTCACTTGTTAGCGGCCATAGCTTCGGCGCTGCGTGAATGCATAAGGTCGACGACATATGCTGCGGAGGGGCTTAGCACGAAGTCGACCTAGAAAGGAGGCCATTTTTCAGCGTTGATGCGAAGCGCACGATATGACAAGCAGGTGCTCACCCCGATGCCGTTGAAGAATATACATATGAGATTTAGGACGAGGCCAAGTCGACCAGATACATAGTGCGTGATCAGCCCAGAGCATAAAATCGACATGGGGACTAGAAATAAGGAGCCCAGATAGGTGGCACGAAGGCGATCTTCTGGGTACCATTCGCCTCCCCGTTGTTTTCGACATCTAATGACCGTTTTATCTGCTATATATCCGGCCAAAGGCGCTCCAACTATGGAAGTACAGTTGAGAATAGCATCAGAGAGAAGTAAAGGACCGAACTCACTCATATTTCCGAGACCACCTGGTAAGAAGCAAGCGCCGATCATTGCTTCGTTGCTGATGCCGTATTTCTTGCCCTTGATATGGTATGTCAGCATGTAGGCAGCAATCACATTAATAAAAGAATTTACAATTGTGTATGCCAGAGGAACCAAGAGAACTGCAAGGCGTCAATATTAATCGCGGAAACTAGGCCCAAAAATGACGGATTACCATAATCTGTAAGCAGTGTGGTAAATCCTGCGAGCATCTGAGTGTAACGTCAGTTCACAGAAATAACCTAGTCAACTTCAAAAATAGAACGCACAACAGCCAGTAAATTTGGGCTTCGTAACATCCACAAAGGTTTGAATGGATTGAGGAGAACTGGTCCCCATTTCGGGAGTGAGGCCGGATCTGCCTTATCAATTCCACGTTCGCCCGGATGGTATGTTTCGGGGAAGAACAAGACGACTACGACGAACACGACTAGACCAACTGATCCTAGCCAAAGTTGCAGGAGACGCCATGAGAAGTAATGTGTTGCAAACCCTAGAAAAATTTACGGGTTAGGTCGATCGTAGCATGTCAGATTTTGGTAACACTTGCCTCCTACCAGAGGTGCCAATGCAGGACCGACAAGTACAGCCTGTAAGTGTTAAGATTTAATTAGATTTCAACAAATGAGTTGGACATACTGCAAAGAATATCCCCAATGCGCGACCTCTTTCCTCCAGCTTGTATATATCTCCGATAACCCCTGAACCAACTGCAAGTCCTGGAGATGCGCCTAACGCTTGTACGATTCTCCAAAAGATAAGCTGATATATAGACTGTGACGCGGCTGAGCCAATAGAGCCTGCAAGGAGAAGAGGTGTCCCAATGAGATAGATCCGTTTCCTGCCATCTATCAAAATAAGACATTAGCCAAGAGCTCGAAGGCCAAACAGAACGGCGCGTACAAAATCCAGAGTACGTGGCACCAATAAGAGAGCCTAAGGATGACGCTAGGATTGAAGAGCTTACGGCCAGGCTGTAGACGCATCGTCCATGTCAGCCTTCGAATTGAACGGTGCGGGTTTGCCTGGAGTTTGTTACCTAACGACTGCAGGAGTCGAGTCGAGATCCCTTGCAATTTGAGGTATTGAAGGAACAAAAGTTCCTGCTACGAACACTGTAATGCAGAAATGAGAAACGTGGATATGGCAGGACACCTCATCGACTCAACATGCAAGAAGCCCAGTCAGTGACACAATGGCGACAATGCCACGTTTCTTCGCAGGCGTGAACCGCAGATAAACTTCCTCATGCTTGGACGGCGCTAGCAATGGCGCTTCTTCAGAGTTTGCGTCCAACTCATTAGTCATTGTGGAGGACGAGAAAGAGGCGGTTAGCGAGGTACCTTTTGTATATGAGCATTACTTATAGAAGAGTTATTTGAATTTCTGAGTCAGATTATGAAAGCGTCGTGGGGAATTTGATCGGATGTTTAAATGTTTGCCGATATCTAATGATTCTTATCATGTTTGCACGCTTTTAAGTACATCAACTCTAGGAGTATTTAAACGATTCAGACCGTGCCCATCCTCTTTTACGGCCGTCAATTATTTCTATCAGTAGAAAATCCGACATCGACATATGCTCTCATCCGATCTCCATATCGGATGATCGACCAAACCATTCTAAATTCGCGTCAGTCAGTATCCTGTATCGCACAAGTACGATGCAAGTTCAACGCACCCAAATCCTATCCAGAGAAATATGGCGTGTAATATAGCCGTGAACAGTATCCCAAAGGTATTTATCATCGGGAGAATGGCGGCAATCCCAATCGCCATTAGGATGGCGCGTAGACCACTTAGTTGGAGTCAGTGTCGGCGGTCAGACGAGGGAAGTGTGACATACTTGTTGGCGCCTAAGCTTTCTGCACTCCTAGAGTGCATGACGTCGACTAGATATGCAGCGCACGCACCAAATGACATCTCAACCTGCCAATGCATGGATCAATAACAATCAATTTCCAGGATAGATCAGTGTTTTTGAAGAGCTCACCCCCACGCCATTGAAGAATAGGCAAATTAAA
Organism: Pholiota molesta; assembly: GCA_014925825.1. Taxonomy (NCBI): domain Eukaryota; kingdom Fungi; phylum Basidiomycota; class Agaricomycetes; order Agaricales; family Strophariaceae; genus Pholiota; species Pholiota molesta. The sequence goes on from JACGCK010000243.1 coordinate 11,474, forward strand.
CAGAGAATCAGACCTGGAGTGCCATCCACGTACTTGTTTGCCAGCCCGAAACAAATTAGAGGGACTGGAGCATAGATTGCCATTGGGAGCAACCCCGCCCTCAAACGGTCCTCGGGATACCAAACACCGCCACGCTTCTGGCGCCATTGAACCACCGCGCGATCCGATAGCCGTCCAACGATAGGTGCACCCACTTCTCAAATTCAGAAAAGAAGCGGTGGTGAATGGAACAACGCACGTATGTTTCCCAGGCCAGCAGGCATGAAGCAAAGCCCCAGAAGGGCTTCGTTTTTAAGCCCATACCGAATTCCCTGTCACAACTCATTCATATATAGGTCTCCTACTTCAATTGTACGCGACTCACCAGTGTATAGGGTAGCGGAACTAGCAAAGCTAATTAGAGTATATGTTAGGACAAGTTTTCAGGAGAATCATACGAGGAAAAAAGACGAACCAAACACGGACATCAGAGTCGCAGATGTCGCTAAACACTGTCGCAATAACCAGAACATTAGCAATTCAAGAAATAATAGAACTGTGGCATAGATACATACAATTAATAGTAAGTTAGGACTTCGAAGCAATAGCATGGGACGCAATGGATTCACGAAGATAAATCTCTTCCTCCACTTTGGACCTTCCTCGATTTTTAACTTGTCAATGCCGCGCGCCCCTGGCTGACTTGTTTCTGGGAAGAACAAGAGCATGGAAAAAAAGGCGACTAAGCCGATGATGCCGATGCTGCCTTGCATGATCCTCCAAGAGAAATAGTGGCTAACAGCGCCTTTGAATGGTATTGAGTCATTGGTGTGGCAGATGTCAAAAAAAAACAGCGATAAGTACCTCCAACTAAAGGCGCCAAAGATGGGCCCAGCAACGAAGCCTGTGGAGGTAGTAAATAAGAATATCAACTTTCAATATGGTCGCTGAGATAACGTACCCCAAAGAAAACGCCCATAGCTCGACCACGCTCTTCCAGCTTATAGATATCTCCACAAACGCCTGCGCCTACTACCATGGCTGGCGCTGCCCCAACGGATTGTATAAATCTCCAGAATAATAGCGAGGGCACATTGAGAGCTGTAGCCACCCCGATTGAGCCAAATATTAAGAATGGCAGAGAGGTCAGATAAAGTGGCCTGCGTCCGTCTTTCGGATTATCAGAAACGGGAATGGAGGTAGAAAATGAAATGAACATACAAAATGTCGAGTATGAACCGCCTATCAACCCCCCAACGGATCCGGAAAATGCTGATAAACTGACAGCCAAGCTATGTTTTTGTATCGAGAATTAGCTTTGGGTCAGCAAATCAGGGTTTGAAACACACTTGACAACGGATCCAGTTGTATTTAGGTCCTTTGCGATCAGTGGAATAGATGGGGTGAATGTGCCGGTGACGAACACTGTTGGAGAGAGTCAATCCAGTCAGTACATGTCATGAATTCTGCGTTGCTATATCCCCTACACGGTATAATACCACAACCAGAGACCATAATGAGGATCACTGCCTTTCTTCTTGGGGAGAAACGGCGGTACACTGCATTGTGATCGGCTTCAGAATCATTCGCGTCAGACGAGAGCAATGGAGTGTCTTCTGCGTCTGTGGCCATCATCGGATGACTGGAAGAAAGAGAGCGCGCTGGCCACCGTCGTCGGATGGAAGGGGTTTTATAAACCTTCAGTGATTGTCGTTTCTAACAGAAAATTAAAATAGAAGTCCCTCGGTTATTTATGTCGAGTCATAACTCGGACCGATCAGGCTCTAGGAGCTCCAACGCTATGTAGCTTTGCTGCCTTTGCCATCTTTTCCCATTCGCATTTGGGTCTATTTCGGTGGAATTTGCATTCCAATGTTCGATGGAGATGTGGAATTTTTTTTTTTTTGGGTTGGAATGTGAGTATGTAGACTAGTCTCTCGTTGACTATAATATTGAGCTTATCTGATAAGGGCAATCAATCACTTCATATTGTTGTGTGGGATCAATCATTAGAACTGATTCATTCCCATGCCCAGCCCATGCCTCATACTTATCGAACTGCATTGAACATTTGGACGATCACTCACACGGCTGGTATATGGGTTGTACATGGGTTAAGAAATTGGTCACTAGGAAAATCCTTCATCTATATAATAGTCACTATCAAGCGACGCGGCTCACGCAGGGAGTAGTCCGATAGAAGTGAGTGCTAGATTAGATATCTAAAATGAGAGAACCGTACTACTCATTATACATTTTTATTAGAATCGATGCCAATGATTCGTATTGCATTTTACATTTCCTCTTGTTGGTTGCGTAGGTCTTGGGTATGGATAGAGGTACATAGAGTGATTCATACTTACATAGCTACAAGCTTAATCACAAGCAGATTAGGTTTGTTATCTCAAGTTTGATTAAGTATCAGATATTGATCGGAGTATTGGCTAGTATTGGAAGGCAAATCACCTTAATTTTGTGTTGCAGATAGAATTCACTTTTAGATCCATGTTATCATATAGGGTTCCAGTAAACCCTAATTGAGCCAGAGGCCTCGTGAATCTTTTATAAGAAATATTTATCGAGATCATATGCACAGAATATCAAGCTATACAGCAGTTTTCATGGAACAGATGGCAATAGCCGGAACCGCTCTATCCGCATGGTCTGATATTTTTGAACGTCGTAAGGCCTCGGGCTGATGCTATTCAACTGGAATAAGTACCTTGGGGCGGTGGTCATTGAAAATCGGTAGGAATCCATCCATGACGGTTGGTGATCCATACTCTCAGGGCATTTTACGATGCAGGAGGTTCTGACTCAGTTCGCATATCCGAGGATACTCGATTGTATGGCATGCAAACCAGCGCTTCATAAGGAACAGTGTATCCGTATCATTTGACACGATTTTTGATAGGGAAAGAATGTCTATTGTAAGACGAAACTCTTTTAAGTAGTTAAAACTTGAATAGTATTATTCAAGTATTATTAGCCAGTATGATTTCTCCGAAAGTGCCACATGAGTTTGATTTAAATACAGACCTCCGTTGAACGGGTTCCGGAATCTAAGCATTGTATACCGCCCAATATTTTTGTATCCCGCGGCCGCCCAAATGGCTGTCTCCATGCTAAACATCAACAACACAGTCAGTCCCAGCGAGGCCGAATTTGTAGTGATTGCCCACAACCTGTGAGTAGGTCCATCAGTGTATTCTATTATCGTAGTTTGACATGTTGGTTAACTCTCATATCGTAGAATGGCTGTAAAATATTACTCCCTGGCGTCTTTTGGTGAACTTCATGCTGTCCATAGATCTCTGAGTAACTCATATTATTTCAAGTTATGTTATTCTACGATATCATGATCACATTCGGTGATGAAGTTGACCAAATCTGGAAAAGAAAATTCACCAAATTCACTCCACTTTGGTTCCTCGTCTGTGTTTTCTATCACCACGTGCGACTACATAGCTTATCCTCTCTCCTCCAACCCAGAATCGCTATCTGTCGCCACTGGGCTTCATAGTTATTACTGCTTGTAAGTCTTATTTATTCAAAACTGTCTCAAATATCTATACCTTGTGTTTCTTGAAGCATTTCAAGACCCAAATTGGACCAATGAAGCCTGTACTCGCTATGTATTCTTTCCAGAAATACTGAGGATTTTTACCTCAGGGACTATTGGAAGTATATATCATATTCCTTTCACCTAATAAATCGTTTTGTTAATGTCTGTAGCCATTTTCGTTATTCGCTTATACGCCACATATTCTAGCAGCCGCTTTATTGCTTTGCCGATGACGTGCCTCCTGCTACTGGAACTGGCACTCAAGATTGTTGGTCGTTTCCACCTTTCAAAGTTGGTTAAATTCAGTCGCTCACTGTAATATTATCTTCTTCAGTGGTCATTCACTAGCGGACAGAGGTTGCAGCTGCCCCCAGGTACGACTGCCCAAGAGCAGGCTGCAGCAGTACTAAGAATCTCATCAAAATTTCAGGTCTTGTAGGATGCATTCTCACTACGGGACCAGATAGTTTGTATGCACCGTAATTCGCTAAAACAAAAAATAACAGTTTAAAATGGTGACTTTGCATTTCAGCCGCTTCACATTCACCTGGATAGCTGAGCTCATCTTCGGTAAGTCTACCTATTTTTGGCACATTTCTAAGCGCGCGCTTATTTATGACCAGATTCCATCGTGTTCATTTTAACTTTGTGGCGCACTTTTTCGCTCAACCTCATGAGGGGAGGAGGCACACGTTCTCTCATTAATCTAATTCTTCGTGACGGTTTGTGTTATTGATCCCTATCCATTGAGAGTACAGCGCTAAAGCGACACTTAGGAGTCATATACTTTGCCGTCATATTGGCTGCAAACCTTTTCACCGTTCTGACCTTTCTGGTAAGCTATGGGTTTGCGCGGTATTTAGCTTCGTTAATAAAACGGAGCTTTGCCTTGCAGCTTGCACCGGTATGCACGTTGTCTTTTGTTCATTTCAATTTTCCTTATTCTCTCTTTAGCCAAATTTGAAGGCCATCAATGCTAGCTTTACCGTTGCGTGAGTATTCAGAGATTCGACCTGAGAATGTATGCGACACGTTGGTTCTTACCCATCATCATTTCCTAGAATTACTCCACTGATGGTCTCGAGATTAATTCTCAATTTGCGCGTTGCTGATACCGCGTCGAGGGCGTCCGCTGCTGAGTTCATTCTTCCAGGTTCACAAATAGATCACATAAACAAAGGTAATATTTAGTTTCAAGTTACATGAACAGACCTAACAGAGAAATGTTATATTAAATACGACGAAAGATTATACCTCACAATTCCTTTTTGTATCACCTGCCAGCATGCCAGATAGCGGAGATCAAGATTTCGAAATGACAGACATTGGAAATACAAGGGTCTAAAAATCCTTGCTTAGCATGCGCAGCGGTGTAATATATCGTCTTTGCTATAGTATTCAATTACCTAGATGTATTGTAATAGACCACGTCATGTACTCAAAGTCAACTCCTGCACTTTCGCCCCTTCCGCCCTACAGCGCACTGTTAGCTAGATCAAAAGTCAACACATGGGTCTCCAGGTTCTTGAAATTGGCATATTCTTGCTCTACAACCCAGCCAAGCTTCCGATACGCTTTGAGTGCGGCGAAATTAGAAGACGACGTGCGCAAGTACACGCTTTCGAGGCCGTATTCGCGCGCACGCGCAATGACAGCGCTGTTCAGCAGCCGCGCGATACCCCGTCCGCGGTACCGAGAGGAGACGGCCAGCCGCCGGAGCTCAGCGTTGTTCTCTTTAATCCGCGTCGACACGTCTGTTGGAAAGGTGGAGCAGTTTCAGTCAATATTTTCTGATACCAATACACCCGTTGCGTACCTAGCCCAACACAGCCGACGACTTCCACGCGGGAAGGATCCTCAGGTGAATACGCCTCCGCGACCCAGAACGCGTTCGTGCCTTTTGGGATGAAGCCACCGTCCGTGCTGCGAACCAATCCGTAGGCAGTGGGCACGTCCATCATTTCGGGCCCGTTTATGGAGCCGTTGACGAAGGCCATGAAGGTGGCGTAGGTGCGCGCAAAATACGCGAGGAACTGGACAGGGCCGGCGATAAGCAGCAGCGCGGCGGCGACGCGCATTTGCTGTGTCCGCGAGAATAAGTAGAGAGCGGCCCCGAAGATGAGGAGCGCGCAAGAGGCGAACGCGCGTGGTGTTTTGAGCTCGGAGCGGCAGAGGTTGGCGCGAGGCGAATCCGCTGATGCTTGGGTCAGCGCGCAGTCCAGGCGAGAGACGGCTGTGGATTGGCGACGTACCTCCGACACATATAGCATCTTTGAATAAATAGCGTACCCGATCTGCGTCCGAGTCGCGATAATAGCGAATACGGATGGAAGGAAGCGGGGGCAGAGACGATGGATTACGAGCGTATGCCAGCATATCGTTCTGCTCTATGATTGGAAGTGGAGAAGATAGGCGAAGAGGGGTTTGTAGGAGTGCGTATCGCTGGAAAATGTTGCCAGTCTGCGCTTATATGCCTCGAAGACTGACCGATAGAAATCCAGGTTGTTGCCCTCTAATCCCCTCAAGGCGGAGTTAAGTAGAAAAAATCGGTGTTCAATGTGACTCATACCATATCGTTTCAGTTATCTTTGTTGATGACGATGTCAGCGGAGGACGCGCACGGCTATATATACACGCACGTTACAAAATTATTTTGGAGAGTGATGATCTCAGTGATCCGAGTCAATGCTTTGAAGTTCAGAGCTCAGCTATGTGTGATACAGTCAAAGTTAAGGATTAGTATTTTCCACAAATAAATTGTCGCAATCTCAAGACAGCCATTTGTGTAGATAAATGCACCTTTTGTGGAATATATTTCAGAAAAATCATCGCTGCACCCCGTGATGATGGCTTTCAAACCAGCATCGGATGCTCTGCAAAAAAGGATAGAAAGAAGTTGATCAATGATCCGATCATTGATCATCGATCATGATCGTGAACTTGTGCAGCACAGCAGATTCAGAACACAGCTCGTCAGCCAATCGTCAACGGCTTCTACTTATAATTATGTATCAAAAAATAGTGAAAACCGTCGAGGACGCACATCATATACTGCAGATTACGTACTAACCTCCGAAAGTTCGCAATTGACACGCCAGGCTGCCTCGTTCAAGAAGAGGCAGTGTGTTCCCGTTCAGGAAAATTCATGGTAAAAGGTGTGCTGCTGGTGAAAATGGCGACCAAGAACTGCGAGAGCAGTGGCGGAGGATGCTCTTGGATTACTCTCAGCGCAGAACCTTTATTCCCTCCGATAAATTTGTCGCACTGGCCAGTATTGTCGAGGTATTCCAGTCTGCATTGGATGATCGATACATCGCCGGCCTGTGGCAACGGAACCTCCTACATGACCTCCTCTGGGAAGTCTGCCCTCCCATGGGACCGGGTGACGTCCTCCTCCCCCGCATTCGTACAGCAAACTATCGCGCTCCAACGTGGTCGTGGGCATCGGTCGACGGGAAGCTGTACATCCCATACTCACTGGAGCCTCCAGCCTCTGCCGCGAGCTATGAGGCAGAGATCCTGGTGTGCGAAGCGACTCCGAAAGTCAGCACACTTCCATTTGGCGAACTCGAGAACGCGAGAATGACCATGCGAGTGAAGATGCATCCCTTCATGTACGATGGGCGGAAATGTTCGATCATAGAGCATAAAGGAACCCGTACGGGAAATGGGGTTGTAAGCATGCCAACAGGTTGGTATTGGACTCCTCCGGTGGGAAGCTGCCTGGAGCCCAAATCCTTTTCCGTAGAACGGATGAGCGACGAAAAGCAGGAAGACTCGGAGAGAGAAAAAGCTGGGATCAAATTCGATTACCTCGAAGAAACAGAGAAAGATCGCCAGATAGATTTTTATGTCATCATTCTACGCGCAGGCAGAAATTGGAACAATCTGGGAGACTGGATGCAAGGATTACTGGTGGTGCGGGTTGAGAACGATTCAGAAGTAGAACAATACAGGAGGGTGGCTTTTTTGCATCTCCCGTACTGTTCTCGGTGGCCGGATTTGTTTGATGAGGCGCCACTTACCACGGTTACTCTAATTTGATGTTCTCCCTTTCATATTAGAAACCGATTAGCAGATGGAATGAAACTATACTGCATGAGTTTAAAAGCCCATCGTTTCATAAGAAAAGAACGTACTGATAGCTTGAACGGCATTGATCGACTCGTCATTGTGTGTGGACGACGCGTATATAATACTGAGACCTTCAAAGCTTCAATCCTGGTTGTTTTCTTGGCTAAACATGTTCGCAGGCTGAGCTATGAGCGCTTGAGCGCTCGCTGCCTGCAGCTGTCATACCAGGGGGCTGTTTTCCGAACGAGCCGTGAAAACAACCTGCAAGGTCGCCCCCGTGGGAAGTGGCTATGCGCAAGCCACGCGTCGGTCACATCAGATCAAATTCCCGTATGCGGATGCCTGTTTTTTCTATCCATTGGGTCATCGAGGGCGATTTGAGGGCGATTGCCTGGTGTTATATTCAGTAGAAACACCGTTGTAAGCAATTAGATATAGCACATATAATACATTTATTTAAGATATTATCTTTTTCTTCTTTTCTTGCCTGCACCCCGTGAAGTGGAGCTAGCAACCGTTCCAGATCGCTCTCTCTTCTGCCGTTCTTCCTGCTGAACGATCTCCTCCAATCCATCGCTATTTGGGATTTGATTTTCGGTCCGCCAGTTATCGGTTGCAGCCTCGGTGATAGACATAAGACGCTCTTCCTGTTTGGTGATGAACATCTCAATTAAGAGCTGACCTGGGATCTCTGGAGCAAGGTACTTGTAAGGTTGTGCCGGATCGACCTCTGCATGGTGTGTAAGAAGGTGATTGACCATATTGTACTTCCAGACAGTGTGGGGGTTTCCAGAGAGTGAGGGGGGACATATTGGGCAATGGATCGGGACATTCGTACAGGGAGATGATGCTGAACAAGTCATTGCTGACTTGTACTGCATCTTTTCGTAGTGATAATTACAGTTCGAGGCAACCGCAACGCTTCGCGAATTGTCGGATTTATGTTTGAGCTCAGTTAGGCAGCCTTCTAGTCCGCAGAAGCCACAAGGCTCGATTTCGATCTGAAATATACATGGCGCTGGAATTCTAAGTCACTAGATCCAGTCATTTGAACACTTACTGTACAATTTAATCCTTCCTCCTCTACCCCTCTCATAAATCGCAGAATATGCTGGCCAACATGTTCGCGCATCTTATTTAACGGCTTTTCTGAATTACACAAGCGACAGGGAATTCGAGAAGTCGCATCAAGTTTGGGTTTCGGGATTAGATGGAAAGGAAGATTGTTGATAAGAAATGAATGTCCACCTTCCAATGAATGATTAACATCAACATGTATTGCAAGAATAAGTAGAAGATAATCACCGTCCATTGCACGATAAGGAAGGGCATCCGGATTCTTTATCTCTGGTAAAATATCGAGGTTTGAAAGGATCTCACTGTTTTCAGGGTTTAAGGAATCCCATAGGCCGTTTGTAGCATCCTGCAACTCCGAGCTTTCGATAGACCAGGTGCAGGTGACTTCACAGTCCGACGAAGTAGTTGCGTATTGGTGGATAGGTTGCACGATAAAGGAAGGGATTTCAGCAATATATGATGATTTGAGAACTCGTGTGTCGGTTGTTGTAGAATTCAGTGAGATGTGGCGTCCACTCCACTCCCAGCGTCCGGGAATGCGTGCAGATTCGACGATTTGAATGACCTGGCCAACAATAGTTACTCCACTTTTTGAATCCAAGATTTTCTCCACTGATAAAACACTTCGCGTCTCCTTCCCCTTATCTAATCGAAACCCTGCGATCTCGATAATGGCAAGACAAATATGGCCTCCAGAACGAGCCAAAAATGCGCCTAGGTCTGTACTCTTCATAACTGGTGTGTTGTTGACCTCCGGACTCTGAGTCTCCCCAAGATCCAAGAATCTTGACTTCTGACGGAGATCCTCGACTGCCATTCCAGCAGCTCTGAGCGGCCGCATTGTGACCTTCTTCGCACGATTTGATGTCAAGGTTGCAACCAATGAAGCTTTTAGATAGAATTTTCCTTCGACTTCGAGTGTTTTTGAGAATGCAGGCAGATCTGGATCTTCATGTTGCCCAATATCGTCTGGAAGTAGATCTTCTAGAGTTTCGCCCACTTGGAACAAATCATCGAATTCTTCTTCAGGTATAATGTGCGAGGTCAGAATAGGATCTTGATCCACGTCTTGCACAGCTACGGAAATTGTCGGATTAGAGGTTGGTGTGATATTTATTGTGGGATTCGCTATCGCAAGATTTTGAAGATCTTCACGGATGTTTGGGTTCTCCTCCTCAGAGCGCATATCATCAGATGTCGAGTCGACTCCCACGTATTTGCCATTAGGACGCTGAAGATCATGTCCTTTTTTACCAAATAAATCTTGGTCAAAACGCGCAGTGGTTCCAAAATACTCCTCAAGAAGGTTATTGGCTGCGTCACGCCCTGCATTCCAAACTGCACGAAGATCGACATCACCTACTCGAGTATTCCCTTCCCATGACCGAGGATTGACACGGTCCAGTCCCATAACGTCCTTGAGATTTAGGCGACGATGGGGTTTTTTGATATCAGGATTTCTTTCAAATGCTGCATTGATAAGTGTTGCAGCACTTAGCTTTCCACTGAGCTCGTCGATATCAAAATTCCGTGCATGGTCCTGAGTACGACAGTCAGAGAATAAATTCTCAAGTCGATCTGTCCCTTCAAGGATGATGTAGAAGTTGAGATTGGGGCTGATTGATTGTAATCGCGCAGTTGTGAAAAACAAGTTCTTGATGGTAGCTTGGGTATCGGCATAGAGCGCACCAGTAAGACAGGAACTTCCATGTTTTAATTGCAGAATGCCAGCCAAGTGCGCGAATTGACTGAGCGATTTCAACTGTTCTGAAAGGCTCATTTCAACGTCGATGAATGGGAGTACAAAACACCCGAGAAAATGTGCCAGAAAGTTGATATGATGTCGCTTCTGACAATCAAATTGATTATCAGTGGGATTTGCATAATCTTTCAGCTTCAGAAGATTCTGGATTAATGAAACGGCTTTGGGTACATTTTGTTTGTCACCCGGATCGAGAAGTTCGATTGCCTTTTCGGGAGACATTCCAGGAAGCGTCGCTAAATGGCGAATTATATCTGTTGCCGTGATATTTGTGTCTTCAATCATGAGTCCTGTTTTGCTGCGTAAGAGAGTTGCGAAACCTAGAGAGGAAATAATTAACAAGACAGTCAGTAAACTGTAAAATTTCAATAGTATTAATACTTACGCTTCATGATGTGCTTAGGATCGCACGTCCAAACAATGCATTCCGATGACGTGAAAGTATTCAGACCAAGAAGGTGGCCCAGTTTCTGCCCAAGAGATGAAGAAGGATCGAGTTCTGTTGTTGTACATATCTCGTGCTTTGCGCGTCGGTAAACTGCATCTCCGTCACTGGCGATGGTCCACATGGGACCCGTTAAGCACTCGCCAAATTCGTGCACGGCATAATTCGACAGAAACCTTTCGACCCATTCCTTTAGTGCAGTCCACTTTTCAGTTTTGTCGGATGGAGATACGATAAGAGGGACAGGATTGTGATCTTTCTGTGCATATGCGGCAACTGCGACAACAGTTGCGTCACTCCCGAAGCAGACTTTCTTGGCTGGGTCTTCTTCCTTGAGCAGAGCATGTCTAATATGGTCGATGTCTTCTGCACTGTTTACCTCAGTAGTAACGTTATTGGAATGTTCACGGCAGAGGCCCAAGATCTGATTCCTCCGTGGGCAGTACCGGCAGCGCGTTTCGAGAGCAACACCGTCGAACATAAGAACATTTCCTGGTATCTGTCCAGCTATTTTTGAGGGTGGGGGCCTGACTTCTGGATCAAGAAATGTTGTCATGTTATTGTCATTCTCGCTTTTACTGGGTGCAGTGATCGAAGGGAGAAGACGGGGAATTTTACGATGGCGACGAATGGTAGACTCCGAGACAAGTCCATGAGATTTATTTAGCGCATAAAGAAGACGGGGTCCACCAATCGCCTTGACCAGAAATGCAATGTCAAAATCCCGCTCCGTAAAACCTGATCGAGGACTATAAAGTCCAGCAAGGGATTTTTCTATCAAGTTGGCGATTGTTTCTGCAGTGGAGCCGTGGCGGAGAGCGGCCGCGGTTAATCTCCGGAGTCCTACTATTTCGTTGTTTGCGATTAACATGACAATTCGTTTGTAGTCGTCGATTTTTCTGTCGAATGTTTTGAAACGTCTCTCCGCGTTTTTGAGCTTGGTAAATATACAAATGTGGATCAGATCTCAGAGAAGTCAAGAGCAATAAGATTTAAATAACACACCTTGATTTGAAGTGCCTTCAATTCCCGTCCCATCCGTCTTGCAATCCCATCAAGCTGTTGATACGTGAGCCGGTCCCAAGGAGTGTGAGGGCTTGCAAATATTGCACGTTCTTTAAAGATTCGAAATTGCTCGGAATTAACAAGACCTTGACATTCCAAGCACGGTGCGACTGGAGTTCCTTCGAGCGAACGAGTAACTGTGATTGAACATTTCGATGATTGAAAAAAGATCCGATTATTTTCCTTATCGAATTTCACCAGATTCCAGTTAAGGTTGTCGAGATGTCGATGATATGGATAAGTTGCCCAGATAGAACCTGCCACCCAGTCAACGGCTATTCCTGGACAAGGTTCATGAGGATCTGAATCTGTAATCAAGATCTGAGGAATAGATTGCTGAATGGGGGGTTGATTTGCAGAGGCAGCAGTGGGTGTGTTAGACGACGATGATGCGCCCTGAGTCTCCGCTACCCTAGGCTCGTAGAACCAAGGAAGTTTCTTGTGTCGAGCCCTCTTCTCGCACTGTTTTCCTTCCTGATGGCGGATTAGATTACGAAAATGGCCAGTCTTTGTGAGAGAAATGTCCTCTTTGCATCGATTACATTGGACATGATGAGTTCCGGATGCGTCTATGGTGGTCTCAATGGATATGTTGTCGACAAAGAGCGAGACTGGAGAGTTTATTGGGCGCACTAATCCTCGTGAGGCTGAAGATGTTGGCATAGTGCTGACTGTCAGTGCTCATTAGGATGATTCTACTGTATAACATTGACTATATACCACATAATAATACTACGAGATGTATGTAGATGTCAACTGAGGAGTATCATCGGGACTCTGGTGGCATATTCTCTCCGCAATCGCCAGGCAATCGCCCTCGATGACATCCAACGGATAGAAATAAAAGGCGTCCGCATATGGAAATTTGATCTGATGTGACCGACGCGTGGCTTGCGCATAGCCACTTCCCACGGGGGCGACCTTGCAGGTTGTTTTCACGGCTCGTTCGGAAAACAGCCCCCTGTGTCATACTATTCATGAGAGTAGTGACTCCGGCCCGAGGTTGCCCGTTCCGAAATTTATGCTGGTTACAGAGCGTGACAAGTGACACCACCTTAGCTTGCCACCAACCAGGATGCTCTCGTCGCTGCGACAGGCGACTAGGAGCGCCCTTCCGCGCGTCTTTCCGAGATATGGCCGCACATTAACAACATATCCTTCACCTGAGAAGGATAATGCGGCAGTCAATGAAGCTCGGGACCTCCTCAACCCGAAGGAAGACCCATTCGCACTACCTTTGCAACCAATAGAGCCCGTCTCTGCTATCCCGAAGGTGGACCTCGATACAATGCACCATCACATACCACCAGCAGAGTCACCCCTACTCCATCTACTGGCTACTACGATCATGCAACACGGAGAATTTGCGCGCGCTCAGAAGATAGTCTCGAAGATGTTGCTACATATTTTCGCCGCGACACGGAGTCCGCCGATGCCTATTGTCGAGCAGGCTGTCCTGGCTGCCTCGCCTGCCGTACGGTGTCGCAAGCAGAAACAACGTGGAGGCAAATCGGCCATGAAGCCTATGGCGCTCAGTGAACGACAGCGAATTAGTCTCGGGCTGCGTTGGATACTCGAAGCAGCGGACGCGAGAAAGGTTCCGGGAAAAAAGCTCGAGGAGAGGCTTGCGAGGGAAATGATTGCTGTTCTGAAAGGCAGCAGCGGCGTCCTCGAAAAGAAGAAGAGGATGCACGAAGAGGCCATGGCTAATAGGTGCGTGTTCCATCAAGTTCTCACATGGCGTATAGGCCTCTAATACATTTGTAGGGGTATACTATCTAGGACTCGCTAATAGGTGCGTTTTTCATCAAGTTCTTACACGGCGTATAGGCCTCTAATACATCTGTAGGGGTATACTAGACTCAGAGAGGGGTTAATACCTCGCTTATTTCGCAATGCAAAAGTACTTTCAATCATAATATGTTGCCATTGTTGTCAAGTATGATTCAGCAATAAGCTCGGATGATGAACTTAAACGAATTCTATAGCAAGCTTTCGACGCATAGGGCTACTCGTTGTTGGTGAGCTTTCAGTCTCAGTCGGCGTACCCACATTTGTTCACATATCCCATAGTTCTCAAACTAGTCTAATGATCTCTTATGGCTTACCTGCTCGCGACTGAGCCCAAAAGTAGTCTGGAAGTCGACGAATTCTGATTTCTATTGGTCACGTAGATGGCTGATAAACGTTTAAGCTGTGGCGAACAGATGTTTAATCTTGTTTTTCCCCGTCTCTTTCCATTATAAGATTTGTCTGATTGAAAGCATTCCCAGGATTCGCTTGATTTTCCTTTTTCTGGCTTCTCACCACGCACCCCTTCACATAAAACAAGAAAGATAAGAAGTTCTGCGACGAGCGACCTGCGACTTTCGTAAGATGGTGAATCCACGACTCCGTATGTATGTCAGAACCACTGATAACTAAAAATATACAGATTGCCCACAATCTATTCTTGAAACTACAGCGACGATATCGCATGGTGCATCGTCCAACTGAGTTGACCAGTTGACGAATTGAATTCCTTTGACTTTGCCGAAATAACTTTGCCGCAATGCCGCTCTTATTGTTATCGGCTTTCGACATATTTCACCAAAGCCTAAGCTGAAGCGACACTGCCCCAGTGCGCCACAGCCATGCCATCTTATCCGTTTCCTTCAGCTTTTAGGACGGTTGATGCGTTTCATCGGAGGTACCACCAATCAAGGTGTTTATGTCAGGGGTGTCGTAGCATGCATGGCGAAAACTCCTTACTTATATTAGCACCACAGAGTACTTGCGCCATGATTTCTTTCGCTGCTGGATGTCCCTTTGATAACCTGGCCCACTAACATCATTCTTCGCACCTTCCCTTTCCAACTCTGCGCAACTAAGGCGAAATGGCGATGGGGTTTTATACCATGTCTGCCAGTGCGGGTGAACTCTTGGGTGGATGGTGCAATGGAGTTCTATATGGTATGTTTTCTCGTATTTTTCCCCCATCGAGGTCGACTAATTCCAACTTTTTGCTAGGATTGAAGTGCGCAGACTTCCATGATCGATTCCCGCGTAATCCATACTCATTCAGCAAACAGCGTCGTTATCTTTACAAGTTGCATGTACATCCTCCTCAAGAAACGCAGGGAGGGAAAGCCTGTTTCGGCGTGAGTCTGCCGCTCTGTAAACCGGTCAACTGGTTGGCTGATAAGAGCTTTCGATAGTTTCTTCTTCACTTGCGCTATCCTTCAATTTGCCATCTCCACCGCCCATGTTGCACTGAATCTGCGCCTGCTCATCAACGCTTTCCTCAACGTGAGCGACGGGCCAAGCGCCTCGGAGGCCTATCTCGCGCAGGAGACCATTCCAGAGCAGATTGGGATGAAGGTCCTATATTTCGCCAACGTAAGGTCGTCTCCCTTGTAACGGTTTTTTGACGTGGCTGATTCTTCATCCAGTCTGCCATCGGTGACGCTGTGCTAGTCTGGCGTATGTACGTTGTGTGGGGGCGAAATATCCACATAGCCATGTTTCCGGTGCGTTATTCTGATGGCATGTCTGCTACGCCCACATGCTAAAATTAATCGTCTGTGGGCTGCCCACAGTTGCTTATGGTTATAGCTTCTGCAGGTAACTCGCTTCTAGTGCCGCCCCATCTGTCTACCATAATAACGCTAACTTCTTCTAGTGTCCGGCTTCATCGCTACCTCCATAATCGCTCACGGAGGTGATGCGTCATGGCCCCTTATCCTCAAATATCTCCTTGCGTCGTGGTCATTATCCATAATCATCCAGGTGTCCGCGACGTGCCTCATTGCTTACCGCATATGGTCCCTTTCTGCCGGTATCTCGTCGCATGTCGTCGCGGCCGATGAGAAGGACAGGACAAACTACACATCGATCATCTGGATTATCGTGGAGTCCGGAGTGCTCTATACCGTCTCGACCATTATCTTGCTGGCTTTCTTCGAGGCCAATAGTCAAGCGAGCAACATCATTGGGAAGGCCCTCGGACAGATATCGGTATGTGAACCTTAATAATTCACTGACATTGCTCCAGCCTAACAGACCGACGCGTTTTTCGCAGTCCATCGTCCCGACTCTGATAATCGTCCGCGTCAACTTGACTAGGCAGACCTATAAAAGAGGTCCAGAAGTACTGTCGATCAAGTTCTTGTCGTCGTTGGTCCCGAGCTTTAGTCTGACGCACAGCGAACGAGACGAGTCGACCTGTGAAAATCATGATGGCGTCGTTTCTAAAGTAGGCGGTTCTTCCATCCATGTTAATACCAAAAACAACAGGGGATCGGTTGAACAGCATGCCTGACGTAGGAACAGAGTGTACGTTAGTTAATTTGGTATGGCGGTTTTTTATGATCACTTATAATTTATTGTAATGTTAGTTGATGTATGTACTTCACTTCGATGTTTCTTCTACAGTCTGTCTAGATGTTGAAGCATTCGGTTATTAGTGTTTATTTATCCCAAATTCTACTTTCTTTGTCGAGCTGACCATTTCTCAACCCACCGTTCAACCTTCAAGGTTGGGGTCTATTTCTTTGGGACCATAGATCAAATAAAATTCTAAGTTACTACATGAGTAGATGGTGGATTCACACCTTGATGCATTGAATAGAAGATATAGACCGTACCGGAAGGTTGTCGTTAGGAAGAGAGAACTATGGCTTGTTTGGGCTGTATTTCTTATCTTCGACATGCATATGTAGCAGTCAATCACATGTTAAAAACGCCCAAGGTTCGAAAATTTCGAGCTAGAGTGTTCAGTCTAATCGCGTGCATCGGTTAAACTTATGTTGCGCTCATTTGATTCCTTCGGGAGTTCGACGATTTTCGCAAGAATTTAGAACGAGGTCATAGCGCTTATAATCTATGAGAATTCTGTTAGTCTGATGAATGCTGTAGAGTACATCGTCTCTCACTTGGGAGACATACCGGTGACTGTTGAGAGGGGCAGATGCCACCCACTGCTCGCCGTCGTTGTAGATCCAAGGTTATGGTTTATTTACATAAGGCATAAGCATTTTTGCTTGTTTGTTGAAGAGATTCCGAGTCTTGACCTACAGGATCCAATTCGATACCTGATAAAACGAAATCGTAAGTTGACAGCGTTTTACATTCAAGCTTGGAGAATGAACCGTCAGACTATACAATTTATCCAACGTCTGTTGCTGAGGCTCGTCCGAATCAGATATGTCTATAATGCATGAAACGTAAAAAGACGTACAAAGGCCTTTTGAACTTGCTTTCAGGGCGAGGGTCCAATTCTGAATCGGCGTTACTGGTGGGAGTCGATGTCGACTTGGAACGATTGTACGTGGTTGGCCTTCCAGACGCAAAATCTCAAATATCGGGGAGCACTACCGTCGTAAGATATGTTGAATGAAACTGGAAACCGTGAAATCCACATCCACTTGGTGGGTGGCGGGAAAGGAGTTGGGGAGGTCTCAGGCGCGGTGTTCGAAATCGGAATTGTCGTGGTTCGGGCCCAATTTGAATCACCGCGCTCTCCTTTCCCCGTTCCACACTTCCTATCTTCAATGCTTGAGCGCTGCAGCACCCAACAATAATCAGAACAATCTCTTTCGCTCACCCTCAAGCCACCTGCGGCCGTGGCTCGGAGAAATATCAAGCTCTTCAAGGCAATCCAAGCCGTCGATAGTGTTTCAGGAAGGAATTCTACGTCGAAAGTTGTAGAGAATTCTCTTCGCTATTCGGCCACCTCGTATTCAGCTGGCGGGTAGTGTGAATGCTCTGTCGGGAGATTGGAAAGGGAAGGGAAGGCATTTGGATCGATATTGTCGGCTGATATGTTATCGCGAAGAAAGGACAGAAATGGAGCCACTGGTGAGTAATTCCTGTTCTTTCCCCAAGCCCCTGCCTGGAGCACCTTTGCTTAATGTAGTCATCGGCATGACGCTCTGCACATCAACGCTGTCAAGAACGAGCTCCTTCTGCCATGAGAAACGCAGAGCCCGGTTCTCTCCCCGAGCAAAAGCGTCGATACATGTCGCCTCAGCTGACGCGCCACCATTTCGAACACATCATCCTCAACAAGGCCGGCATCCTGCCAACAGAGATACAGTCTAGGAAGTCTTTTGGCGTTGGACTTCGCTGCTTCGCTTGGACGGCTTGATACTTGGAGTCTTGAGTCTTGATATCACAAACGCGCAGCGACGGCAAACTTGATGTTAGCACTGTCCTCAGCAGTACTGGGCTTCGATTTATCGCAACTGGGGCGTCTTTCTTGGGCACTTGGAACTTTGGAATATTTTCTCTTTCCCGTTAACGACCCAAAAAAAATCGACGACCAGGGGTGCAAGAAATTGCCATTCCATAAGAAAATTGGGACAACATAAATTTGGCTTCTCTGGGATCTCTGCGCTTCCTGTAGTCCTCGCTCCAGGATAAGTTGTTATACCAGGCCAACAGCAGCAACGATATAACTTGGAGGAGTCTCCCTTGCCCAAAAAAGTGACTGTGACATGTGAGGGTTGTCGTCACGCCTTCGTTGTTGACGATGAAGGAAGATTGATGGTCAAAGGTGCAAGGCTGGAGAAATAGGAATCAAAGAGACATGATAGGCCACTTCACGAGAAACAGGAAGTATGAGACCAGAGATCGACGGTTGTGAATTCTGTTCGCTATTGTGCTGTTCCTTTGGTCGATGAGGACTCGAATCTGGTGCTATGGTTGCGCTTCTCCTAACGATACATGGCTAGCTCCAGGGCTCTTGACATTCAAGGGGTACTTCACAATGTTGTTGAGAGACTGAGACTGACTAGCTTTCGGAATAGAGGCAGACAAGTCTCCGAACCCAACCATACGCGCTGACCAGTACCCAGTGAGAACGCGAATAATGTTGACAGAGGTTGCCGTGCCGCGAGCTAGGTAATTGGTCACTCTTGATTTTCTTGACTTGTTATTGATGAATATAGGGAATAGTGGATGTCGGAGTCAAGATTATCGAGTTATTTCGAAGAGGAGGAAGGATGGCATGATTTCCATGGCGGTCTTTCTCTGTCTTCCGTCCCGTGTTAGCCTTCTACAGTTGTTCTTCGTGGACAACGCACCTTCTGCCCGTTCCTGCCCTTTCCTACCGCCCCACTCCGTAAACTGGATCCCATGGCCTTTGAAAGAGCAATTGAAATAAATGACCGAGCGTACCTATTGCACCGCAAACACTGTCCGATTTGGAAATCCGGCCGCTCAATAACCTAATTCTAGCGGACCCTCCCGAGCGCAGCTTAAATTCGGCGTATAAGACTGAAACGGCCCTCTTTTCTGCTTTGTTTCTTTTTCGTTTCCTTTTCTCTTCTTTCTCCAACGTCGCTACCTCCACCGCTGCAAGATTTTCCAACCTAATAACTGACACTCACCTACCAAGACTGGCCATACTCACCTTCTTTTATCACGTTCACTTTAGACTCTGTCACTGGCCGCTCCAAGCAGAAAATGTCGATTGCTGAACATCACTCGGCTCTAGATGTCAGTACTTCCGGGCCAGCTCTCGAATCGAGCACGAACGTCATACTCAATCTTTCATATCCAACGCGTCCGACTTGTTACGCGCCCTGGGCTTGCCCATCAAAGCCTCTGGTTATTAGGGTGAGTCGTTCTGGCATTGCGCCTTTTTGTCGTCTATCTAACTTGCGTCGCCTTTTTCCCTCTAGCCACCGTCTGCACACGGTATGAAGCAACCTTCATCCACAGCAACGGCACGTTTGGAGTAAGTTTCAAAACGCGAAAAGAAACGTACTCGTGATTGACGTATTATCCAATTTTAGCTTGTGGACATAATTATCAAGCAGGTCTCCACCAGTCCTCGAATCCGACACGTTGAGGTGGATAAACGAGTTTTTTTGGTTGTTGTTTTTCGGCCTTCTTGGATGTCGTGATTATCTTGACTATTCTTCATGCACAGCGACACGTAGGCAACTCCGTCGGAAAGTTGAACTTGCCAAAGCCAGGCTTTCAGCCGCTCTTTTTCACCGCCGGGACTAATTCATCTCATTCGTGCTTCAATCACTTCAATCTTGAATCGTAGGTTTTGAAGCATCTCTCATCGCTTTCTCGCTGGACACCTTCTTCGTAGTGTCCTTGCTTTCGATGCCCTTCTTGTTTTCTGGGTGACCTCTCTATACACGCATTTCATGCTCTTCCGGTCTTCAAACCATTTTCGTTCGTTTTTTGATTCTTCAACATAACTTGTTTTGATGCACTCGCTCACCGTCACACTTATTACAAACCTGACGCGCTAAACGCAGTCGCCCTTCCCTATAAAATGTCATATAGCTAATTTGATGTACCATATAATACTTATCACGCTTGTGAATATCACACTGGTTCTCTGTTGTATTCTTGCTTGATATCTTCCTTGTTGAACATGATGCTTGAAGATACGTTGACGAATCTTGAGTCTTGACACTGATCACACTCCTTTCTCGATGCTTATCACACTTGATTCTGACTGGATCTTGATGTTCTTGGACTAGATGTTTGCTTGACTTGTGTTTGCTTGCGGTTCTTGAGGATGGTTGAGGTGCACATCATGGTAACAAAGAAGCAAAATTGAATTGGGAAAGAAAAGTCTCGTCGTATACGAAGGAATAAGCATGAAAATGCGATACTTCTCTATGCAAGCTTCCACGTGGCGGATTGGGTTTGTGAGGACTGCCGGCTCTGCTCTCCCAAAATGACAAGTTCGAGGAGAGACATGACGGTGGTCGAGCGCTGAGACATCCAAACGGTTCGTTTCAGCACTGCTTTGGCACAAAACCAGCCGTCGGGAGAGTGGTTGGGCAGTGGTTTGCAATTTGACGTGAGTGCGGTAAAGGAAGGAGGCGTGGGAGACTCTGCAAGCTTTATCGTGTTTGAAGTGGTCCGTGCGCTCTTCTTCGGGCCCAAAACCTAACGGGCGTCTAACTAGAATTTACCACAGAAAAGATCGAAAACAAGTGTTGAGCGCTGCGTAAAGGGCTATTTCACTGCCCATTAGCAATAGATATATAGCAGTTTGCAAGAAACATTTAAATCTACTCAATTTTATGTTTATAGATACTGAACATTAGCATGCTACGCTAATTAACCAATATAAGAGGATCTAGTATGCGGCTTCGGCTTGCGATATTCGTTCATTCCAGATAAGAGATGCTTTTCTGAGCATTTATAAAAGAGCTTCGCCGCGTGCAGATTAAGGTACCAGCTCTCTGTCGTGTTTTCTATCAAGAGCTCCGAGGTAATAACCGTCGTCGTTAAGTTTCGTCCATGATTTTGAATCCTTGGAATTCAATTTATTGGTGTAAATGGTGGTCAGACCCAGCTTACATTCTCTATTGAGGTCCCGCAATCGCCGTTCTAACTTAGCGACATATTTGGATGGATCTTCACTTGCTAAGCGCCGAGCACTCGCCGAGGCTCACGGACGAAGCCAAGCCGTTTATTATTCTTCTTGAAGGTTTGAGCTCAAATAGTAAATTGGATTAGTCGGCGCCGATGCGGTTGAGCTGTATTCGCGCAGGATTTGGCAGCGGCTTAACTGCCGTGCATTGAATTGCGCGTGTGGGAAGGCGGCGCTTGCCAGGACGGTGATCTGCCCTTTACCACAATCAGGCAGCGTCAGCTTAATACCTTCCCTTAACTACATACTCTATGGACGGTGGATCATTTGCATCTCCAGCGCTTTTGCTACCACAAGCGATGTGGCCCAACTACGATCACCAGCGTCCAAGCTCAAGCTACAACGGCGGACCGCCTCCGTGAGTGTGGCTAATTACCGCTATCTATTTCTATTGCACTCTAGATGATAACGTCTCTGCAGTTATCTAACTATCTTAGCAAGTAAATGAGAGCTAAAACTCGTTCGTGCTGAGTCTGACCTCGATTAACAGCGATAGTGGCTTTGCAATGCCAACTCCTGCACCCGGATTTCCGACGCCTCAACATAACTACAATTCTGTCTATGCTCATCCGTACGCTTCTCCTCTAGGACCACCTTCTAAGTGAGTCGAGGGCGAGTGATTGACGGAGTTTGCGCTGATTACTGTTGATTATTCAGTTCTGGATCGCGCCCGCCGTCAGTATAATGTCTGACATACGGAAAGCTACATAGTATTGACAAATGGGACAGGTATATCCCAATGCCAGAACCGCAATTCTCCAGGTTACTCCCAATTAACTCTATGGATTAATTGAGCTGATATTGGACCAGCTATACCCTCTCATGCTCCTCCTTCAGGGTAACATTCACCCGGATATTACTACACCTGCTCATTAGAGTTTGCAAATCAGTTATAGGGCTCGACCCGGCCCGTTTCTTGGGTAAGAATGCTTATTGAGATCTGAGAGTTTGCGTGATACAAGCATTGTGGATCATAGATAGGAGCCCCTCCAGGCCTCCAATTGCAAGAGAACTCCCAGGGCAACAATATCACCCACAACACCAAGGGGACATCCTGGTCAGGGACCTCGCTTCAATAATGGTCACCCGAAGCAGCAGGAATATGGACAGTGAGTAAAATTCTTTATCGGCCAGCGTTTACTGTTTAGTGATATCATCTGCGGTTCAAGAAGCAATACTATCGAGCCTCGCGTTAGTCACAATTCAAGTTTAAATTCTTTGCGACTGGAATTTACTCCTTCGTTAGCCGGAACTCCCCCTCGTCCTCTATTCACGTGCAGAATTACGGACCTCACTTCCAGGATGAGAACAACATGATCGTTCGACCTTATTTCCAATATTCCAATGTAACGGGAAGAAGAAGGCGCTTTTTGTGAGAGATTTGACAATGTCATCAGTTTTCCAATGCTCACATTTCCTAGTTGGAATAATTACGATGGGCAAGCTGGAAGTTAAAGGGATGTATCAACGATGTCAAAATGATCGAAGTTTTATTATTTGTGAGCTCATCTTCAACTTCTTTCTTTCTTTGTGGTCGACTGGTTGACTGTCTTGGAGCGCAATACGGGTATAAACAGAAAGACATCGCACACTTACCGATGATGCCACGGATCCTCACGCAAGACCTACGCGGTCAAATATCGTACGTCAAGCCTCCCCTTTCCAGAGTCAAATTGATTATTTATCCTTTGACAGCTTCAAGCGATGGAAGAGCTCGTTCGTGATGCACAACCGCACGATTCTTTTTTTTCCATTGTTAACATCTCGATCTCAAAGTGTAGGCAGTATATGCTAAGTAATACTCGCTAGATTTCGGACATGGTGGTCAAGTAAAGGATACAGCAGGCGACGAGGTTGACGGTGAAGATGAAGGTAATTCTTTTGAATAAAGATTTCATTTTGTCTTAATTCTGGTTTCCATCCAGTGATTTATCCAGTGAGTCACAGAGCGCACAGATGGCAATAGTGTCGCAAATTTATTAGGTGGACTATGAAACCGAAGGATACATCGTGGATAACGTATATTTTCGTGTTTTTTCTTCTTCTGACGAATGCGGGAATTAATTCATCGTTTTAGCTCATTCACGAGACTATGGTGAAGCCACTTCCGGCAGGTTGTCGTTTGACCGCCATATTCGACGTAGGTATTATCAGTAATATAATTTGGGAGCGCTTATTCAAATTTAATTTGTAGTCCTGCCATTCTGGTACCGCCATGGGTAAGATTATCAGCGCTCGGCATTCAGACACACGATTGGTTCGGAACTAATCTTCCTTTTTCAGATTTACCTTATGTCGTAAGTATTTCATCTTAGTGGCGGAAATATTACTCATTTTAGACTTCCCTCCAACCAGTATTCGAGTAGAGGAAAGACTATCAAGGAGCCCAATTTGATTGCTGAAGCTGGACGTGGCCTCTTGACCGCCAGCACCAGATACACTGGCCTCGTGGCAACATGCGTCAGAGCGGTGACGCCAGAGCTATGAGCTTTGCCAAGATACGTACCAGCGCGGTGCGAAAGGCAGAGGGAATCATGAAAGCGACGAGAACAAGCCCTGCCGATGTTGTGCGTAAAATCCATACTGCTGTTTCCCCATCCTAATTTTGGTGTCACTCTCAGGTTTCTTTGTGTAGTTGCGAAGACTCTCAACTTAGCGCGGAAGTTAACGAGGCGGGTCAAGCTTTCGGAGCTTTGAGCTATGTACGTTCTCTTCGATATTTTCGTTGTACCCTCAACAATGATGTTGTTCTTCATAGGCATTTATTACTGCTCTTCGTATGTCTTTGTTCGTTGAGTGCGGCCGTATTTCCTTCTGATGACATCCCGCTGTCTAGGCGCCAACAAGCATCAGAGCTATCAGGAACTCTTGGGCACCATTCGTAATACCTTGAAATCGCAACGCTACAGCCAAATCCTCAGGTACGTATCTATTTTGTCAACAGAATATAATTTGCTGGAGCATTTCCCATCAGTTGTCTAGCTCGCACCCGATGGTAATTTTTTCTTGCCTGGAATACTGAGAATCGTATCGATTGCTTCCGTAATAGGACCACGAAGTCATGTTCATCTGTTAAATGGTACGTCCAGTGTATCATTTCTAAAATACGACAGACCTTTGGAACTTGATGGTTATATGGCAGTAGACCTTCAAATGTTTGCCCTTGCCAGTGATACTCCTAACCCTTGGACTTGTGGATTGGAAGGAAAGTTATCCGGTAAATTGGGGACGGCCGAGGGGGAGGAAATACTGGGAATATGATAGGAAGGCAAGAAGGTCTTCGAAGAACAAAGTTCGCTGTCTAATCGATATCTGCGTCGAATGGGTATAAGATAAACGAATTAGCGGATTATCATGTACAATATGTATAACATTACCGTTTCCCCAAAGAGTACTCTGAGACTCGGCGGCGCCTCCACAATGTATCCCTCTCTCAATTTCGCTACCAGACGGACTTTTGGCGTCTGCCGAAGCATTTGATAGAGAGGAAAAGAAGCGGCCTTTTCCAGCGGGGGTTCAAGAATGACGGGCCCTAGCAACAGTGCCACCAATGTGCCAGCGGGCGCCCCTGCGGCGGAACCTAAGCTCAGACACCCTGCAGTAAAGAGCGAGGTTCGAAGACTGCGGAGTGTACCCTCGTATCTTTGAGTCGCCCAAGACGGTAGAAAGCTACGCTTGCACAGCGAACGAGTTTGTAGACGAGTTTTTCGAACAAGCGAAGTGAAGTGTGACAACGTTTCGGGGCCGCCGAGTTTCCGAGCGGCCCATGTTGTGATAGAAGTTCTTGCAATGGAGATTGCGAACGTTGGCCTCGGATGCTGAATGGTATATATCGAATGTTGAACGTTGAGATTGCGTTGAAGGTCTCTGAATCACGGATGATGTTTTGGATTAGTGGGCGTCCGAGTGGTTAGGCCGTATTCGCATAGAGATTGGAAGTCAGGCAGTGGCAATTCGAACTGGGTATCCATAACATATGATTCAAATTCGAGGAAATGAGCGAACAATGTATGTTTAAGAGAAGACGAGGAGGAAGAAGCCGAAATGGAGCGGTGGAACGGAAGCAGATTGAAACACCGCAGCTCCCTGCTCCGCCCATCCGTCCTTCATCGAATCATCGTCAGCCACCACCCAACCACGCCGTAGCCCAGCTTGTCGCCATTCTCTTGACGTTGTCACCGCTATCGAAAGGCGGGTGCGCGTGGCTCGGATCCCAATGGACGGCTTCCAATCCATGCTCGAGGAGGATCGATAATCGCTCCATCTCCGCGCTGAGACTAAACAGAATCGTCAGAAACTTAATCAAGAGCAGAGAGAACATCGCAGGATGAGCGGCATCCAATGGCGGGATTGGAGATATGCTTGAAGAGCTGCATTCAGGCTAGAAGATGATACTTGCGTTGTCGACTACAATGCGGACTATATTCAACGCTCCGATATCAGAGGGGCCGCCTTGTCGGAATAGTACCAGCGAGGAAGGACGGCAGGAGCGGAAGACAGAGGGAGAACTCCAGTGGCCCGAGAGCGACGAGCAGAACTTTAGTTTCTGGATCTGTTGAACATAGGTGCGTTTGTCGTCCTTTCATCATCCAGCGATAGCGCGTACTCATAGCTGAGACATACTTAAGATGAAAAACCTATAGGTGCATTTCATGATCAATCTTCTGGCGGTCTTGATGTTCATGGGGGGCTAGGGCGACTTCGACGCCAGATGGCTTTCGACCAAGAACATTCAAACACTCAACAATCGCACGGAGCCTCTTCAAGACAACAAGATAAAGGCGAATATCAAGCCACTAGCAACTCGACTGCCGCCAGAAGACTCATCCAGAAGATTGGAAAATCAGACAGTCGACCTTCGCTGTTTGTGGCCTTCTCATGGTTGGCCCCTTGGCGTTCAAATGCTTGAAATTGTCTGTGGCTTGTATCTCCCTGTTTCCAGCGTCTTTTGCGCTGCTCTATCTGACTTGGCTTGCTGCTTCCCTCTTCATGCTTGAGGTATGGAACTGGGCTGGTTGCTTGCTGCTGATTGCTGTACACTGGACGTGCTTTTGCTGGTACTCATCACGCCTCTTGATGCTAAGTGGGGGCGGACCTGTTTACGATAAGCATTGTGGGGTGAACAAACCTCGACATGGTAGAAAGGCTAAGAAAGCTGAAGAAAGCTCACCGCTTCCATGTTCGCCATTACGCACTGCGTGACATCGTGACCTGTCACGTACCGACGCGTCGGGCGTCGGGCGTCGGGTGACTCGGGAAGTCGATGTCGAGTCAGAGCGCTCGCGTCGGGTGCCTGACGGGTTCCTGGCTTGGCTGTCTGTTATCCCTGCATTGAATGCGCGGAGAAATCCCAGAGAGTGGAGCGGTCGTCCATTGGTCTCCTCCTTTCCGCCACCGACGCCTATGCAGGGAGTGCAGCCAGTATATGACTCGACGGAGAAACGTGTCGGGTCTGCGCATCTCTGTTTCCACGATAGTAACGAGATGGTGGGGGAATTTGGCCGAGCTGGTATTGGAAAGCGCCAAGAAGGGGGAATGCTACCATGCAAGCGTCTGGGTTCTTCATCCCGGGCTTTCTGGTCAACCTAGTATTGTTTGCTCTATGGAGGTTCTGGAAGGGCTTTCGATGAGACGAGCTACAGGACTTTGGTGAATGAGAGAAGCAGTAGTCGTGTATTTTCTGGATGAAATGGTCGCCTTCCTCGTGTGCGATGGAGTTACAGATCGAAGAGCGCTTCACAGTCAGTCCGCCTGCTGCGCTGTTGGGTTCATGCCAGTTTGGAGACGTATGTTGGAGCCGTGGAGGTAGGAATTATAAACGTCCCAAATAGAACCACCACCATGGAAAACAGGGCGTTGTTCGGGAACGTTGCCTCTTTAGACATGCCGGCATCTAAATTCACCGCCTATAAGAACGGCACTGACTTTTCTCGCTTTGGAACACCCTCGTTCTCACCACCACTACACCACCACCGTCGACAGCTTTCCTGCGTGTCAACGCTTACTTTCGTTACTCCCAACTGACTCAACGCTCATTATTTGAAATTCTTAACCGATTTCCACCATGTCTCTGTCCACCCTCCCATTACCGTCTATCTCCCTCGTTCTCACGTCCAATCTGCCTTACATGTCGACGCGACCTTCCGTTACCGATTGCCATCAGGACTATTTTTGTGTCGCAGACGGATTCAGAGGTTCGTACCCATCTTCTACAGCTACGGCGCCTGTTCCTGATGTTCCTTCAGCATGCTGTAGATCAAGACGATACTCAGACCTTTGAATCCCCGAAAAAGAGAAAGCAGTGGTTACACGTCCTCCGGAGACGACGAGATCGTCGGCTTCATCGATTGTGCGTTTGTCCTCAAATATGAGATCTAAATTCCGCGAATCTCATAACTACCCCAGGATTCTACCTCATTTTTCTCCCACGTTGTTCGCCGGATCATTCCTGCCAGAGCAGGAACCGTCTTTTTCGACAGAGCGCCCATGATTGAAATTCATTCAAGCATTATCTGGTGATACATTGCTCGCATTTTGGCTATCCTGTGTCCGTTAGAAATTTATTATACACGGACGATTGGCCGGTCTATATTGTAATTTTACCTTATATCACTCATTGATGTATCATAAGTATATATTAAATGTCACCTTCATCTGGAACAAAATTAATGTTTTCCCAATTGACGACGAGCATTTTTAGAGGATGTTCTGCCGAGCAAGCACAGTCGTGTCGTGCTAGTCTCGGACCAAAGTTTCTGACCACACAGAAAAGATCGAAAACAAGTGTTGAACGCTGGGCGCTGCCGATTTCAAAGAGCTTGAAATATTGATTACTGCCTATAATAGCAATACATATATACAAGACACATTTTAGCACTACCACGTCCAGGAAGCAATTGGAAAACACTACATCCTATCGTTCTACGCTAAAATCGAACAACAAGAAATCAAGGAGTAGTCGTAGGTAAAGTACCTACATGGTTTTAGTACGCGGCTTCGGCTTGCAACACCCAATCGTTCCATATAGAGAAATGATGTTCTGAGGATATATCGAAAGGAGCTTCGTCGCGTGCGGGCCAAGGTACCAGCTCTCTGTTGTGTGTTTCATTGAAACTTCCGAGGTAGAAACCGTCCTTGTTGAGTTTCGTCCATGACTTTGAATCCTTGGACTTCATTTATTGGCGTGAGCAGCGGTCAGACCAAGCTTGCATTTCTTGTTGAGGACCCGCGATCGCTGTTCCAACATAGCGACGTATGTAAGGGATCTTCACAAGGTCCTCTTTTCTTGACATCTAGACGTATGTATATGATGCTCTCGAGCCCAGGCCATATCATCGTTCCTTCGGTTTCCGCGAGAAGGTTATCCATAACGGTAGTATCGAGATCTCTGGATTTGACAATAGTGAGGCGTTTGACATAACGGGTCGCATGAACAAGAATTGTGTTTTGAAAGACGACCGGGGAGCAATCAAGCAGAACCAAAGTCGACAGTGAAGATAATATTCCAGCTTCATCGAATTGATTCGGTGAATATAGATCGTCTACAAGGAAATCTTTAATGATAAGGAGCTTTAATCGCGGTGCGCGAACTAGTTGCCACATGAAGCATATGATAGTTTCATCACTGCATCGGAAGTTCGCTAGACGAGGAGATATTGCATACTTGATCAGCTCTGATACGTTTGGAATGTCGAAAACTTGTCCGACTATGGAAAGGTGCATCAAGTTGGGAGATGATATAAGGGAGGCGAATGTTGACCACGGTGTTCTCTTTAAACTCTGCATTGCAAAGTTATCATGGATGTGAACAGTGACAGCGGTAAGAGTGTCGAAATTTCGAGGCTTGCATCTGATGAACGATGTTGAATCCAGTCTTAAAGAGGTCAATTTGGGCACGCCGTTTCGAAAAAATGGTCGAGAAAACTCGCGATACCCAAATGGAAGGGTGTCCTCGGGGAAATGAGGAGTGCAAACTTCCAACATTTCTAGATTCGGAGCCAAAAGATACTCGATAGACGCAAATAGGTAGTCAGCAGGCCATGGGCGATCGATCCGCAGGGACAAACGGCGCCATCGCGACACATGCAGTACAATCAAGTCCATTGTAGCCACCCAGTCCTCGCGTTTGTTGTCTCCGAGTCTGAAATACAGGTCCACTAGACAGTTGCCGGATCTTTGTAGGTAGGCCAAAAGGCAGTCGAGAGGGATGCTGGAGCTCCAGAGGTCATCATGTGCAAAGGTAGACCAGAGCTCAGGATATGTAAGGGCCATCGATCGCCATAAACGACAGACCTGGGAGACGTTGATCTCCATTCTCATGTTACGAATGTCTCTTGGCAGGGCCACTGGGTTGAACGGAGGTGGTGAGCGGCTGGTCATCTTAAAAATGACGCAAACGATTTCAGTGGGTAGAGAGAGGGCCGGGACAGATTCATTGGTCCTGGGCCTGATGGCGTACGCAGTTCTGGTAAATTCGTCGTTCGAAAGCCCGAGGAAATACTCACCTCAGGTCCAAATTCATTTCGTGTTGTTAAGGGACGTTTTGAAGGGGAAATTGCAAGCACTTAGAGTATGAAGTCAAGGCGCCAGAACTGAGAACTTGAAAGAGCTCGAGCACAGAGCGCTCGCCGTTGAGTGAACAATCAGAACTGAACAATGGAAACATCATTTTGCTGCCTACAGGTGTCATGTGATAGAGGGGATGCGGCATGGAGTCGTCCGTTCACTGTTACTTAACTTCATGCGTTCATTCATGTTCAGCAACATAACGCTGTGCGGCAAAGACTTGCTGAAATTTGTCGAAAGTCTATGGATGGCGAGTCCTTTGACAGATCTCTGGTATTTCTTTTCCTCTCAATTTCATTCACATTTTCACAAATCATCATTAGACTCGTAATGCGATAATCCGCACCGGCACGCCACCTGCGAACACTATGATGATTCGGACATTCTGGAAAATTTAAGCTGATATGTATGGCCATGGGTTCCTTGACAACAAAGGACATTGACGGAGAAGTCTAAAGAGGCTCGAGGAGCTCTTGTGCCTGCCAATCAATGGCGCTCTATAGATCATCATTGATCATTTTCATTCTGTCAGTCATTCTTTCAACACCCCGCCCATTTTCTGATGGCAACTATATCCAATATTTCACTCTATAAGTGTGAGTATCTTCCTATATATTCCATCGCCGTGCACAGGTTGCTTATCTTCGACATCAAGCCACCGAGTCCCGAGCAAAAACTCTTTCCGAAACAGCGAAAATGTAAGCCAGCAAAGTCTTTCGTGCTGCTCATTCTGATTGAGAAACCGTTTATACAGGGATTATCGAGAGTTACATTATTCCATTCATGGCTCCGCCGATGTGGCAGCCTCAGCCCCAACGAGGTCCTCATCCTTGACTATCGCAGCCAACGTTGTGAGTCCAGTCGTCGGTGGTAACCCCGTCATGGCCACTGCAATGCAAGTACTCGGCCAACTCTCCGATGTTGGCAAGGCACTCCCATTCGTCGCTCCAGCGTTCGTCCTTCTCAAAATTATTATCGACATGGAAAACCGAGTATTGGACGTGGACGCAAAGTGCGACGACCTTGTGGAGCGCATCACCTTCATGCTCGGCCATCTTCCTGTCTTGCTCAAAATTGAGGTTATGGCGTCAACTCGCAAAGTCATCGAGCGCATCAACGACACTTTGAAAGATGCTGCAGCCCTCATCGCCGCCTATCGCAAACAAGGCCGCGTAGCCCGTCGTCTCAGCATCTCCAATCGCGATAAATTTGCGGCATGCGTGGACTCTGTCAATGCTTGTTGCAGGGACCTCTTGATGAGCCTGCAAATACATCAATCAGTCCAGCTTGACATTTTGACGCGCGCTGTTCCCATCGACGAAGATGACGCGGCGGCCGAAACATTTGTTGCAGCCCACGGCGGAAGCGTGGATGCTGTGATGCACGATCGCGAACTCGTCAAAGAATTCGCTCGGCAACAACACCTTGTTATGGACGACTCCGTTATGGAACAGCTGAACGCCAACATTGCCGATGCCGTACAGCAAAACCACATTCGTCTCGAAGGTATCCTGCGAGACAACGTGCAATCTTCCATTGTCGACGGACTGAAGAACCTAGCGGTGGAGATGCTTTCGGCCGAAGCAGAACAAAAATTCGTTTGCATCCAATGCGAAAAAGAGTTTACGAATTATACCAACGGGTCCAAGGCATGTTCCTTCCACCGTGCCGAATATGACTCCTGGTCAAAGACCTTCCCTTGCTGCAGCACCTCCCACCCCTGCGAATTCGGCGTGCATCGCGCTAAACATCATTGCGATTACCCATACGCCAAATTCTTCCCTCGATCTCGAGGTGTCCTCAACTATGTCGACACGACCGAGCAATGGGCCTCAGTCGAAGACACGAACCTGGAGATCGACAAAGCTCAGACGGCCTCCGTCGGAAAACTTATCCGCTGGGCCTCTCGCGGTGCTCGGCTTCAGGAAAACACTCTGCTGATTGTAGTTGGCAAGGTGTGGTATTCCGAGCCCTACTATTTCCATACGTTCACTGCCCAAGAATTGGAAGAAATCACCAAGTCCGTTCGACTGTCCCGAAGGACGCTCATCTTCCGCACATCATCTGACGAGAACGAATACGCCTTGGCGGAGTGGGTTTTATCGATATCTGGGAAAATAACTGGCGTACGAATTACTGCTAAGGCTGCTACGTCGACTCACCCCTACGTTCGGGTCTGCCCCATCGACCTCTCAACCTGTACCAAATCCGGCGACATCCTGACGCTCTCCGAAGGCGGGATGCGGTCATACACCCCAGCCTCTCCATATATGCTCCCAGAACCCCTCCGCGTCGGTCCAGAGCTTTCCGATGAGAGTTCGCGCCCTTTTCGTACGAACTTCAAAACAAGGACAACGCCAGCTCTCCGCGTCATCCTCAAATGCATGTCTGATCCTCCATTGGCAGCCAATCCCGAATTCAGCAATGGAAACCATGATTATTTTCGCGGGACCGTATCTGTCTTCAACAACAACGCTCCGGGCTCGTTGAACCCTGTCACGATGGCCGGACTATCGGCCGAATATCGAATGGTTGGCGATCCAGATTATGCTCCTGTCCAAGAGTGTACCATCCTGAACGCTCATGACTCCCCGCTGCCCACCACCATCGACCCTCGCCAGTCATGGCAGCTCAATTTCCAAGTCACGGTACCCCGGACGGAAGAAGACACAAAGCTCGATGTTCGCTGGTTCAATAGAGCCTTCGGGCCACGCCACCGCCCGGTGCGCATCAAGCTCATCTTGGAAGACATCGAGGGCGAGCAATGTTCGCTGGTACTCGAATACGTATCCAAGCCATACCCATTCGAAAAGCGCAAGGACGCGGATCTCGGGTTCTTCTTTTTCGACCAGCCCTTCATCTTCGAACGACGTTGCATTCACGTACAAGCTTGCGACAAAGCTAGCGAGGTGGTGTCTATTGCAGGCACTACAGTCACTGTAAAGAAGCTAGAGAAAGCGGTTTACCAGGCGCTTAAATCAGGCAAGACGGAAGTAGACCTCGGAATTGGACGAGAGTCTCACGACGGCGAGTGGGAGTGGTCTGCGTGGGCGCTGATTGACATATCGTGCCGGCGCGTTTACGCCTTTAAAGTCCTCCTTCATGAAGGAAAGAACGTTCTCAGCAAACGCTTCGGGTCCTTGGGCTACGTCCTCTGCCCAAACTACGGCGAATCCGTGGACAAGACGCGCCCCATCAGCTATGCGACCGAAACGGTCAAGCTACCGCCTCTGGAGACGTTCGTCCTTCCTGATTACGTGCAAGATGATGCGGTCGATGATTTCAAACCGCCAGTTCCACCGAAACCCACGACGCCTGTAACCGAGGCCCCTCCAACGTCAGATGGGTTGAGCGGATCGATACCTGTTGATCTCAGCATTCGCTTGGCGTCTATCGATACCAACTTGGCTCGAATTGCTGAAGCGCTCGAAAAGCTTGTTACTGCATTTACCAATAGCTAAGTAGGATAATCTTAGCTTGTCGTTGCTTTCTGTTTTGTTTTTTGGACATTCTTGAATTATGAACCAATGAAATTATGACCTCGTTCCGAATCCTTGTCCCTGTCATGCACATATTGCATCTATTTCTGATTAATGCTGGAAGATTGGTTGGCTTCCTCACGCGTTAGGAATTGTGTCGCGCGGAATTGCCCCACAGCTGGTGGAAAGAAGAGTAGCAATTTTAATGTGAACCTTTAATCTATAAAATTGCACATGTCTTACCAGTTGGGGGTCGTTGGAAGACATTCCACAGCGCACCTCGCCATGGCGTTGCCCGCGAATAAGGCGAGGACCACAACGGCAGTGGTGGCAGTGAGGGTGTTGAAAACATGCATGTTTAACTTTTTGCGTGGACTTGAGCGAATATGGTGTTGAATGCTGAAGCTGAAGCTGGACCCTGAAGTCAGAATCTTGACCATGGTACCATTTTATAGGCGCTCAGTTATGCTGCGCCCATGACACCTTTTTTAAGAGTCCCCGCATAGATTGTGAAATAATATAGCGCGCGGCCAATGAATTTATTCCATCACCATGGGCGTCATTATTTGAGGACCATGATACCCGAAGTCTCAAATACCTCAAACGCTGACCCTCTCAACAAAGTGAACAATTATTCATGGAGTATATATGTTTCTGGTACACATCTATCGAGACTTTAAGGCTTCATTTTCAAGATAAAATTGGAAATATAGAGACGAGTCGAATCCTATTCATAAATGTTGGGAATTTTTTGAATGTCAAACGCCCAATTCTTCATTGACGACAGAGGAATCAATGATGGACTGGACTTTATTGTACAGTTGAACAATTTCTTTACTTAGGTGGGGATGACTGCTACAGTGGTGGTAGTAGGCGGCAATCCTCGGCGCTAAAGTTTAAGAGGTTCCTCCTCATTTGTAATTTATATGGGTTTTCATGTCTGATTAGTATCCCAGTGATGCAGCGCGATTTAAAGTGATTTTTGGTGCATGGCCAAGCGGAACAGGACCGTTTGTGTGCGCACAACTTCCGAGTTGCCGGGGTGTCGGAGTGGGATTCTATGACTGGATCTGACTGGATTCAATTTAAACCCTGTCGACCGCGCAGTGCCACTTCTTAGACTACTTAACTCAGTTCTATCCACTGCACCGCACGCTGTCTTCGTGCCATCCTTTCCAAATCACCGCCCTGGGACAGACATCTGTGGATATAATACCTGCTGCAGTTTATCGCGACGATGCTTCCCAAACTTCTATCCCGTATCAAGTCTATCTTCGTACCCATGCCGTCCCCAGGCCCACCCGCTTACGTGCCACCTGAAGCTCCGTTTCTACCTTGCGTAGGACAGCCTCAAGATATCAAGGGATACATAATACATATCGTATGTCAGATTCAGTCTGGGAACGGCCCTGAATTGCAATCGCTATCCCAGCATCGAGTTGTCAAATTGGAATATTGCAAGAATATGACCGACGGCGACAAACACGAATTTCTTGTGGCCACTGTCGTCGATGGTGCTGGAACTCCTTTTCGCCTTCAGATTGAGCGAGTCATATTCGCTTGTTACATGGGACTCGCCCCCGTCAAGCCGGAAAAAACCAGTCATGGTTTCCTCGCTCTCCTCACCCTTGAAGCCTATCATTCTGTTGCCCCTCCTTCTGAAGCTGTTCTGTGCCCCTTGACTTTCCTAGCCGCCAGTTCCCAGGCATTTACCTCAGCAGCATCACGCTCGGATACCAGCCTCGACAGTACTGCATCATCTTTGTCGGAGGCTCCCCAAGCCCTGATTGAGAGCCCAGGACCAGCATTTGATAGACTCTCGCAGCTTCGACCATCGGACGCATACCCTCCCGGTGTCGCCGTTCTGCGCTCTTTTGAACCGTTGCACAATAGTCTGTCCCTCCTGCATCTGGCAATGATTATCGAAGCCGTGCATGACGTTCAACCTGACTACCATGTTTTGAGTGCTAATTGTTACTGGTTTGCGATGACGATTATGGGCATTTCCATGCTTCAAGGCGGCTATGTTCGGGTGGCTAGCGAGACTTCACCCGCAGAAGATGAACCACTTGAACCACCTCAAGTTTTCATAGAACCTCACACATTGTCGGATCCAGCAATGTCAGAGGACTTGATGCCGATTCCTAGACCAAACAAGGACGACATCGAGGTCATAACTAACGGAGCCGGAGCCGGCAAGAAGACGCTAACTAAAGTATCTTTCAAGGAAATTTGGGAGGTTGGTCAACGGTCGCAAAATCATTACGACGCTATTCGTGGTTATGTGAGTACCGTCTGATAATCTGATTTACGGTTGACATCTGGAACTCAACGTCATATAATTTCAGCTGAAGGACCGAAGAACTTACAAGGAGTTGATCACTGAGGCTGAAGCACAGGGTGAAGCACGGGGAAAAGCACGGGCTGAAGCACGGATGCAGATTCAACTTGAACTTGATGCGAATCAGAGGGAGAACCAAGATTTACAAAGGCAACTGAGGACCTTGACCAGGGGAAGCACACAATCTGATCATGCAGGTGCTTCGATTCCTCGCAGCCTTGATTTGTAGATACCCTAGAAAGATAGTTTCCCGAAAGTGTCCATTTTTTAATCTCTCATGTCAATTTCATCGC
Source organism: Pholiota molesta (assembly GCA_014925825.1). NCBI lineage: Eukaryota > Fungi > Basidiomycota > Agaricomycetes > Agaricales > Strophariaceae > Pholiota > Pholiota molesta. The sequence goes on from JACGCK010000243.1 coordinate 47,510, forward strand.
AATCCGCACTTGCAGAAGCCCTACGAAATTAGCACACTGGCACATGAAACTAGGTAGACTTTGTTTAAACCTCGCCTTACCCATAGAATTTCGTTTGAACCATGTTTGAACATCACTTTGTTAAACAGACTAGGACTTGATTGAACAAAGTTCTTTACCACAAGACACCGCTGATTGAACATTTGTGTTTGAACGTGATTGATGGTTGTTCAATCATACAATATATTATATTATCTACGTTTGTTTAATCAAGTCTACTATGGTTCAAACAAGTTATTGTCGTTTGAACGAGCTTGTTTAAACGAACGAACTTTGTTTAAATTGTTGTTTAAACAAAGTTCATTCAACAAAACTTCGTTTGAACAACATTGTTTAAACAAAGTTCGTTTAAACAAAGTTTGTTTAACAAAAGTTTGTTTGAACAACATTGTTTAAACAAACTTCGTTCAAACGGCGAAGTTTGTTTAAACAGGGCGTGTTCACCGAGGTTGTCATGGCTGCACCCCTACGCACCTGGGCGCCCTGTGCTCGTCGCCGTCATCATCTCCATTGTGCTCACACCACCCACTGAGATGCCCACGGAAGCGAGCATCAGAGCGGGTGGCTCAAGCCTCACCCCTACGGACCCCGTGGCTCTCGTCGTGCTTGGCATCATACTTGCTGTATGATAGGAAAAGGAGGGGGAATAGGTCAGTTGGGGACAAAGGGCAGAGGGCAGCGACGTACATGGCGGATTTCCCACTGCTCGGGTCTTCCCTATCCAACTCCCATTGGGCCATGTCCTTCGATGTCGAGCGCGGGTGTCATTGTCGAGCACAGATGTTACGGGTTGTTGATGAGAGTAGCTGGGCGGGTAAGGTAGGGTGTTGGTGTTGGTGTTGGTGAAGCTTCGCGTCCGAACAATCAACAAAGAATTCAAGCTCCGCTTGCGGACGCGGAGCTTGAATTCTTTGTTGATTGTTCGACGTTCGACATTGAACTCAGCGTTCTGCCGTCCTACCACTACCTAGCACTACCTCCTCCACTGCCACTTCAGCCCCCCGTCACTCGCTATGCCCTTCAAGCTTCAAGCTTCAAGATACGCCTTCCATGGTGATGAATGCTGGGGGATGACGAATTGAGGGAAGACCCGACGAGAGGGAGATCCCAAAGGTACGTGGCATGCCGTTTCAACCAGCCCCCCATCTGACATCCTCCGCCTTCCAGCTCCTTCCCCCCTGCCAAATGCGACGATGAGCGCGCCTACCTCAACCTCCCCATCATCTTTGCTGTTAGTATCCCCATTTGCCACAGTCGTGCGCCGCTACCATCCCCATTCGCCGTCGCCGCCCACCCACGGCTTCATGCACCCGCCGAGGGCAATGATGGACCATCCCTCCCATTCGCTGTCTCCCGCTGACGCCGTCCGCCTCAATTGCTTTCACAAAATCACATTGGACGGCAATGTACAATGAAAGCCGATACAACTGCAGGAGTGAACACCGTAGTAGATTTGTTCAAACAACTGTAGATTTACATATTAAACTATGTACTTAATTGAACACTTGAATATATAATTTGTTTGAACAAGTTTTTTTTCGTTTGAACATAATGTATTGGTTTGAACAGGTTTAAACGTGTTTAAACTGTATTTAACAGTAAGAGGCTCTGATTTAAAATTGTTGCGTTTAAACATGTTTAAACAGTAATAACATGTTCAAACGAAATTCTATGGGTAAGGCGAGGTTTAAACAAAGTCTACCTGGTTACGGCTGGCACATAGCATTCAAGTTGGTAAATTCAAGCACAGGTTTGGGGTACGGGTGCCGAAGCGCTGAAAGCTATAAGTAGTTGGAGTTCGAGACCTTGGGGCTTGGCCCTCTCTTGTAGCTGTTCACCGCGTACAAATTACATAGATAGAATTAACATTCTCGGTACATCGGCACATATAAACTATCGGAGCATATTCAGACATCATCAGAAGTCCTGAATCACAAACGTACAATTTATGAACGACGACAAATAATGAATTGATGTTATTGTCCAGTTGCGCACCTCTTCAATAGGTGGGGGCAACTGGCTCAGTCGTGGTAGTGGGTAGCGTTATCCCACAGCTAGCGAGAAGAGTAGTCAATACAAGCAACAAACGTCATGGCAAAGATATACTCACCAATTCGGGAGATCTGGAGGACAAATAATATCGCATCTTGCATGGGCGTTACCCGCGAAAAATGCGAGAATGAGGAAGGTGGAAGCAGTAGCGAGGTTGGTGAAAAAACGCATATTGACTTTATGGAATTGGGGGTTTCCGGTGCTGAGATTGTGGCTCGAGTTTGCAACTTGGTCCTCCTTTATAGTCACAGCGCTTACAGCTTACAGATTCAAATCGTCGCCTCACCAGGTCTGTCGGAGAATAGAAGTGAATTAGATCCTATCATGGGCGTCCAAATTAGTCGCCCTGACGCCCGATTTTTTCTCCTGAAAATGAAACTCTGACGGTCCTATATCTTCATGGAGTATACAAGATAAATTGAACATACTTTGACCATTATCAGGTACAGGTAACAACGTAATTGCCGGTACCTTGAGGGATACAGTATCAATCAAAAAGGCTAAAGAAGGGGTTATAAGTTAAAATATAGCGATGATTGTCAGAAGAGAAATGTACCCGAAGTAAATGGGCCCAGGTTTCTAAAGACAGACGGTTTCAAGGTCGTGACGTAGGACCTGCCATCTCTAAAGTTGAGCCGTTACAACAATTGAACGGGTTCAAACTTGAGAGATCAAAATGAGTCCTGCGATATTCGACGAAAACATATAGCAATGGGATTACATAGCTTGGGAAGGAGCATCGAAATTAGGGAATTCGTTGGGCGTTTACTTGCGACTAAAATAAATGATGGTATCATGATACGAACATTTGCTGTCAAAAAGACTTACTTATTTAGGAGAGTTTGGTGGGAGCTTTTGAGAGGCCAGAAGTCAACAAGGACGCTCAAGAATCGAAAAAGAGAAGAGACAGACCACAGAAGAGTGGAATCTTCAGTGACGAGATGCAACCGACAGCTGTGATCATCGACATGCAAGCCTAAGTCTAGTCTCGACTCTCGATAGCGGTTGGGCCGATTCCAAACCTGACCAAACTTTTACCAGAGAATTTGAATACTCAGAGATTACGGAGAGTGTTGCTAGTAAAGTGAGCCTGATCGAATCAGAATTTGAGCTTATTTTCATAGACAAACGATTGCAGCTTGAGCCAGCAGTTTAATGAGCATCAGGACATGGAGGGACGAGGGAAGAAGCCGAAAGGGGTGGTGGACGTTTGGAACGACGGACGGAAGCAGATTGAAACACCGCAATTCCTGCTTCAATCACCTCCTTCATCCTTCCAATGGCTCTTCGTCAATCACCACAGCATGGTCTCACTGCAGCATTCGTGTCGTGGCCACGCTTCTGAGGCTCGTCACACCAAAAGGCGGCCGCGAACGCTCCATTTTCATTGATCGCATTTTCATCCATGGCTTGACAACGGTCCATTTTGACGACTTTCCTCTACGGTCAGAAACCATAGCAAAACGTGAAGAGCCTATACTCAAACATAGAGGATCGTCAGCGGTACGAAAATTTCAATAGAAGGATTGAAGATATGCTTGCCTGGACGAATTTGATTCAGGCTGGACAATTAGTCTGTCTTACTCACGAGTGTCCTCAATGCAGTCGTTTTCAACGTGCAGATGGCAGTATTATCGCGAGATATATCCAGAGAAACACGATGGAATGGAGGCTGGGATAGAGGCAAAGTTCAATCGAGCGCGGACAAGAGCAAAGTATAGCCTAGTACGAGATTTCAGGGGACATCGGTACGTCTGTTGATCTTGTCGTGATACGCCGACGAAATAACCTCTAGACCAATAATGCTTAAGACATAACACACTATTGGAGCAGTCTCCTTGTCGTCCGACAGACTGGGTGGAAAGCTCTGGTTGGTGTCCAAACCAAGACTCTCAATCTCTCAAAAATTGGCGGATACTTCTTGAGGACAAAGGCGACCACCAAGATCATCCCAGAGTCGCTGTATCCTCAAGATCCGGAGCATCAGACAATCCCGGCTTCTCGTGTGTCGCCAATTTCAACGATACTGGGGCATGTCTATTGAAACTGTCGACTTGCTCTTGACGACGCTTCCACCTAGGATGTTCATAATTCCAGGCGTCTTCGGTGCTGATATACGCGACTTTTCTGGCATCTTTAGACCCTAGCTCTCATATTCTATCTTCGACTTGAGATCTTGGGACACTGGAGCTGAAAATTGGTAGTTGGACCTTGGCGCTTTCGTTGCTGTCACACTGGGATTGCTTTCTGCGCCGCTATCGATCACACCTCCTGATGTTGGGCACAAGCTGGATCTGTTCACGATAGACATTATTATGGTGTACAAACCTTGAGATGGTGGAAAACTACCGTTTGGGGGTTTGCGCTGGCTTGTCTCCATTGTTACGCCGTGACGTGTCACATACCGACGCGTCGGGCGGCGGGGGGCGGGGAGTTTCGGGACGCCGACTCGAGTCAGTGCGCTCGGCTCGAGCTAATTGGCGCGTTCCTGACTTCGCTGCATATCGCCATCTGCATAAGCTGTCGGCATCCCCAGCCAAAGGAGTCACCTTTCTCATCGTTCTCTTCATCTTCGTCACCAATATCTATACACCACAAATTCGGCAGTTCAGACTCAAATATATCAATCGAGGGACAACTACGCACCAGATCCGACAATATTAAGATTCTGAGGAAGCAAGGAACCGACATGATACGACACTAAGCTGGAGACGCCAGAAACGAGCTTGGCCGTTGACCTACGGAAAGCTAGGGTACCCCTTACCGTTTTATTCTCGTTCTATTCTCGTTCTGGGGGCATCCATTTTGGAGGTAGATGAAGAGATTAGCTAGTATTTGCTGGATAGAAGCTGCAGTGAGCCTTGAAACAGTCTCTTATATGATAGTCTTGGGAAATAGTTATCCGAACCCTGTCTTTGTTCAGAGTGGAGGGATAGAACATACGCTCTTCCTGCGAATCCAGCCGCCTCTTGTCCTAGAATGTTCCAAGCTTTAGGATGCATTCAGATGCGAAGGTAGTCGTGGTGGAAATTGTTCAAGGAGCCCGATATACAGTGCGAAACTATCGAAAGCAGGCGCTGTTCAAACGTGTGCCTCTAGAGATGCCGGCATCCAAATCCAAGTTCCCATATAAGAGCACAGACCATTCTTTCCAACTTTCGGAACTTTTACCGTTTTCTCCACAACTACCACCATCGACGACTCTTCTACGCGTCAGGTCTCTCACATTCCTTACGCGCCCTCTTCAACACATTCTTTTCTCGCACTCCTTGTTCGATTCACCGCCAAGATGTCCCTTTCCAGCCTCCCCTTACCTTCCATTGCTCTCGTCCTCACCTCTAATATGCTCTATGTCCCGACGGGACCTTCTGTCGTCAACTGTGATCAAGATCCTTTTCCCATCCCGCAGCTGGGCCCTGTGGTATGTTTCATGTCCATTGTTGCACGAACCGTCACTAACGTCGCTCCAGCACGGCATAGATCAAAGAGACCTCGAAACCCTGGAATATCAACATCTCTCCTATGTCTTGCGCGGACGTCTTCCAGTTAGTCTTTCCCTCTCTAAATCACGCGATGTAGCGTCTCATCTTCGTCATGTATTTACAGTCGTCCAAGCAGAAAAAGTGGAGGTGGTCTGTGCGCTGGAGTAATCATGCCTCGACATCAGTACGTTTCCTCAGAACTATCTACGGTTCTCGTACCTTATCTCGTTGCGTTATAGGATAGCATCCCTCTATTTATAAAGTTCCTTCGTAAGGTTGTTCCTCCCCATAAAGGACAGCGCTTTTAGCAATGATGGCCAAGATTAATCATTGCACATCCCATTTCTCGCATAGACCAACCATCCGTCGCTTTCATCTTGTTATATACACCCAATGTCTTGAATACTCTCGTACATGTACTTATACAATCCGCGCTCTTACACAAAAACTTCGAATTTTGCTGTGTAAATTCCTTGATACAAACTATGCATGCTAACATTGAGTCGAGCTTGCTCACTGTCACTCGAGAGTCGCTCTTTCAAAACCAATCTATTTTCGCTTGAAGACCAGATGTCCGACAGTTCAATTGAAGGTGGGAGGAAACAAGGTGGGCAACAAAGCCTGCATCATCCTACCAAGAGAAGGAAGAGCGAAGTACCGAGGACAGTGCTAAGATGACTCTCTAAAAGAACGAGGGGCCTTGTACCGAACAATGATGTTGCGTTCACGCCGTTTTGTGTTGCTTTCGAGCGCTTAGAGGGCCATGCGTGATCGTAAAATCGTCACGCGTCACGACTGCCCAAACTTAGATGTGTGGTAGCTTCTTTTGGGCGAACGCCACAGTTTTATGACTTTTATCCTTTGTCTGAAAGATTTTGCTCACAATGGGTCCCCAATTTCCAAGGATTTGAACAAACGCGGATCATAGCATTGTTTTCAATTATATACACGGGTAGCGCACCGTATAATCTGCGAAATTTCCCCAGCGGCTCTGCGACATGGCCTTCCCTCAATTCCGCCGCCCGATGCACTGCTGCAACCTTTCAGCTGCAGTGTCTCGGGTAGAGTTTACAGCTTTCATCGCACCTGGAGCGGCTGGAGTAGATGAGGAGAAGTTGAGGGGTAATTCCTGATCTACAGCGCAGCAGCAGCGACTACCATAAACACCACCTGCCTGGTCTTATCCTTCTTCCATGATATGGGAGATGGAAACCTATGGACGTCCTCTGATGGATTCGTGTCAGCGGAAAAGCCTTTCAAAGCCGCCATAGTGCGACACTCTATTAGGCCGATCGTTGAATGGACACGGTGGGCAGCAGCAGGTGTTGCCACCGTGTTGGGACAGTGGCAGCAGTGGCCATTTCAGTGGCAGTCTTCTTGGGGGCCGAGATGACGGGCGCTGGCAGTAATGTCGGTGGCCATTCTTGCGGTAGTTTGAGCCCAAGGGGATATCAATTGGCACTATACTGCAGCGCTTGCACAGCGAACAGGTTCTTGGGTGTATTTCTCGGAACGGCGAAGGAGGCGCAGTGTTGGAATAGGCAATCTTCTCGAAACCTTTAAGCCCATACTGAGGCAAAAGTTCTTGTACCGATGGCCTTCAATGTCGGTGTCGGATGCTGACCGCTGTATGTCGAATATTGACGTTGCGTCGACGGTATGAGCTTTCGAGGATGATATGAGTTGGGCGGTGGTCAGCGCTTCAGCCCGTATTCACGCAGAAGCCGGAGGTTAAGCATTGAAAAAATGAGTTGGCTGTCCAGAATACATGAATGAAGTGGTAGAAATTGAGTGAACAACGTATGTTTTATTGTTTAGAGGGAGGGCATGGAGGAAAAAGCCGGAAAGGTGGAGCGGAAGCAGATTGAAACACCGCAACTCCTGCATCCGACCATCCTTCTTCGTCCTAGCCAGCCACCCCCCAATCCCACCATATCTCACCTCTAGCTCATTTCTTCGACATTCTCTTGACCTCATCGCCACTATCGAAAGGCGGCTGACGAATGCCTCGATTTCCAGTCTTCGCTTTTCAATTTATAGTCGACGACAAGCGACATTGATTGCTCTTCTCCGCGGTGAACACCAAACGGAATAGTCGGGAATCTACGCAAAAGAAGAGAGAGCCATTAGTGGGACGAGGGGCATATCCAGTAGAGAGATCGGAGAGATGCTTGCCTTGGAGAGCTACTTTCGGATTGGAAGGTGTTCAGTGTAATTGTCGACTAAAATGTGAACCAAGCTCAGCACGCGGAAACCAGAAGACGCACCCTGTCGGAATGATACTAGCGAAGAAAGTAGGGAGAAGCTACGGGTGCAGGGATTTCATGACAGCGCAAGGGCACTGAGCAAGAACCCGATTTGGGGAACACAGGTGCGTTTGTCGTCGCTAGCATTTACTTTCATACATATCAAAGATCCGAGACGGCTGTAGGCGCATCCATGGGCAAATTCTTCTATGCCGATGGTGATTTTTGTGTTGGCCGCGGCGAACTGGATGGCTGCCGACCAAGAACATCCGAAAACTCAATGGTTGCATCTTCAAGACAGAAAAAGCCACAGACAAAGTCACTCTCAAGATGCCAGTCGCGAGAGATCGATAAGACCACCAGCCAAGCTCTTTCGTTCTTTGCCCTCTTTTCAATGGAATGGCGCCTTATAGTTGGGACTCTCATGTCTCCAAGCAGGATTCTCTTGCCGTACGTGGACTCCTGATCTGGCGTATTTACCTCCTAGGCCGCCCATTGCTTTCTTCCCGAGTTCTTGAGATCTTCGACTTTGGAGCCCTCTTGCTGGTTGCTACACTCTTGTCTCGCTTCTTGCTAGTATTGATCACACCTCTTCTTATTAAGAAGAAGTTCATGGCCATGATAAGTATTACATGGTGGACAAACCTCGAGTTGGCAAAAGCTCACCAGTTCCACTTTTCGTCGCTTATATACTGGGTGTGATTGTGTGACATGTCACATACCGACGCGTCGGGCGTCGGGCGGCGGGCTGACTCGGGGAATGTTGATGTCGAGTCAGAGCCCTCGCCGCTAGGGTCGGGAGGAATTCGGAGTTCGCGTTCCTGGTTTTACACCGTCTTCGTTATCTGCAATATATTCGGAGAAATTCCCGAACAATGGCGCCTTCCCTTCTCGTCTTCGTCAGGAATCGTCGCCGACGCCTATACAGTTAACTCGGCTAGCATATGACTCCAGCAAGAACCATTCCCATTCATGATTCCGGTGGCGGGTCCAGATTCGACTAGAATTATCCCAGCGAACACCGAACAACGTCAAAAAGGTGTGATCACGGATGTTGGGAGGTTCCAGAAATGGGCGGCTGGCGTGTCCACGAATCAGTGCAAAGTCCTTAACGGACACCCATATAATGTTCTAGGAGAAGTCTTGTGAAAGGTGGGCCCGGGGAATGTCCTACTAGCTTGAAGGCACTGCCCGGAAATTCTATATGAAAACAGAAGCAACCGTAGAGCCTGGTGTCGGAAACGGCGTGCCTTCTTGGATGGCCTAGAATAACAGGTAGACGGATTGAAAGAACCCTTTTCTCCTGCTGCACTGTGGATGCGTTGTGGGATGGATGGTGGAGCCGTGGAGTTGGGAATCATACAGGGTGCCCAAATAGAGCGACCCAACCATGGTAGCAGGACGCTGTTCGGGAACGTGCCTCTTTATTAGACATGCCGGCATCTCAAATCAAGTTTCCGTCGTATAAGATGGGCACAGGCCCTTTTTACGCTCGGAATTCTCGGTTCTCACCACAACCACCACCATCGACGTTTCTGCTTGCGAAGGTTCACTTTCCTTATACCATATACCCAGCACACTCTTTATGATCATGATGCGGCCCTCCGCCAAGATGCCCCTTGCCGCTATGGCACTGCCCTCCATCTCACTCGTTCTCACGTCAAATCTACCTGACATATCGACACGGCCTCTCGTCACCAATTGCGATAATCAGGCTCCATTTACAGCGTCGCAGCTGAATGCAGAGGTTCGGATTCGTCTCTTGCAGCTCTGGCTGCTGCGCCTGTTAAGTACTCACGCTCAATGCAGCAGGACGGTGCAGATCAGCACGCCACTCAGACCTTGGAAGCTCCCAAGAAGAAACGGCAGTGGTTGTACGTCCTGCGGAGGAGTCGTGATTCGCGTGCTCCATCAATGGTATGTCTCGTTCTCAAATCTAGAGCATGCCTTTCTTCTTCTAAAACTTGCTCTCAGAATACCGCTTCCTTTTTCTCCAACGCTGTTCGGAGGCTTATTCCTACCCGTTCATGAACAGCTTTTTTTACAGAGCGTGACGCTCATTATGGGCGATATACTCAACAAGCGATATATATATTATTGCCTATCCTCCACCCCGCTCCCTCTTTCCCGTTCAAAATCAAAGTCAGGCGGTCTTTAATGTAATAAATTTAATCTCTAGATTCAATAGATTGTCAATATGTATCTTATGAATATCAAACGTGGCCTTCATTCGCAATATATCTGGAAATTTCTCGATTTATAGCGTACGCGCTCTTACTTGAGAAACCCAACATGTTCTGTGCTTTGTTTATGGTCGTTGATAAAAATTTACATTCTGAAATTTCTGACGATATAACCCAATACATTGTACACAGATAAGCAATAAAAGGTACAACATAGATGACCCAAGAGGAGTGACAGTAAACCAGTATAATTACAATAGCTTCGAGGTGTTCTCAGATACTACACGATCAATATTCTGCGAGGGGTATAACTTTGCCTGCGAATCGAAGCCCAAGAATGGATCAGCGACATGGATAACAACAGAAAGAAATAGGTCCATACCAATATTAGAAAATGGCGATTTCTTCTTCCTGCCCAACAGCGCCACGTCGCCCGAGTCAAAGAACGAATACCCAGCTGTAAATAAAGTACCACACTCGTCAGAACACTAGCACTGCAGCACCGAACCAAGAACGCAGAATGACAACGCACGCAATGCAACAACCTCCTCGTCCTCGCTTTCGCTCGAGTCCGAGGTGGCTCCGTGGATCGGACGGCCGGTCTTGGAGTCGCGCAGGATCCCGAGGTGGTCTACGAACGGCGCTGGGCGCTGGTTGGCGGACCGATGGAGCTGGATGAGGATGCGCTGGATCTCCAGGAGATAGCCTTGCAGGGTATCCAAAAAGCGGCGGGTTTGCAAGTGTTTCGAGGAGCCACAGCTGCACATCGGATGTTCATTTCCCAGGATGGAAGAGCAGCGCGTAAGTGCCTTTGTCTTCAGATGGAACGGAAGGATAACGGAAACGTACACGGAGATCCCGTCTTCCTTGATGATATATCCAATACCATACCCATCCGCTGCAACAGGACCGAACCCAAACAACCTCAGCGCAGGGTTGCCGCAGTTCGACGTCGACAGAATGGACATGCCCAGCTGCGCCCAACCAGGATCGGTGAAGATCGCAGGCATCTTGGTGATCTTGTGCAGCGGCTCCGTTTTCGATTCAGGAGACCGAGTAGTGATCCCGTTTGGTTGCGATTCGGGCTTGTTCAAGAGTTGCCGCTGGACGAGACAGTAGATGGCGTAAAGGTGCCTGTTGAAAAGATAGTCATGAGTTCCGTATGATGATAGTTCCGCAGTTCAAAAAGAGACACAGACCTGTCCTGTCCCAGACCCTGACTGCACTCCTTCGTGAGCTTCACATGGTGTTCGCAAGCCTTCTTCAACGCATCGACCTTCTGGGCAGGTGATGCCTCCGAATAAAATGTCTACATCGATTTAGACGCATTTCCTCTCAATCAACAACGAAAACGAGCACACCTTTGTGAAATTGACGCTCTCTGGCTGGGTAGAACGAATAGCCTCCGTGCGACCATGCAAGAACGCCTTGGTCATCGCAGGCTCATAAACACACTCAGTTCGGCCTATCCATCCCCAAAATCCCACCTCAGCCTCTTCATCCACTCGACATAAACAATTAGAAAAGAAAAAAACTGACCATAAAGCCCAAAATACGCCGCCTGGAACGCCATCTGTACGAACGCGTCGGGGCTGAACCCGTGGCTCGTGATGAAGTTCTTCCCGTACCCCTTGAACTCGAGCGCCTGGCAGTCGTTCTGGCAGATCAGGTCGCTGAGCCGCGTCTCCGCGAAGCGCACCCCCGCGCGCAGCTCCGGCGTCAGATTCCACTCGAGCTTCTTCGGCGTCGTGTCGATCTTCTCGATCGGCGAGGGCGGTTCTATATATATGAGTGCGGGTCAGCGATGCATTTTGAAAGGGGAATGCGAGATGGAAGAGAGCGACGGACTCGTCTGGCCGCGGGGAATCTTGTACGCTCGCGCGTGTGGGGAGAGAGGCGCGTGGAACAGCGTCGGCGCAGAGGGGTTGATGGAGCGCGCGAGCAGCATAAGGCCCTCCGTGAAGATATCGGCCGCGAAACGCAGCACGGTGTGGCCGTCGACGCCCGTATGCTCAAAGTTGATGCCCGCAGCGCCGTCCGCGCAGACGATGATTTGCAGCTATAAATAAAACGCATCCGGGCCGTTCATCATTAGACGCGCCCAGAGCCCATCGCGGGATTGATTGACGGATGACATACCTTGTCGTACCACCGATTGGTGCAGGTCCCCACCTGCTCTCCGCCTTGCAAGCTGTACGTTCCGCAAAGGAAGTTGCTGCACAGATCGGCTAGGTTCTCCGGGGCGGCGTCGTCCAGGCAGACCACGAATAGGGCTTTGTCCACGATCTCTAGGCAGGCCTTGTTGTTCTTGTCTTGTGACAGCATTTCTCGAAGTCCAGACCACACTTTGCGATTCTCGGTCGAGAGGACACCGATGGCACCCCGCGCAACCTAACGGGATTACAACGAGATTAGTGGATATACCATTGCGGTCTAGGGGTCGGGTCGAGGTGCCTTGCTTACCTTAGATCTATCAGTACTATCCGCATCCGAAATGATAGCTTGGAGATTGCGAAGGACTTCACGTTCTGTGAGGACAGGGAGGTTGTCATCGTCGAGAACGTCGAACCAGTCTATAAATGATAAGAGTTTAGGCGTTGCTTCTTCGAAGCACACATATTTATACACAAGCAAAAGAGACGCACAGAATTGCCCTCTTCGAAGAACGACGACATGTCTAGACTCGGAATGCACTGCCATTCTACAGCCCCGCTGATGACAAAAGTCAGCATACGCCTGCCAGGCACTGATAGCAGGGGGGTCTGACGTACGTCTGTGGGGATCCTTGATGTTCCAAACAAACGCGAGTACTGGTCCATGTCCAATGGCGTCCCGCGGACGGTGTCGGGCTCCAGAATGCCTGCCCGCAGATCATGGATGAAGCCGAGAGAAGACACGATGAGAGAAGCTGCCCGCGGAAGCTGCGATCCACGATCAGGTGTCGGATCATTCCTGCACGCAGAGAAGGTGAGCAGACACGTTGTGGGGGGAAATGAAGCGCCATAGGGATTCAAGGCACGTACTCGAGACGAAGAAGGGGTTGAGAGCGAGCACGACGGGGTCGCTGTGGGATAGGTATGATTCGTACCAGAACTCTTCGATGTAGCTATCAGGGAGATCAGAGCAGTATGGAACGATCGAACGTATGAAACGCACCTGTCCTTGTCCTGGGCATATTCCCTCAGCACCTCGTCGAGCTTTGGGCCGTCCGTCTCCAAGAACTCTGCACGGCTGCTCGAGTCGCAGCATGTTCCTTCTCGTCCTGCAAAGCCTCCAACGCGCGCAGATAACGGTTGCATGTCTCCTGGAGCGGCGGTAGGCAGCTTCGGCAGCTTATCCTGATATGCCAATGTGCGATTCGACTCTCTCGTAGCAGCAAGGAATTACTGGAAGGAGCCATCAGGAGGAAAGGAAAGGGACACGGAAGGCGGAAAGGACGGAATGGGGTGGTGAGCAACGCGCAGACTTTTGAATAGGCATGAGACAGGCTCTTACGGGTATCGGTCGCCATCGCGGAGCTCCTGGATGACGAATGGGATGATCGGCGGGGAATGCGGGAAGTCTTGGCTTCGGGGAACCTCTGGCCTGGCTTATCTTTGCCCCGCTGCGCCTCCCGAGCCTGCTAAGCATATGACCTCTGGCCTGATC
>JACGCK010000244.1:0-60673 GCA_014925825.1 Pholiota molesta
ATTACGGAACGCGTGAAGCAAGCAAGACGCGTCTCAATGACGTAATGATTTCTCACATCTATATTGGTGTTCTGATTCCCTTCTCATCGACACACACAATGCTACACAACGATGGCGGCGTATTCTAGGTACATTTCATCTTCAAAACATCGCATTTTCCGGCCTGACGACACCAATTCCTTCAAACGCAGCTCACATCTTCTCAAACTTGCCCTTCCTCTAATCAAAACACACGGCTTTACGCGCGAGATTCTGCCATCACCGCGGTCTTTGGGAAAGGAGACGCAGCTCGGCGGATACTTATTGACGCGTGGTTGGACGATGGATTGAGGCATATGGCTTCAGGGTCCGCAAAACATACAATGGGCGGAGAAGGTGGACCGGCCCCAGCAAGGACGATACGAGATGTGCTGCGTGCGAGGCTGGAGTACAATGAGCCTGTTCTGCCACACATTCCCGACGTGCGTTTATAACATTTTAAAGGATATCTGTGAACATTCTTGCTGAATCTACAATCTAGGCGTTTGCTTTCATGGCATCCTCCGGCTTTCATGCTCTAGATCCGTTGCCTGCAATGAAACACATTGAAGATTGCGGACGAGGCATGCGTCGTCACCGGCGATAAATCCCTACAGGTACGCTGCGAACCACTTTCTTCGAGCTAAATAATCTCACCACATATTTACTTAGCTGGAGTGGTATGCGCGACGCGCATCACTTGCCGCTGTCTACGCCGCCGCAGGTGCGTGTCTCTCCATGATTGACGCTAGTAGCTACTCTACTTACATTTAATTGCTTTTGCTGCAGAACTCCACCAACTCACCTCTCCACATACCGCCTACGCTTTCCTCGATTCTCTACTCGAAACTTCGTCTAACGTCAAATCTACACTCAACGAGGTTGGCCTATATTCAGATTACATCGTCAGGAGCTGGAAGGGAATTATCAAGAGCTCGGGAATACTGCCTCTATAGAGCAGAAATTGCATGCCACTCCTTCGACGCCACGAGGGTACGTCTAAATAGCGGGCCAATGGTACTTGTAAACAGTTGAAACTATGTATATTTCTGACAACAGGACATCCCTCATCGCCATCCTATTAAGCACTCGCTGTGGATTCCTGAACCTAATAGAACCCTGCCTATGCCCTATCGACGCAAAGGTATTGACATAGGCGACGTTGGCATTATCACGCCTTCTGGAGGGTTCTCGTTCTTGTTCGATATATGTCTGCCGCCTGACCACCCAATCAACCCACCGACGCTTCCCGAAGGTTTTACTCCAATTAACCAATTGATGAATATACGTGAATACCTGGAATTCCGTCCTGAAAGTCATCTAGCCAGTGGAATAAAGAAAGTTCGCGATCCTCGAATTTCGTAAGCCATCCCTTATATCTCATCGAATGACACTCACATAATGCCACAGCGGGCTATCATTCGAAACCTTGGCTATGGAAGGTGCTGTTCTTACTATGCCGGACGGAGTAATTTCATGTAATTTACTGAACATTTTGCTATTCAGAGAGTATGCGGCTGCAAACATCGAGAACTGGTATCGAAATGATCATGAATAGCGCAATACTATTTTTAGAATGCCATGTACATACTGCCCTCGTCAAAAATACATGTTTTTTCACTGGAAATATGGCCTTTCCAGCATTTTCGAGCTCTGTTCTATAGAGGTAGTACTCCTGAGCTCTTGATAATCCCCTTCCAGCTTTTGACAATATAATTGGAATACAGGCCGACTTCATTGAGTGTAGATTTGACGTTAGATGAGGTTTCAAGTAGAGAATCGAGGAAAGCGTATGTGGTATGTGGAGAGGTGAGTTGGTGGAGTTCTGCAGATATAATTTAGTGTGAGTAGAGTGGCTGGTAGCGTTGAATCAGAAAGAGACACGTACCGGCAGCGGCGTAGACAGCGGCAAGTGATGTGCGTCGCGCGTACCACTCCAGCTGTGGAGATATGTGGTGAGATAATTTAGCTCGAAGAAAGTGCTTTACAGCATACCTGTAGGGATTTATCGCCTGCAACGACGCATGCCGCGTCCGCGATCTTCAACGTATGTTTCATTGCAGGTAACGGATCTAGAACGTGAAAGCCGGAGGATGCCATTAGAGCAAACGCCTAGATAGTAAATTGAGCAAGAATGTTCACAGATATTCTTTGTGATATTGGAGACGCACATCGGGAATGTGGGGCAGAACAGGGTCATTGTACTCCAGCCTCGCACGCAGCACATCTCGTATCGTCCTTGCTGGGGCCTGTGCACGTTCTCCGCCCATTGTATGTTTTGCGGACCCAGAAGCCATATGCCTCAACCCATCATCCAACCACGCATCAATCAGCGTCCGCCGAGCTGCGTCTCCTTTCCCAAAGAGCGCGGTGATGGCAGAGTCTGAGAGGGGCTCGCTATGTGGGTGTGCGGTGGAGGTGGAGGGCAGAGAAACAACGGAGCGCGCGAGAGCTTCGCGCGTAAAGCCGTGTGTTTTGATTAGAGGAAGGGCAAATTTGAGAAGATGTGAGCTGCGTTTGAAGAAATTGGTGTCGTCAGGCCGGAAGATGCGATGTTTTGAAGATGAAATGTACCTAGAATACGCCGCCATCGTTGTGTGTGTGTGTCGATGAGAAGGGAATCAGAACACCAATATAGATGTGAGAAATCATTACGTTATTGAGACGCGTCTTGCTTGCTTCGCGCAGCTTCACGCGTTCCGTAATCCGTTTGCTTCACCTTCAAGTGCCCTGGCCAACTGCTCGTCGCACACCGAAGTCCCCACATGTAAGGCGATCTCTGTTTGCCCTTTCCACAGGACCTGACCAAGACCATGGCCGTCACAGGTCATCGTCAAACACTTCACATCCTGCTTTCACAGACGACGGTTATTGGATTATGCCTGCCCCACCGCCGCTATACAAGGCACCTATACCCGAAAAGCCCCACAGACGCACACCGCGCTATGTATTTGGCTGGGCATTTACCCATGAAGATCAAGTAGATTTGGCAGACAAGTTTGGCATACCGGAAGACGACGAGCACCCGGAGATCGTCCGCATCAGCTGTGCAATGAACAAGCTACTTGACATGCTCCCGACGAATGTAGGACGCGTCGCTGCGGTGGGGTGTATACGTGATGGGGAAAAGACTTTTGCGTCATGCATTTACATCGGCAGCAACCTTTCTAAGAAAGAGATCATCAGGGCGCAGAAGGAGAAATTCATTGGGCAGGTTTGGGATTTGTTAGATACCCATATTGACCCTGCCTGGCATGTTCGAATCAGTTAAGCCGGTTGACGTTTATGAACTCATCCATTTCTTGAGCCTACACTTTTGGTTGGGCACTGCATATCTCAAACGCAGAATTGCTTATAACTTCGTGTTCTATCTTATTGACTCCTCGTTTTATAATATCGACAAGAAGGGAAATTTCTCGCGCAAGCGCCTCAACGAAGAGGAAGGGGATATCAAGTACTTGTCTTGAGGGCATTGCTTTGCATGGCATATACTCATCTACGTCTTTTCTTCTTAGCTTTGATTTTGAGTGCTTCGAAAAGAAATTGTTAAAAGTCAAAGTAAATCATAATATGTATTGTTCTGTGTATACAAGGAAATATTATCCTAGAATTTATTTTATTTCTACGAGGGTCCGGCGGCCAATGAGTATGCAGACGTCGAGACAAGCGGAAATGGGTGGGCGAAGGCGTCAGCGGGTGTTACACCGTTCGTGCCACCGTGCAAGCGCTGGCCATCCATTTCTTAGCTTGCCTAATGCCGCGGCAACGAGCTCGGACGTACCGTATACGCGCCCGTGCGCCGTTTGGAGCTCGTCTCGTACGTCCCATGCCATCCGCTTGCTAGCGCCTGCGATCGATGAGTTGACATCGAGGAGTTTAGTCGAGGGCAAGGGCTGTGGCAACGGTGGGACTCCGCCATCATCGTCTTCGGCTGCCTCGGTCGCCATCCTCCTAGCACCATCCGGTTCGCGCGCACGTCATGCTCAAGCCACACCCAGGGAAGATCCGTCCTGTGCTCGTGCACGAGCGTCGAGCATGTCTGATACGTCCGAAGGGATCCTTGCCGCCCTCACTGACGATCTCCCTTTATCCTGCAGGGCACGCTGCTGTCCAGGACGAACAACGCACGTGCAAACCGGCAACCAGAGGGCAGGCTCGTCGTCGCCGATGAGTCGGCGGGGGCGTCGAGGAGAGCCGAAATGGGTGGGCGCAGGCGTCTAACCGCCCCGTTACCAGGTCCTGCGCACCGTCGTAACGAGCGCGGACGTACCGTATATGCGGCCTTGCGTCGTTTCAGAGAGTTGCCGAGGCGAGGGCGAAAGGCGAGCATGGCAGAGACGGGGCTCCGTCCTTGATGTCGTCGTCGGCTGCTATTCCCTTGCGAATCGTATCACGCGGTAGGTTCGAGGGTTTGGCCGGCGCGAATGTCATTGAGATTGGAGGCTGGAGGAGCTGCCGCGCTGGCATAGCCGAGGGTAAGTACGAATCCGACCTAACAAAGCCATGGAACTCACGTCGACTGTCAGCAATCACTACACCTCCTGCGGCATCGAACACGGCGCCTGCTGCACTTGCCGTCGTCACCGAAGGGCCAAGGCGCTTCGCAGGGTGTTGTTGTCGACTTGGTATATGCACTCCGGCCCCAATGTCCTCTGATCTCGCTGGGTGCACCTGTGATGGCCTTGCGATGTCCTCGCAATGCCTGAGGCGCAGCGCATAATTCCGATCGCATTCGTGTTGCTGTTGTGGCGTCGAGGAGGCCGAATCTGCGGACACCCGCCGCCGGATGGTGTCGCGCTATCCCAGCTTCCCGCGGCAGTGACGAAGCTCGTTGGGGCACGCAGCTACGCTCGCCTGCGCCAGTGTTGGTGGGGTGCTGTTTGGGTGCAATTGGGTGCTGTCAAAGCTTCCCGCGGCGCTCACAAAGAGCGTTGGGGTACGCTCGCCTGCGCCGGTGTCGGTCGAGCATTTTCACGGCTTCCGCGGCGTTGATAATGCGTGTCGTGGACGGTCGTACGGATACCTGTGCTGGCATCGGCTGGGCGCTATCTGTCGATGGACTCGACAGCAGCCCCGCGGCCCTGGCAAAGTGCTCGACCGTCGGCGTGGGCAGAGTCGTCGGCGTGGGGCAGAGTCGTCGGCGTGGGGCAGAGTCGTCGGCGTGGGCAGAGTCGTCGGCGTGGGGCAGAGTCGCCCCCGCGGCACTGGCAAAGTGCTCGACAGTCGGCGCGGCTCGGTGGGCAGAGTCATCGGTGTTAGAACTTGGGCAGAGTCGGCGGTGTGGAGGAGAGTCGCTGGCGTGAGGGAAGTCGTGGATGTGGGGCTGCATTCGACGTGCAGATTACGCTGTTCCGTGTAAGTACTAGCAAAAGAAAGTAAGAAGGGAAATACATACTTATTGAGGATGACGACGACGCGTCATCCACTTGAAGTTGCTCCCCTCGTGTTCGTTGTCAGTCGTGATGCAATACGCAGGAGCTCGTGTTAAAACCACAAGATCCGGCCCACATCCCCCAAAGGAGGGGAGGGGAACACGGCTAGGGAGATTGTGGGATGGAGATGGAGGGCGGGATGGCAAGCACTGGAAGTGGCAAGGGTGAATGAGGGTCCGAAATGGACCGGCGGGCCGGCGCGTTTAGCGTAGGCCAGCTGTTGATAAAGATCGAGTCGTAAAAGCTAGGACTGCCAACATTCGTTGCTTCCTTACGAGTTGACAGTGAACACACTATTGTCTAATGTCTTGTCTGCTATCAACTTCAGTAATACAATCTTCCAATTCGTCGATCTATGAAAGAACTTGGAATCTAAATGCTCGGTCAATTCGCCCTCTTGCATTCCGCGCGTATCGAATTCGACATCAATCTAAAAGTTGGGAGAAATCAAAAGCATCGAACGCGAGCATGGCATGAGCATTGAGCGCTGAGCTGTCAATGCGGTACAGACGCGGTATTATTTCATATACGACGTAACGCCCTTCTCCCGAAGGATACGAGGTGGAGAAGTTCGGATTAGCGCTTATCGCCCTGTATTGAAAAGTTGAACCGTGAAGTAATCTAAACCATACATAAGTAACAGGGACAACCTAGAGAAATCAAAATACAAAGCCTAGCGAAAACGGCAAAAGGTCTCGAGAATGAGTTGGCGTATAATCGCTGTATGAAATAGTCCTACGAAGGGAGATCTAGCGAGCGCCTAATAGGACGGCAATGAGAGATGATCTATTCTCAAAGACATACATGGTTTTAGCTGTTTATATGGCCTATTATTTAAACGTACCCTCATGGCGTCGAAAGGATGGTATTTGCAATTTCTGCTCTATAGAGGCAGTACTCCTGAGCTCTTGAGAATTCCCTTCCAGCTTCTGACGATGTACTATGAATACAGGCCAACTTCGTTGAGTGTCGATTTGACGTTAGACGAGGTTTCGAGTAGAGAGTCGAGAAAGGCGTAGGCGGTATGTGGAGAGGTGAGTTGGTGGAGTTCTGCAGATATAATTTAGTGTGAGTAGAGTGGCTGGTAGCGTTGAATCATAAAGAGACACTTACCGGCAGCGGCGTAGACAGCGGCAAGTGATGCGCGTCGCGCGTACCACTCCAGCTGTGGAGATATGTGGTGAGATGATTTACCTCGAAGAAAGTGTTTTGTAGCATACTTGTAGGGATTTATCGCCTGTGACAATGCATACCTCGTCCGCAATCTTCAATGTATGCTTCATGGCAGGTAACGGATCTAGAACGGGAAACCCGGAGGATGCCAAGACAGCAAATGCCTAGAGGGTGGATTGAACAAGATGATCACAGATGTTATGTAAAATATTAGAAACGCACGTCGGGAATGTGGGGAAGAACAGGTTCATTGTACTCCAGCCTCGCACGCAGCACACCTCGTATCGTCCTTGCTGGGGCCTGTCCACCTTCTCTGCCCATTGTATGTTTTGCGGACCCTGAAGCCATACGCCTCAATCCATCGTCCAACCACGCGTCAATAAGTGTCCGTCGAGCTGCATCTCCCTTCCCAAAGAGCGCGGTGATGGCAGAGTCTGAGAGGGGCTCGCTATGTGGGTGTGCGGTGGAGGTGGAGGGCAGAGAAACGACGGAGCGCGCGAGAGCTTCGCGCGTAAAGCCGTGTGTTTTGATTAGATGAAGGGCAAATTTGAGAAGATGTGAGCTGCGTTTGAAGAAATTGGTGTCGTCAGGCCGGAAAATGCGATGTTTTGAAGATGAAATGTACCTAGAATACGCCGCCATCGTTGTGTGTGTCGATGAGAAGGGAAGCAGAACAATCAATCACGCCTTGCTTTGCTTCACGCGTTCCGTAATCCGTTCGCTTCACCTTCAAGTGCCCTGGCCAAGCCCTGGCCTCTTACCAGCCTCTTGTTGCGGTTTGAGATCATATTCATTCCCACTACGATAGAATTGAGTAGGGGCCAAAAAACTGGATTTTCGCGTTTTGTGGGGCAAAGCGTTTGCAAAGCGTTGGGAGAAGATAGTGAGTAAGTACGTTGGAGGAAGATGGGGATCTAGCGCCGCTTTTATGGAAGCAGTTGGGAAGCAGTTGCTACGGGTTTCAGGTGAAGATCGATTGGCGCGAAAAGAAGAGCCAAGGAGTTGACTTGATGCAGGTAGTCATAGACCCAACACTCTTGCTCATGTGCTTATACTTAATGGGCGTTCTTATGGTTCAGAAATCGTTAGTGCTGATGTGATTGAATTATCGACAAGCATTTAGACATTTCTTGGAAGACGATCTAATTTACATCTGATCCTACTCCAAAAAGAACGATATCGATAGTATCAGCTAGTTCACTACTTTCTAGAATGACGGCCCAGCGTGTTCAATTCATCTTCGCTCTCCGATTCAGATTCTCTCTCCGGTTCTTCGTTCTCCCATTCATCTTCGTTCTCCGATTCATTTTCCGGTTCATCTTCGCTCGCCGATTCATCTTCTCTCTCCAGTTCATCTTCGCTCTCCGGTTCTTCTTCACGAGGGTTGCCCTTCCGAGTCGCTTCAAGCGCGAGGTCGTCTGACATGCTCTCCAGCATCTCATGGATATTAAACATCCGTTGATTAGATTCTTGAGTACCATAGAGGATGAACGCCGACCATTCGCCGTTGGGCGGACTGCATCTTCATAGTATTGTTCGAATTTCGCAACAATGGCACGTTCATGAAGCTCTGTCCAATGAACCGTTGGCGTTGTATCTTTGGATCCAGTCCCCTTTCCTCTGCCAGTGTTAGTCCTGGACTTGGAGCTCCGGTGTCGACTAGTGCTTGACCTTTGCTTCAAGGCTGTTGTATGGACCTTTTTATGAATGTCTTGTCAGAGTCAGAGTTTTCGTCCAGTATATTATTATTGGTGAATTCCTGCGCAGATCGGCACTGTTCTTGTCCATAATACAAAACTCCACCATTCGCCAGCAGCGGCAATAAGGATAAGCTTCTCGAGACTGTAGGCAGGATTCTTGCAAGCGATTCAGTAAAAGCAGTCTCAGCTTGTTCTTCTGCTTCCTCCATTGCTTCTACCATGAAATCCTGCAGGCTATGAGTGAAGAGATCGATGTCCTCAATATGGCGGCCAGGCATGCGTTTCAGCTCAAAAGAAGGAACGGCCGCCAAGCTGCGATCTGTAAGTCGGGCCAGTGCGGAAGGAGAATCATGGCCAACATCGCGAACAACTGTGATTTGCGGTCAGCAAGTATAATGCCAAGCAGCGTGAAATCTGGAATCGTTCATGGGCGTGCGTCGGGGACTGTATAACCTGATGAATGGGATCGACTGTCACCCCGCTTCCGAGGAAGTGTAGATCTTGTACTGTGGCGCTGCAATGACGCCGTGAAGATCGCCGACAAGACGCGATAATATTTCACCCCAGAGGGCGTAATATGACTTTCAAGTCGCCTCGGTTCGACCTACTGCTGAATGCCTGCACGACGGCATGAATAAGAACACTGCGAGGTTGGGGAGTCGCGAGTACCAGGAAGGACAAAGTCGCCCATGGAGTCATGGGCCTCATGTTAGAAGGAAGTGGGATATAGTTGGTGGGGTCGTTGAGGTCGACTTTAAATGTGCTTGTGGGCGGCCCCAGACGAAAGTTCTCAAGCCCTCGCTTCCAATTATTATCTGTATCTGTCCATAATTGGAGAGAAACAATAGGCATTTGTGTTAGAAGGAGTAATTTTCCAGAACAATGGTCATTCTATCCGATCGATGTTGTTCTAGGCCTCTCGCAATTTCCCAGATCCATGCACCCCGATTATCGATTAGTACGACAACAAGAGCTCCTAGTAGCCATTGCAAGCCATTTGACTCGTCATTTGTGCTCAAATTAGCAGAACGAATTAACAATAGCTGGATCATGCGTAAGGAGCAATTTTCCAGAACAATAGTCATTCTATCTGATCGATGTTGTTCTTGGCCTCTTGCATTCCCATGCACCCCGATTACCGAATAAGTAGTACGACAACAAGTAGTTGACCGTCATTC
Organism: Pholiota molesta; assembly: GCA_014925825.1. Lineage (NCBI taxonomy): Eukaryota > Fungi > Basidiomycota > Agaricomycetes > Agaricales > Strophariaceae > Pholiota > Pholiota molesta. The sequence continues at coordinate 9,502 of JACGCK010000244.1, forward strand.
GTGCTCAATTAGCAGGAACAATAACTGTGACCAAGTGTACACAACCACAACTGGCGAGGTTCATTGTGGAGATGGCCTTGTATTCTTCGGAGCCGGCCTTCCATTGTGTTTGAAGTGACAGACCTCAAATGGTCGACCGTCTTTAGTGCATATTCTAAGAATAACTTTCCCATAGCCACAAAGATGATGCACGTGACTCATTGGTTCAAGTTAATAAAAGCCGTCAATGGCAGAACCCTTTCCAAACCCTTTCTCTCTCAACTCCAATTGCTCGTTGCGCACCCAAGTCCCACATGTAAGGCGATCTCTGTTTGCCCTTTCCATAGGAGCTGACCAAAATTATGGCCATTACAGGTCATCGTCGAACACTTCACATCATGCTTTCACAGACGACGGCTATTGGATTATGCCTGCCCACCGCCGCTATACAAGGCACCTATCCCTGGAAAGCCCCACAGACGCACACCGCGCTATGTATTTGGCTGGGCATTTACCCATGATGATCAAGTAGAATTGGCAGACAAGCTTGGCATACCGAAAGACGACGAGCACCCGGAGGTTGTCCGCATCAGCTGTGCATGGACCAAGCTACGTGGCATGCTCCCGCAGAGTATACGACGTGTCGTTGCGGTGCACTGTAAACGCGATGGGGAGAAGACTTCTGCGGCATGTATTTACATCGGCAGCAATCTTTCTAAGGAACAGATCATCAGGGCGCAAAACGAGAAAATCATTGGGCAGGTTTGGGATTTGTTAGATACCGATATTGACCCTGCCTGGCATGTTCGAGCCTGTTAAGCCTGATGACGTTTATGAACTCATCGTCTTCGTTACTGAAATATATTACCGAACTCCAATGTATGTCTGTATGAACAAGGTATATAATCCAGAGGCCGATGCCCAGGCCAGGCGCTATACATTATTAAATATCATTTGCACCTTGATACCATGATAATCGTTCGTCGATACTCGATCTACTTCAATATCGATGATTCTGGTAAAGGACCGGTGTTTCGATCCCTAGCATTATCCTGACTATATCTATTCAATGCGAGACGTGTTGGTCCCAGACTAAAAGGATATAATATGCACCACATCTCAAGTTAGAGGGGTAGATTTTGTGGAATGTGTCACATGTCCCTGTAGCACGTACGGCGCCTTAGGCTCAGGATTTATTAAGTTACACTTGTGCTCTTACTATTTCCTCGTCGCTATTGTTAACTATGACCGGTAAGTCGATATGTAATCCTTTAATTAGTATGAAGTATTGGGCTTAGAGATTATTTTTAATGTCCATAGATCAAGTCAACCCCGCAAGCGCCCATACAGACCATGCTTGTATGCTCGTCGAAGCCCTGGAGAATGTGATTTCGCCCATTATAAATGCTTTTGTGCCCGAATTAGGTGCGTATCTGCTCGCATGCTACTATTTATTCATCTCATTTTGCCTTAATAGTTGTAAACAAAGGAACCACCAGTAAATTCCTATGTAAGTAGAAGAAACCGTATGGACGCTCTTATTTCATTGCCCTTCCTTGGCCCTTCCTGAAGACACCGAGGGCCCTGGTTTAGAGCCAGAAGCACAACATCTTGTTTCCGCGCTGGAGAAATTTATACATGCACTTCTACGCTTGCATATAGCTCAACAACGCACAAATGAAAGCGAGAAAGGTAATGAGATCGCCAGACAAGTGCCAGAAACAGTTCCCGCACCGACACCGGAACGCAGTTCGTCCATCGGCTATATCTCCCAAAGTACAGGTGAGGAATTTTTTAAATTGATGTTTGGCATTTTCAATGGAGATTCGATCTAGTTCTCTCTGCTCAGCCGCCATTGCTGAGTCTAGCGTTGGAGAAACTGCGGCATCGCGTCTTCAACACTATGCCCATTCGTTTATTGGCCTTCAAATCTGACGGTTCAGCCGTGGAACTTATCGAAAGGAACACGGTCTTAAATCAAAATTTCGTCGCGATAGAGTCTGATTTCAACGAGGGCCATATCGAATCCGAACTTCGTCATCATCTTGTAGTGGGCACGCCTCAGGCTGAGAATCATGTCATTGAAACATTCATATCATGGCGCGCAAAATATGCCATTTTATCGCACACTTGGCTTCACGATACACCAGGAGAAGTGACTTACGCCGCTTGGAAATCCGGGGAATTCGACAAGGACTCGGTAGGATATCAGAAGCTTGCCAGCTTCTGTAAAGTTGCAGCCACCGAACACGGTATTACTTTTGGCTGGATGGACACTATCTGTATCAATAAGGACAGTAGCGCGGAACTCGACGAATCCATTCGCTCCATGTACAAATGGTATCGCGATGCTTCCGTCTGTATTACCTATCTCGCACAAACCTCCGTTATTCAACGTATGCGCCATGATCCCTGGTTTATGCGCGGCTGGACATTGCAAGAACTGCTTGCTCCACGCTCAACCAAATTCTATGGCGCTAATTGGAAGACTCTCGCTTCTGGCTTGAGCAATGAAGAGAGGAATCGCTCGATTCAGAAGGAGATTCAGGCCGCAACCGCCATTACCCAGCAAGATCTTTCATCCTTCCAAACCCGTCACTTATCAGCCATCAGTATATCCAAAAGGATGAAATGGGCGGCGAATCGCCAAGTAACGCGTGAAGAGGATGTTGCGTATTCTCTTATGGGGATCTTTGGTGTTAGCCTTTCGATTGCGTATGGCGAAGGTGCTGAGCGCGCATTTACGCGACTTGTGAAGGAAATTTTCAACCTTCCTGGCAGCAATTGCCTAGATCTTTTGAACTGGGGAAGCGGCCCCTTGGACACCGGCCTGCCTTCCAACCCCGGCTCGATATCTTGCCTCATTCCATCCAGCCCAAAACAATACTTTTGGCACACAGATACCGATATCGACTGGCCACCTCCTAGACTTCCGATCACGCTAACGCATTTGAGGCTGCACATTTCAGTTCTATTAATGCCTGCTATATCAAGCACCTCGACCTCGGCGAACACCGTCTTCTCGGACCAGACTTTTTTAACCGGCATGAGCTGGTTTGAGACTACGGCAACTCCTTTCACTGCTGTCGGACAATTCTATGCCAATACCAATGTTGATTTGGTAGGTTTGGGCAAGGTATCCGACCGTAAAATCCCCCATAATTACAACCTATTGGATGCCGCTGCTTCTGGACAATTTAGTGGCTGGGACAAAACCAATACTCGATTTCATATAACCTTTGGAATACTTAATTTCAAGGATGCCGACGACTCTATTGAACTTCCACGGCGCAACCTAAGCTTTGCGATATGTCTGTATAGGACGGCGTCAGCAGGACTCCGCAAAGCGTCAACCTCAAGGAATCTGGCTGTAAGGATCAAACATGTTTCTGAGGATCCTCTTGCGATGGCCATTCAAAAAAGCAAGCTTGCAAAACACGGAATGCAATTAGTAACTATGTACCTGTAAATTATTCTGTATGCGCTGAGTCTTGAATATTATCACCACTTTTCTACATGGAAATAAGTCTACGACCTCATTTCTCTTGAGCAGGTGAAATACCCATTCATTAAATGCTGGAGTGTCAATCAAACATTAATTATGTTGAATATCTGTAACTTGTATTTTATGGACTAATGGAAGCCCGTCGTCATATGGGCAACACTGGGGCACCATGGTCACAAGACATTGATAGGACCACGATGTATTGTCGGAACGGGACAGGTACAAGCTGGGCGGTAAACGGTACGATGAAAGAAGAAGGAGCAAGAGTGTGTACGATGTAGAAAAGATAAGGGTCACGTGATATGTAAAGAGTCCGAACGTGTGAGGCTGGGAGCCAGGCTTACAACTAACGTCTCTGTTACTAAAATATATAACCAAACTTCGATAGAGTATATAACTTAAACCGGTACTTAGGCGCCATACATTATTGATCATCATTTGAATCTTAGAATAATGATAATCATTCGCTGGTACTTGTTCTACTTCAATGTCGATGAAGGTGTTGTTGTTGATATCGATGATCCCGGTAAGGGATCGGGGTTTTGATCCCTAACATTATCCTGACGATATCTATTCAGACAGGATGTGTCAGTCCCAGACTAAAAGGATAACATATGCACCATATCAGGATCTATGCGACTCACAAAGCATCAAGACTGATGAAGTTTTGTGACGCGCCAGTTGATCGAGCTTTAGGCAACGTTGGTTTCTTGGGCCCCAGAGTATTGGGCGCCGCCTCACGCCGGTGGCTGCGACTGGGACTTCTACGTCCAGGTGCACTGGGAACTGCTGTCGAAGGTGGATCGTACGACCTCATTGACCCTGCTGTCGACAGAGGGGGCATATACCGAGCTGAAGGCGGCTTTTGCTTGTGCATCGAGGGCGTACGTACAATCGGACCACTTGGTGGGGTGTATGGGATGTGTTGGCTAGTAAATTCTGTGGAGGCTGCCATATGCTTACGACTGGCAGCGCGTATACGAAATAGCAGCAGTGCGAAAACGCCGAGGAGGGCGATGGCAGCGCCAGCGATGACCCCGCCTGCGATGGCGTTTGGGTTGAGTGAAGAGGCTTTTTGTGCGGTGTAGGTCGGAAGAGTGGTATACGTGCTGGAGGGGCTAGGTATCTGTTGAAGCTGCTGTCCCGCTATTGATCCATTCTTAACCGCCAGGGTTTCGAGAGTGAGCGGTGTGGTTTCATTGTTTTCAAAGTTCCCCGAGCTGCCATAATTCGAGGTAGTTATGACCGGTAGCCAACTTCCGCTGTCTCGTATATTTGCGTCGGCATCGTCAACGCGAACGACTGCGCTCATCTTTTTCTTAGGACCTGGTCAAACAAGGAAAATAAGCGACAAAGGGGAAGTTGATACTGGGTAGAGCGTCAGCAGGGCTTTTAAAGTGGGAACGATGGCTTAGCGCGCCGAAAGTATAATCATTTGATGCTTCTTGCCGCAAACGTTCCTCGATTTTACGATGTGGACAAAACTACATTTTGGGTGAAGAGTTTCGTAGGTGTTTGTAGACTTAACCGTTGACGCCCATAGCTGTTTATTCCGGGTGTGATTATGTGGGTATAGTAACGTTCCAGGGTATAGCTGTCATCCCATCGCCTTGAGTAGTCGTGTATAATGGTTTGCCGACATATGGCTGTACGAGTTGACGGCGCTGAGATGATCAAAGAGGGTGAAGGACTCGGTGGTGGCGGAGACGGTGAGATTAAATTTGAGCGTTGTTGGCTGCAAGGCTCAGTTTAAATTTTAAATCCCGGAATCATCTGCCGTACTAGGCGCCCAATTTGATGAAAGAAAACTTGAGCAGGATATCGCAGACGCGACCTGACCTCGATGTCAACGATGATGAGAGTTCAAGTTGACGCCAGTGCCGCAACAGGAAATGTTGTAGTTCGAACTCCGGCTCGGCAACCGCCGTCAAAGACGGTCACGTGTATTCCCAGCGCGACGCGATTGCCAACTAAACAAAATCAAATGAAGGCTTGAATTCCGACATTGACTATTAGCCGACATCCATCTCAAGCGTGCCCTATGGCTTCACGCACCACCGCCAGCACATCGAACACTGACAGGGAACGCGAACGACAGCGATACAAGGCCCGCCTCGTCACAGCTCTCAATGAAGACGACGACCCACTTGCCGCCTACCACCAATTCGTGCAATGGACCATCAAATCCTACGGAGAGAACGATCCGAGCTCGGGACTTGTAGATCTTCTGAAGGAGGCCACGACCCAATTTAAGGAGGACGATATGTACAAGAAGGACCTACGGTATCTGAAGATCTGGGCGTTATATGCCAGGCAAGTGGAAAAAGCCGGCGCCATTGCGATATATGCATATTTGGTGGAGAATGACATTGGTACATCCTATTCGGCGCTTTACGAAGACTATGCGAATCTTCTGGAAGAGGATGGACGGTATGTGATGCGCTTCTTCTTTGGGTGAATTCATTCATCAATCTTGTTTCCATCTATCATTCGTTTAGTCGTTCGGAGGCGGATTCCATCTATCGTAAAGGCGTTAAGAAAGGTGCTAGGCCATTAGAACGTTTGAAGACGAGATATCGGGAGTTTCAGAGTAGAGGCCCATCATCATCAGCCACATCCGCATCAGCCTCAAGCCCTCCTTCAACTACCTCGTCCAGAGCCGGACCTTCTCGAAGTAATGCTGCGACCAAAAGTTCACGATCCGCAAGTTCATCAAATCCACCATCGAGTTCGGCATCCTCATCAGGACCCATACCCACCGGAGCTTTTATATCGACGGCAGCACAACGATATGCACTTATGCTCGCGCCTCCTGCGCCAGGAAAACGTCCAGAGAAGCTGCGATTTAACATGGGTTTGTTATGGACGGAAGAAGGAATGGAATACAGCATACAAGAAGCTCGTGCAAGATCTATGGGTTTGCTAGGGAAGAAATGGGCTCCACCTCCTCCGTCAGAGCGCTTCTCGAATTCTTCATCATCTTCATCATCGTCGCTCGCCGTTGTTGATTTCAACGATGATGGCCAAAAATCATCGCGGTACAGAGCCCGTAGGAGCATGATGGGCGGCGCGGAACCCACAGTCACCATCAACACCAAGGAAGCGTTGGCCGATGTGTTTGGAATGTATAACTCGCCTGACAAAACGACAAAGCTCATGGTTCCAGGAAGTAAACATGCTCCGTTGAAGAAAATAGAACCAGTGACACCTGTTGTGCAGCCACGGTTGGCGTTCGCTAGGGAGAACGAGAACGCACAAAATGCCAAAACACCCACCCCTGGTACGTTCTTTGTAGCTTGCCGATGATTTAACATTGAAATTCTGGTTGTTTTCTGCATCAGCTTTCCGACCATTTACGGACGAAAATGCTCAACCCAATGCAGCTCGCACTCCTGCGGCGAAAGTGAGTTCATATTTCCAGCATATTTAGGCATGAATCTGACCTCCTGGTCAAGTTTACTCCATTTGTAGATACAGAACAACATAGAACGCCTTTCATAACACCTCGAGCGGCCCTTTCAGTGAAAGAAGTTCCGTCAACTATTCCTCGACAAGACGAAAATGCACCTGAAAACTCTTCTCAGAAGCCTACGGAAAACGTTGCTGATTCCGTCTTCGCGAAGGTGTTCACTCCGGCCAGCAAAGCCGTCCCTCTCGCTCCGCTCCGAGACGTCTTCACTGACGATCACGGTAAACCTATGCCCAAGGCCAAACCCAACCCCACCCACGAACGCGCTAAATCTCATCACGATACCCTTCTTCCTGATCCTGAAAACCCAAGGCCATCTGCATTCACACCGTTTAAGGATGAAAATGCACGAACGCCTTTCAAAGTGTTCAGTCGGCCGCCGGAGGAGCAAGGAAGGTTAGGTGGCAATATGTTCACGCCTAAGACACCGAGTGCCGCTTTTACGCCTTTCACGGACAAGACGCCTGCTTTCACGCCATTCAAGGATACGGCACCTACGTTCAAACCATTCAATGACGCGGCACCGCAAGCAGTCCTTCAGCCTAGCCGCGTTCTAGCTCCACCAGCTGCGTTCGCGAATACCGTTGTTGAAATCGAAGACGACGAGGAAGAGGTCGACGAGCAAGACCAAGAGCCAGAACCACTCCACCGACAACTCGAGGAAGAGGATCAAGAGCAATACTATGACGAAGAAGATTCACATATCGAGGAGTATGAGACCCCATTGCCACCGGAACATCTTCCACTTCCAGAAGAGTACGAAGAGGGCGAGTCGTTCCAGGAAGTACCGATGGGCGGTCGGTTTGGCCAATTCAATGTCATGACACCTATCACAGAGCGGACATTCGAATTCACGAGCAGCACGAGAGGCGGCGGTACGCCCAGTATCCGATATGGCGATCTCCAGGACGCCGAGCGTGCTGAGTACGCAGCTAAAGTGGCCGCTGTTCGACTTGCGGAGGAATTACGGGAAAGCGATGAGGAAGAGTACGACGACGATGGGGAGCAGCCTCAGGCGCTGGAACCCCTTCGGCTGAATGTGGACCAAATGCCCGCGCAGGTGACGCCGGAGGTGGTCATTATGGAGGAGCGTACAGGGTCGTTGAGCCTCCTCGACACGCTGACTCTGAGCTCCAAATTCCGCCCGAGCAATCCATGCAATCCGTTCGACCCCAGCATCATTTCCGCGCTTATCTCCCGCATCCCGCCGGACCCTCACTTCTACGATCTTCGCGGGCAGGAGTGCAATAAGCTTGAGGAGCTTCAGCGTTTTACGAAGAAGGCGAGGAAGACGAGCTCGTCCAGCAATATTGCTGGAACTTTGGACCGCGGTTCGTTCTCGTTGAACCTTCAAGGTCATCGGTTCTTGGTGACCGAAAAGTTGGGCGAAGGTGGTTTTGGGAGTGTGTTCAAAGCTCGAGATGTCGGCGTGAAGGCAGGCGGAGAGAGCGACGAGGATGAAGAGGATGAGGATGAGGACGACGAAGACGAGGAGTCGGCATCGCTAGTAGCCTTGAAGGTCGTCAAGCCCCGCAACGTCTGGGAATATTCTGTTCTACGACGGCTACATACAGCTCTTTCGCCGTCGCTTCGTCGCTCCGTTGTTCTGCCACATGCGCTTTATGCATACGGCGACGAAAGTCACCTGGTTCTCAGCCTTTGTCCGCAAGGCATGCTTCTGAACATCATCAACAACGCCGTCTCCGCAGGTGTATCGCAGGCGGGTGCTTGCCTTGATGAGCTGCTCGTTATTTTCTTCACCATCGAGCTGCTACGGCTGCTGGAGGCTATGCACGGCACCGGCTTCATCCACGGCGATCTCAAAATCGACAACCTTCTACTACGGCTGGAAGACGTCCCAGGCGGCGCGGCCGCTTGGTCGGGCACGTATCAGCCGTCGGGCGAGGGCGGGTGGAGCTACAAGGGCCTCAAAGTCATCGACTTCGGACGGACGATCGACACGCGCCTGTTCCCGCTCGGGCAGCAGTTCATCGCGGACTGGGCCACGGACGACCGCGACTGCTTCGAGGTGCGCGAGAACCGGCCGTGGACGTACCAGACGGACTACTTCGGGCTGGCGGGCGTGGTCTACTGCATGCTGTTCGGCAAGTACATCCAGGCGAGCGCGGTCGTGGCGTATAGAGACGACGAGGGCGTGGAGCGGTATAAGATCGCGACGCCGCTCAAGCGGTATTGGCAGACGGATATCTGGAACAGGCTGTTTGACGTGCTGCTGAACCCGGGCTTGGTGCGGCCGCACGGCGAGCTGCCGGTGTGCGATGCGATGGCGGAGTTGCGCAAGGAGATGGAGGTGTGGTTGCAGGCCAATTGCAATAGGACGAGCAATACGCTGAAGGGGCTGCTGAAGAAGGTTGAGCTTTCTTGTTATAAGCTATGATTTTTTTGTTTCGACGATTTTTCATTGTATATATAATTTACTTTACGTTTAGACTATTTTTTCTATTGTTGGCTTGTGTACATACTACATATAGCGCCATACAGATACAGATGAAGGAGTGTGGACATGGGTTGCTGGTGCAACGCGGATGATAAGAAAAGATAAACATAAGGGAGGAAAAGAGCGTGGTTCAGGTATAGCTACAAAGTGTTTGCGAATCAGGGGAAATAGGAATCTTCCAACATCTTTCTCAGAAATAGGAATAGGACCGACCATCATCAAGATGGACCTCTGGTCCATACTGCGAATAAACCGAAGTAACGGCCGTATACTTGGAGAAGCTAGACGCCTGACTTAGAACTGAGAACGGAACGGACTGTCGACCAGGATACGCGCGTGCTTGGGACGCCGCTGCATCCACAGAATACATGGGCGGGTAATAGACGTCGTGCTTCGGCGGGTGCACGGTGACCTTCAGCTGTGTCCCAGGGATCGTGTCCCACCTATTCAGCTTGCGCAGCGCCAGGCCTGGGATCCCCGGCAGCGGCTTGTCGCAGTCCGCCCCCACCACCGTGCTCCCTGAGAGATCGCGCGCGAGCTCGCGCCTGTCGCTCTCCTTCCGGCGGCGCTGCGCCGCGAAATGCGCGGAGACGGCGCTGTGGGCGCCCCCGGCGTCCGACGCGGGCGCGGAGGGGGGGAGGTAGACGTAGACGCTGGTGCCGCGGACTTCGGCGGGGCGGACGATGTAGGTGCCCGTGGCGCAGCCGTGGCACGCGTACGAGCCCGCGAGGGCCTGCGCGGGGTTGGCGTGTCCGCAGCGCCAGTTCGTGCAGAGGGCGCCGTGGTGCCCGCGCCGTATTACTAGAGATCACTGTTAGGTCAGATGCGTCTGGAGGGAGGTGGGGGACGTACGCTGTTTTGCTCTGCTGAGGAGGTAGGAGCAGTCCAGGAGGTAGGAGCAGTAGGATGCGAAGCGGCCGGAGGGGAGCCAGGCGGGTTTCTTCGCTGGACGAGGGGAAGGCATGGCGGGCTTTTCAGACATGAGTGGGTAGGGAGCGATAGGGTTTAACGTTTTGAGGAGATTGAGAGCAGAAGCTGCTGGGTGATATCAAGCGAGCGAGTGAGTTGACGACTTGGGTAGGAGAGTAAAGAGGGGGGAGTGTGGTAGGTGCGATGGAAGGAAAAGGAACCCAACGTAGCTTTATACCGTCCCACAGCGCACTTCGGTGCTTATTTTTTTAAGGCCAGGCCACCCAACGTTCAGAACCACCAGGCCACTTGGCCTGCAAAACGAAACAATGGAATGGAGAAAATTACGCTTTTTCGGTCTGAGAAGCAATCTTTGAGCGGCGCTGGTCCAGAAACGGAGTGGATATTGCTTTACGGGCTCAGCGTCACTTAGGCGCCTGACAATTCCACCAAGCGCCCATAACCATAGAAGGCATTATTGTCGGAGTTCAAACTTGATACGCTATGACCACCAAATGACCACGCCAGAGAGGCGCGATTGCCAATCAGTGAGCTTGACGGTAGAAATCAGCGCTTGCGCTTATCCACTTTACGAAATTATCCTTGCTTGAAGCTGCTCACGCCGAGCATCATTAGCTTATATGGAAAAAGCAGATTGAAGTTGACTTCAAGTCTTTTTCGTGGTTTGGTCTCCCTAATCGCAATTGTTTATCTGGGAATTGTAATTTTTTTTAAACAGCTCCTCTGGTTCACAGCTGGGGAAGCGTCTGAATCTGAATTAGGTGTCATGCAGCAGAATTTAGGGGACCCGGGAGATACAGACAAGAGTATATACGTAGCGGCGATGTAGATATCGAAATAGCCAACCTTTGGTGGGGTAGAGAGTGCTCTCTGCGCCTCGAGCGTAGATCAATATCCCAGTCGATAGGCCACTCAGCATTTCGGAGCCACCAATGCCACTTGGCCCGCAAAGCGAAACAATGGAATGGAGAACACGACGCTTTTCCTGTCTGTCTGAAAAGGAACCGTTGAGTGGCCTTGGGCCAGCACCCAGACGGTGAAAGGAGAAAACATCCATTTTCATGGCTTCGTTAGCCTTATAAGGAGTTCTTTTTGCTTTCTGGGTTCAGCGTCACTTAGGCGCCTGACATTCCGTCAAGCGCCCATGACCATACATAGAAGGCAGATAGAAGGCATCGTCGGAGTTTGAACTTAATAATACGCTGCTATGACCATCGCTGAAGAGGCACAGTTGCCAATCAGTGGGATTGGCGCTTGCGCTTATTTACTTTACGAAGTATTGCTTGTTTTCAAGCAGGTCGAGGTCAGCTTAACTTGCGGAAAAGGTTTTGCCAAAGACGACTCGGAAATTCGTTGACAAAAAAGGTGCATGCTGTAACTTATCATCGTGGTGTTCTTTCAATGTTTCGCAAATGACTGAGCGGTGGAATTGAGTGGATAGCCCATTGGCGAGGGGAGAAAAGATGTCGCGTGAGATTTGAGATCATCTCCCGATTAATGAGACTCGCAGTAAGCTGCTCGCGCAGAGCATCGTTAGCTTGTATACAGAGTGTCATGAGAAAAGCACAGACCTGGAGCCTTTTTCGTATTTGAGATCTCTTTCTTCGCGATTTTCGTCTGAAGTTTCTCGTTATGAATGATATGCAGCTGGTGAACCGTCAAAATTGGATGTTATGTAGTAAGAATTATGGGAAATATAGACAAGAGGATATGCGTAGAGGCGATGTAGAACTCGAAATAGCTAAGTAGAGGCCCACGGTGCTATGCGCCTCGGGATGAGATCTATATTCCGGTGGATTGGCGAGAATAATTTTTGTATCTCTCGATGGCTTTGACTTCGAGCACCGGGAAGAGGAGAGCTCGTGTGCGTGGAGTCTGCCTGCACTATGATCACAAGGGATTCGTACGTTACAGTGGGTGTTCGTTGTGGGCTGTCGATTGAGGCGGGGGATCGCGAGTGGGTATTCGGCTCAGCACGTAAATGTGGGTGTTTCATAAGAAATTGGTGTGCAAAGATGTTGACCGCTCCTGCCATTGCCAGTTGCCGTATTGCACCTGATATGTGGGGTATTTTTAAGGATATTGGGAGATTGAGGGCTTTTGTCTGCCTTCAGAAATAGAGTCTTCTATATACATACCAAGCTTGAGGCACATAGATCTCCGAGGACTACTTGGCAAGGATGTTGAAAAATTTGTGGTGCTCGTCGCCAAGGCTAGGCGCTGCAATTCTGCTTGCGCTGGGCAGAGACAAACACCTCTCACAGGTACGGATCAGATATCCTAAGCATCTCTGCGCCTGCCAAGTTGCAGTGCCAATGCTGTTTGATATGTTCGAAGTACGAACATCATGATGCAGGAGGAGATCGAAAACTTCAGCTTCATGTTTTCGAGATTTGTCGTTCGAGCTCAGTCGATATAGGGTGCACCGAAGGTGAGTTTTGGCACCTGGTTGGGCGGACAGCACCGCGATGTTACCAGCTGTAGCAGAGATGTGTTGCGGAGGAGTGTGGCCGAGAGATGCCGAGGACCCCGATAGGGTGGCCGGGGACCCTGGGTGGTGATGAATTGTTGTGGTTGTTGCTTGCTGCTCTGCACGCTCGAGCCCTCTCGGTCTCGCTCTCCTCAGCGACCTGTTCGCTCTTCTCCGGTGTCTCGACGACCCCCGCTTTTCACTCATCTCTTTCTCTTTCTTTCCTTCATCTCCACATCTTTACTTCCTCGGATCCGCCAGTCTCTGTCGCAGTCTGCACCCTCCATGGCCACCGCAGCACGACCCACCAAGGGCCCCCGCAAGGGCCCGGCAGAGCCTACCCCCGCACGGTGAGCACCCTCTCTACCCTGCACCCCCGCACGCACCGCCCCAGCGGCGCCGCACCCGCCTCCCTGCTGACCCTGGTGCCACACGCAGGACCGCCGCGAATCGCACCTCCGCCTGGGGCCCCGGCTCCCGCGCCTCGCCCACCTTCTCGCCCGCCGGTGCGCCCGCCGCCGCCGCGCACGGCCGCCCCAGCCCCAGCCAGAGCCCCCCGAACGCCCAGGGCCCCGCGCCCCAGAGCTTCCCCCCGCTCGCAGGGCCGCAGCACCAGCAGCACCAGCACCAGCAGCAACAGACGAACGGCGCTGCTGGCGCCCCCGCGCCCCGCACGGAGGCGCCCAGCGCCCCCCGCGACCGCGTCCTCCAGGCGCTCTCCGGCCTCACGGTGCGCTTCCCTCCCCCATCTGCTCCCCTGCCGATCTCGCTGATTGATTGACCTTTCTTTTCGCAGGGCACGACCGTCACGCTGCTCACCAAGTCCGGGCAGCGCCTCGAGGGCGTCGTCGGCGCCATCTCGGCGCCGACGCCCGGCGAGGGCGAGGGCCTCACGCTGAAGGACGTCAAGGACGTCGGCGTCGCGGGCGCCCCCCTCCGCGAGACGCAGTTCGTGCCCGCGGCGCAGATCGATAGCTACACCTCTGGGCCGGCGGATGCGCGGCCGACCGCCGCGAACGGCGACAGTGAGTGCCTGATTTTTTTGTTTTCCTGTTCGTCTGAGGATCTGGGTGTCACCCACTGGCGTCGGTGTTAAGTACCGTTGTATTGTCTCATTTTGTAATCACGCCTCTCGCGTGCCTTCCTCTTCCCCCGTCTCTTCGTCCTTCTCATGCAACCAACCGGCCATAACTCACCCCCCTCTCTTCCAGCCTTCCGCACCGACACCGACATCAGCACCAGCGCGCGCAAAACGCCCCTGCGCGAACGCGACCTCCAAGCGTGGGTGCCCTCCTCCGCCGACACCTCCACCGCCTCTGCGGCCGTCGGGCTCGACGACGACGACACCTTCGGGTCTGGGGCCACCGCGAGCGCGGCGGCGGCGGCGAAGAGCGCGTGGGACCAGTTCTCGGCGAACGAGCAGCTGTTCGGGGTGCGCGCGAGCTTCGACGAGGAGGTGTACACGACGAAGCTGGACCGGAGTGCGCCGGATTTTAAGGAGAGGGAGAGGAGGGCGGCGAGGATTGCGAGTGAGATTATTGGGGTGCGTTGTTTTCTTTGTTTGGGTTTTTCTTTTGTTGGGCTGGATTTTTTGCGGCGGATTTGGATTTGGATTTGCGGTTTTCGATTTTCTTTTTTCTTTCTTTCTGGGTACCGCTTTGGAAGCACGAGTTGCTTTTTTCGGTTGAGCTATTGATGTTACCCTGGGTTGCGCCTGGGCTTTGGCACTTGGTGTCATGTCTCTGCTGTCCAGCTGCGTTGTCCTTTTCTTTCTTTTTTTTTCTCTTGAGAGAAATTTGCGATGATGTGGGATTGTTGACATTTCACTACTTATTTTCTGCGTCTTCGTTTTTTCTTTCTTCTCTTTTTTTTGCCTTGGTTACCACGTTCCCAATCACCGACTTTGGATAATTGATTGTACCCGACTAACCTTATTTTCCCTAGTCCGCTACAAACAACCCGCATATTGCGGAAGAGCGCGGTGTCGTCGTTGACGATAGTGGTATTAATGAGGAGGACAAGTACGTATCAACCCTTATCTATTCTCCCTCACTGTCCCTTTTCTGTACTGCAGCTCATTTACGTTACCCAGATACGGCGCCGTCGTGCGCGGCCAAAATGCTTACGTGCCTCCAGGCGCCCGCCGTTCGGGTCTGCCGTCTACACAGCCTACTACCGCCTCCTCGCCTGCTGTCTCCACAGCTACGACGCCCGGTGTCTCGGGCCTGGCGACGTCGAGCTCGACGGCCAACATCATCACGACGGCTGCGGACGCCGTCAAGGGCGCTGAGATCCCCAAGGTCGCTGTGGATGGCGCCAGCCCTGCGTCGAGCAAGGCGGCGTCGCCGGCGCCCACCGCTGCGGGCAACAAGGTGCGTCTTATCTTATCTCCCTCTGTGGGCGTGGTGTGTGTGCGGTGGCTCATTGTGTGTGTTGTGTGTGCGCCAGCCCCCCGCGGATCCGCTGCCTGCGTTCCGCGACTTCGTCAAGGACGAGAAGCAGCGGCTGACGCAGAAGCGCCAGGCGCTCGTGAAGAGCGACATGGACAAGCGCATGGCGGATCTCGTCAAGTTCAGCCAGAATTTCAAGGTCCGTCCGTCTTCCCGTGCTCTGCTGTTCCTTTTGGGCCCCTCCTCACTTCCGTCCCTTCCTGCGTGTAGCTTAACAAGCCCATCCCAGACGATCTCGTGCCGATCCTGGCGAAGGACGAGGAGCGCCAGCGCCAGATCACCGAAAAGGCGCGCCTGGACGCGGCGTCCGCGCACGCGCGCGCGATCGGCCCGTCCACGCCGTCGCAGGCGAGCCGCGGCGTCGCGGTCAAGGGCGCCGTCGCGGCCAACGCGAAGGGCGGTGCGGCGGCCCCCGCCAAGCCTGGCGCGCCGGGCGCGGGCGCGGCGGTGGGCAAGCCGCCGTCGCAGGCGCTCGCGGGCAAGGGCGGCGCGGGCGCGGCTGCGGCTGCGGCCGCTGCTGGTGCGATCAAGCCTGCGCTGAGCCCTGCCCCGACGGCGGCGGCGGCGAAGCCAGCGAGTGCGGCGGCGGGCACGAAGAAGATTAATATGATGATCCAGCCGATCCCGCCGTTCCGGGGCGGCGCGGGGTCGAAGGCGACGACGGCGTCGGCCCCGCCGCCGGCGAAGGCGCCGGGTGGTGCGGCGAACGGCGCGGGCGCGGCGGCGGTGGCGCCCGCGAGGCAAGGTAGGAACGTCCCACCGAGAGCTCTGCGGAATAACGGGCTCAATGTGGACGCAGCGACGGCGAACGGCGCGGTGCCTACGACGATGAATGCGAATGCGAACACGACAAGGGGCGAGCAGGTGCCGCCGATGTCGCCGAACACGCTCGCGGCGAAGCAGCTGAACGCGCACGCGTCGTCGTTCCGGCCGAACCCCAAGGCAAATGCCTTCACTCCTGTAATACCGGTCTTTTTTTCGCTGACGATGGGATGTGTTCTGATCCTTTTTTTTTGGTTGCCCTTTTTGGATGTTCTTTTCTGTGTTCCTTTTTTTGGTGGGTGCGTGTGGTTTTTCTAGGTTGTTCCAGCGCCCAAGAACGGCCCGGCTCCGCCCTCGGCGACGCTGCCGCCGACCAGCGCGCATGCCTCGCACTCCGCGTCGCCCAAGCCCAAGAACGGTGAAACGGTCAGTCTCGTCTCTTTGTTAGCATTGTGTTAGTGGGATGCTGATGCCAAGGGTCGCCTGCAGCCATCCGGCACCCCGAACGCCTTCTTTGGCACGCGTCTGGTGAAGAAAAGTACGCCCGTACACCTGAAGGACGACTTCAATCCGTTCAAGCACAACAAGGTCGTCGAGGCGTCGCAAGTCTGTGCGTCCTTTTTCCTATGCGTCCCTTTTCCTATGCGTCTTTTTTCCTATTCGCCCCTTTTCCTATGCGCCCCTCTTCCTATGCCTTTCGTTTCTCCGTTCCTCAGCGCCACGCATCTTGCTGACACCATACACCTCTGCACAGCGGCGATGTGGCCCTACAGCGGCAAGCGCTACGCGCAGATGTTCCCGCCCGCGCAGCACCAGCCTGCGCAGCACGGCGGGCAGATGATGCCGCCGATGCCGCCGCCGATTCCGCCGCCGTCGTACGAGGAGGACTCGGCGGCGCAGGCTGCCGCTGTGCAGCAGCAGCAACAGCAACAACAACAGCAGCAGCAGCAGCAACAGCAGCAACAACAACAGCAGCAACAGCAGCAGCACCGCGGGTATGTGTATGCGTACCCGCCTTATGGGTACCCACCTCAGGTACGTTTCTTTTTTTTGGGGGTTTTGGCGGGGTTTTTTTTGTGGGTTTGGAGGTTGATGTTTGGTTTTTGTTCGAATTAGCATATGATGCCTGGTATGGCACCGCCTGGGCCGCCTGGTCCGTATATGCAAGGCCCGTATATGCAGATGGGACCGTATCCCCCTGGGATGCCGCCTCCGAATGGTGCGTTCTTGATTTGTGTTGTCTGTCCTGTGGGCATGCACCTAACGATTTTGATTATCGACGCGTAGCCATGTATTCCCCTGCGATGGGCCAGATGCCACGTCAGTCTTCCTTATTGGTGTTTAAAAACACCCTACTGATATCTTTATTCCCTCCTCAGCTCCGCAAGCGTACATGCAGCCTCCTCCCGGTGCGTACCCGCCGCCCCCCAACGGCGCCGGCCCCCGGCCCTCGATGCCGCCCACGCCGATCCCGGCGCACGCGCATCCCTACTACCACCAGAGCCCGCAACGTATGCTCCTGTCCTTTGATCCGTACGCTGGTAGTAAAATGTTCACGATGCCCACAGTGCAGCACGCGTACCCGATGATGATGCCCCCGCCGCCGAACATCCCGCCGCCGCACGGCTACGAGGGCGGCCCTGCGCCGCCTGTCCCGATGGGCGGACACGCGTAGGGAGGGGGGTGCGGTCGGTCGGTCGGTGAGGCGACGGCGTGGTTTTCCTTTCGTGGTTTTCCTTTCGTCTCGTTGTTGTAGTGGGGTCCGCTTGTGGAGAGCATTTTTCTGTTTGTGTTTTGGCCTGCGTCTTTTTTGTTTGTTTTCTTTCCCCCTCCCCTCGTTGTTTGTGTCCCATCCCTCTCTCATCCCTCTCCCTCGTCGTTGTTGTCATCGTCGTCCTCGTATCTCTCGCCGTTGCTTTGGATCCACACAGTTTCTCGTCCCCCCATCCATCCCCTTGTCGTGTAGTTTGCTGTCATCCCTTTTCCTACTGTTGTTGTTATTCATCGTCATGGATTGTGCAATACTACGTCAACTACGTGCGGATTTGTATTAGTAGCTTTGTGATGATTATGACGATGATGATAATGATGATGACATATCGGTATCGTATAGTGGTATTCCAACTAGATCAGGGTGTCCTGGTTAGTTTATCGGCACACAGTTACAGCAGTTTTCATGTCTATACGGAATCGCGAAATTCAAAAAAAGTCATGTTTGGTCGGCACGTGCCAGGACCCCGAAGCTACCCCGACGCGCGTCCCCGTCCCGCCTCCCCCAATGGCCCCATTCCTCCTCTCCTCGCCTCTCCTCTGCCCCCGTCCCTGTAGAGCAACGTTCTGCTGCACCAGGCACAGGTGGAACTCGCCTCGCCATTGACATCCTCATTGTATGCCTGCCATGCACCATATATCTCAATCCATGTACATTGTACTCCATCCATGCTCCTGACGCGTCGCCTGCCTGTCTATAACCCACCATTATTCGTGCAACTTGCTGGGTTCCTCATGTCCAAATCTACAGCAGTGATGCATGTCTGCATTCGCATAACTGCACCCATGTTCTGGAATCTGGAATTTGTGGTCCTTTATTTCAGCCTCACTGTTGCAGCGCGCAAAACAGTACTAATGACTTGGTATGTGAAATGGTAGTATAGCAGTTGTCTGGAACATAAGTACAGCTTTGAGTAGACATACAAATGTACAGATGTAGACATAGTAAATGAACGTGGTATGGAGACTCGCGCGAGCGACATTCTATATAGGTCTAATGTCATTGCCAAGGCGCGCACCTTGCAGCAGCTGAAGCTGATCCCTCTTTCTCATTCCACCCATCCCAAAGATAGCCGCAGCTCAAACGAATGCCAGTGTGAGCAATCACACCACTTCGTGATAGAATATGCAAGCTGAAGTAGCGGACCGTGCGTTCGTGCTTGGGCGGAACAGAAGGTCCGTGGGTAGGATGTTAGCTACGCTCGGTGTGGCGGGATGGTGCTCTGGAGGCGGGTAGAGCGGGGCGCGGAAGCGGATGAGGAGAGAGGGGATGAGACTCCGAGGGGGAGAGGGGAGGGGAGGATGAATGGAGACGTCCGACGGCGAACGCGCGACATCATATGCGTTGGGCGGACGGCTTCGGGGTCCTGGCACGTGCCGACCAAACATGACGTTTTTTGAATTTCGCGATTCCGTATAGACATGAAAACTGCTGTAAGGCATGGGCCCTGATTCCACATGGAACAATTTATTATTAATGGTAATACGCAGCAGTAAGTGCACAAGCTGGATCGGCCCAAGCTTAAGCCCACCAATTCACGAGTGCCCCGGACGGTTATCACGTAGAGAAGTCGAAGCCACAGGTCTTTCCCTGCCACAGCTATTGGCGCATAATCGTTGAAATAATTGGTGTCACATTCAAGCCCCACAGTAGCTAGAAAGAAGTGTGCGCTCAAGCATTTCCTTGGCATTTTCCCCGGTTCAATTGACATCTATGCTGTCTTTTCTCTCTCGTGATTTTAAATTCCTTGAACTCTAAGCTGATGGTCAAATGCAAGAATTTTATTTGTAGTAGGCCTCATTAAACAGCTCCACCCAATTTTTATGAAAGGAACTAAAAGTCTCTGAGACCGCTGCTACAAGATCATGATGTTGTGATTTTAAGATCAAAAATTTGTTCAAACATTCAAACTCAAGACCCAGCCGATTTTCAACTTTAAACAGGAAGCTCCTCGCTGCTCCTCGTTACTATTGGATATACCGATGCACTTACCCGTGTGGGGATAATTTACCTAGTTGGCGCCTAGTGAGTAAGCGCTGGATCCATCTTCGGCCTTTGTCAAGTAAAGTTTATGATGACGTTCCCGATTAGGAGTGCCACGGCAACACATGGAATTTGGCCGTAAACGGCAACTGCCACGATAAGACACCATCATGCAGAACCCTGAACACGGCTTTTCTCTCTCTTGTTCATCCACATTTAGGCTTTATACCATTCATCCTTCGATACATTGATAACGACGGCGGGGCCATGTCGGACCTCAAGACTAGGATCGGCCCCAAGGTCGGCCAGGAACATTTCCCTAACAAGTCATGGGTGAGACCAGGATTCGAGAGCAAAACCACGAAGCAACGAACGCAATGGCACCACCGAAGGCAGTCAGAGGGATATGGGAGCGATGTTTCGGAGCATGAAAGCGATTCACCCCGGAGGACACCCAAATCAAACCGAACGGCGTCGTTATTGACTCGCATGGGACTGGAATCGCCAGATGGCGTGCAAGAAGGAAAGCGGAACCCGACACCGTCACTTTTGGAGAGGTTTGGTATTGAACCAAACAATAGGCAAACAGATGGCATTTCCGTCAACGATTCCGTTTCTCCCATAGAAGAGACGCAACGAACACAGCATAAAGCTTCCTATGCAAGTGAAAGCATTCGATCCCAAGCCCAAGGACTACACGTGGACCCAAAGACCGGGTTCACGAACAAAGGCGCAGATCTTGTATGCTGATTCTTCATCTTTGTAATCCTTAATTATAATTTACATCCTTCTACAGCTAAATCAGCCGGCTACCACGGAAAACAAAAAGACTTTCTTGGACTCGAACAACCACAGTGTGGCATCTCAGACTAGTGTGAATGCCAGCGCTGTCGAGGGTCGAGATGCTGCACAGTACGGTCATGTTGCTCAACACTCTATAGAACGCATCTCAGATGAAGATTCATCGCTTCGCCCCTCCGCCAATGGTCCTCCAAATCCCCTTCCAATCTCTGCCATTCCCAATCATCTTCAATCAAACGCACCCTCTACATCCTCCATCTCATTCCAGAAAACGTCGTCGCCACAAACCGTCTCAGAAGAAGGCGAACTCTCGAATCATGACATGCGCCCCCAAGATGCGCCATCCCTTGAGGAGGGCGAAGTGCGGTCGGAGTCTCTTCCTGCAGACAAAGTACGCGACCTCGTTTTGCCTCTCGTGCTGCGTATCGCGGCAAACCGTGTGACAGACGCTGAGCGGGCCACTGTCCCATCACAGTCATTACCACCCCCTGTGAACACCGTTGCGCTGACGGATGAGGTCCTGAAATCGTTCGCCGCAAAGGGGACCACGGAAGTCAGAAAAGAAATGCGAGCGCGCAAGGGGGAGAGCGTGAGCAGCGCCTGGAGACCGCAGCAGGCCACCTCCATCTCTCGGCGTGATAGTTCAGATGTCCTAATGGCAACACCGATGGCAGGGCCGGCTCCAATGGCGCCCGGGAAAGAAACTGGACCTTCAGCTCTGCGTCCTACAAGCAACATACGTGATGCTGCGTATGCCCCCACGTATGACAGACATGGAGGGCACGGGCCGCCACTCCGACATCATCCCAGCCCCAAAGCACAGGATTTTGCTCGAACACCCCCCATGAATCATGTCAGCGAGCCCGGTTCATCGAAGCTACCAGAAACCCGCTTTGAACCTCGGGCGAAGAGGCTTCGATCGCGTTCGCCGCCTACAGGGCCACCGGAGCGCTATCTTCGGCGTCGAAGGTCCTCTTCTCGCGACGACGGCCCGAGCACGTATGAACGGCCAACAATACATCCATCCGAATATGGGCCGCGCTCTGCTCATGGCCGTGCTTATTCGCAATCCAAATACGACCGGCCTTATCACGTTCCAGGTCTGCCACATACTCCGCCATCTGCATCGCGCCCACAGTACGCAGAACGAATGACGGCGCGCAGCCCATCGCCGATGACGAGGAGTGGGGGGCGCCGCGTGACGCGCTCGCCCATTCGAGGTCGGGAGGTACACTCCCCGCCCCCCGCATCTGCGCCCATGTATGCGCCGCGCCCGCGCGAACAGGGCCACCAGAGGGGATACAGTGCCCATTATGGCTCTTCCGAATATCGAGACACGCGGTATAGAAAACCGTATGAACCACGTTCCAGCGAACGGCGTCGGTCGCGGACCCCGCCGCGGCGACCGTCAATTCCGGACCAACATATCCCGCCGTCTCTGAGAAGAAGATCTCGAGAAAGGATGGACGTGGATTACAATTATAGATCAAAGTCGCGTTCGACAGAGGGTCGTCGTGGTTATGTGTCACCGTCTCCACAAAGACCGCAAAAACAAGAGTCAAGACAAAGAATTCCAATACCTGAGTCACCAAAGGTTGAATCTACTCAGCCACCAGCCAATATTCGGCTTTGGTCCGCGCAACGTGGTCTAGACCGCCTTGGTATACTTAAGTGGACTTTTGAAGTGGACCAACAAACAGCAACTAGATTGGGCCTTGATACAAGAATGTGGGTGTTGGATTGATATCTTTAAGTTTCCGATATAAACTCAAAACAACTAGGGAAAACCCCGCCAGTTCGGCAGACACTTCTGTCCAAAAACCGATAAAAAAGACATCCTTACACCTGGCTTGTTATCCAAGAGAATCAGTTGTCACACTCTTAGAAAAAGCCAATACTGGTCAATCACCAAGCCCGGAAACATCCTCTATCAATCATGCATGGCCAACATTTGGACATTTGATTATAAAAGTGAATGAAGAATTGCCTGGTGTTCGAGGGAAAACATGGCTTCCGGATAAACTTGTAAGCACTTGTTGTGTGTGGCGTCGAATTCGCAATAACCAAGACATAACTCAAGGGCCCGAATAGCCCAGCAATCGTTCTCGATCATTTTGTTCGTCCGGGACAAAATGTTATCGAGCTTGTGCAATTATCTGGCATGGATGATAAAGTGTTCTGGCTTTCGGAACAAGACAATCCAGACACACCTAATGAATTATCGGTCGATAGTCACGAATTTGCATCAAGTGCAAATTCGATGACACTCTCCGAGCTAATTCCTATCAAGCCTGCGACTGTCACAATAACAGAAATGGATAACCTGACATAGTCAGTATGTATATAATCTGTAAGTGTCATGTGTGTCATTAAGATGTACAATGCATTGTATGTCTAAAGAGAAAATTAGTACAGATAGCTTTATGAATGTATGTCTAAACTTGGATTGTGGGCGCCTGTTGCCAATCAATCTGACGGCTCCGAGACGAGAAACCCGACAAGGCAGGAATCTAGCATAAAATCTAAATTAACCCAGGCGTGCGTTTCCGCTGCGCAGCGTAGTTAGCAATAAAGACCGATCGAGACACGAGGACGAAGCGCACCAAAAAGCTTGGTGCCGTCCCGACCAGCAACGCGCATGAGCTCCTTCTCTCCGCCTGGGTGGAAAGGGAGATACGCTGTAATATTATACACTTTTCCATTGAAGGAAGACCAGGCGTCGTCGCGGCGACGATGCTGTTTCAACTCAGAGGGTGTGACGCGCATCAGGGTATCGACGCCCTACATTCGCATGTTTATAAGTACATCATCTCGGAAGATCGGTAATTGGAGGGAAACACACCCTCAGGTCCGTCCCGGACGCCTTCAGTGCAGCCCAATCTAAAGGGCTGTGTCCGGGAGCCAGAGCCACCTTCGCGCTTTTCTTGGGTTTCGGGGGTATCTTCGTCGTTGTGGGTGGGACGGCGAGTGAGTTGGAATTGGAATTGGCGTTACTACTCCGTGCATTCGAGACCCCTGGCTGCCGCACAGCGAGCGATGGGACGGGCGGCGGAGGCATCAGCTGCGAGTCCGTGAGGATGGTAGGAATCGAGCTCTTCGAGGACCCC
Source organism: Pholiota molesta (assembly GCA_014925825.1). Classification (NCBI taxonomy): domain Eukaryota; kingdom Fungi; phylum Basidiomycota; class Agaricomycetes; order Agaricales; family Strophariaceae; genus Pholiota; species Pholiota molesta. The sequence goes on from JACGCK010000244.1 coordinate 33,187, forward strand.
ACGCGCTGGGCGCTGTTCAGACTAGGAAAGGCCGGTGGACTGTCGTCGTCATCGCGTTCAGTTTCGGTGTCGTCGCCGTCGCCGTCTTCAGATGGCGGAGGCGAGACCTTCTGGACTGATGGTGCTGTAGAAGAGATGTATTCTAATGCGGAGGTCCCAGTTGATAGCCAGCTACGAAGATAAGAAGTCATGATGTTTGCGAAAAAAGCCAATTAAGAGAGGTCTGTAGGTCTTGGTTTGGGTATAAGGTCGTCAGAAGGCGCTGAGCGCCTTGTACTTGTGGGAGGATGTGGTCAACGTCTAGGCTTCGGGACGAGTCAATCTTATTGTCTTTTGCTTGGTTTCGGCCTGGATTCACGCAGCAGCCAAATACGTGATCGTTCGGCGTGCTCACCCGTTCACGCGCGTTCACGGCGACTGTCCCGACTTGCGTCAAACTTGCATCCGACATTCGCAGACCAAATTACCAGCTTTCTTACTATCTCCTATTTCAACGGATTTATTGCTGTCAATATTGGACCAGAAATTTCGCACTTTGCGTCCTTTACAATGCAGCTGGTCTGAATCTACGGGCGCTATCAAGGCGCTATGCCATATGACAAATTGTATATGTTGCACTGCTTTCGAATTCTGAAGGCGAGATTCGTCGATACCAGCTTTCGTGGGCGCCTATTGGCAAGATTTTCTATAGAAGATATCGACGCAGTAAATACTAGGTAAGAATTGAAGCTTGAAGCTTGAAGGCTGAGCCATCAAGAAAGTTATACGTATACATAGTGGAGAGACACTCTTGGATTTATTCCTTGACATAATCCTTGACAATATCTTGGATTCTGGGCTCTATTTCGGTCAGCTCGTCAATCGGGTTATCCTATAGCAGTGTGTCAGCGCAAAAAACATCATTCCTGGATAGTCGGAAAGGTTGACTTACCCATAATTTGTCCTGAGCAATTTTACCCTGCTCGCTGAGCACAAAATCGCTCGGCTCAGAAACTTCGGCCAAGGAAATATACGCTCCACGTAGTTCGTCCTTCTTGTCTTCGTGTCCAATCGCAGCCCAGATGAGCTGCCGGCTTCCTTCTTCTGTGGTACGAGCAAGGGCAGTTTCTATTAGCCAGATGAGAAAGGAAGCTGGGAACTTTGTATAATTTCTCCGTAGGCCTGAATAGCAAAATCCTAGGGTTTACAGTATTGACTATAATAGACTTGTGCTGGAGTCTGTCGTTGAGCGCCCGAACAAATAAAACGTTGAGTACTAATCATAAGCAGATTGATTTTGGGACATCTAGACCCAGAAAGCAGTCGAAGCAAAATCTACATTTTGAGTCTTGATATCGACTTCTTAATAATCTATACACAGGATAGGGAGAAAAAATCAAAATCCGTTTCAAGCATAAATATTTATCTCTTAGAAGACTTACTTAGCTATGTATTTCTCGTCGGTTCCAAGCAGCTTCCATGGATTGGGGGAGTCAACGATTTCCTGCGGTATGGTAGTCCAATAATGGTACTCGCTGGAAACAACCACGATTCTTGGCGTAGTACGGTGAATTTTTGCTGTTTCAACCATGATAGGGAGTAATAGAAGGGTGGACGAGCGCCAATATTAAGCGCCACAACGCCAAGAAGTTGTCGATCTTAAAAGCCCAATTTCAAGCATCTTCGTTACTCCGATGCGTCATTCCCAAACTAAGTATACTCATACGTTTATCCACTACACACTCTTGAACATGTTGTCCGTCAGGTCAAGGCCAGCATTATTCCTTTATGCAATTAACGACTTTTGAGGTCATAAAGACGCAGTAACTGCGGGATGCACACGCAGATTCAACTTATATGGGTGCGACAAGGCCAAGATTGATTCGTGGTATCAGTCTTTGATTCGTCATATATTTTCCTAAAACACGTAGATACTTGTCTTATGAATAGCACCAGAATATGCACCTAAATAGAATGCCACAAAAATACTACACCTTTCCAACTTCTGCACTACGTTTTTTACCTTTCGACCATCTCTCCGGGATCATTGCTGAGAGCCGAGATTCGATGTCTGCTGCTATACTTCGGCGGGTGTTTTGTTTCGGAGGCGGAGCAAGGTAATACCGCCGCAACGAAACGATGAACAGCAAGATCGTAGCCACAAGAGACATCCAGGGCTTCAAAACACCGTCAGTCAGTACAGTAAAGGCACCACCTGATCAATATGTACGCTATCAATATGCACGTACCAAATTTCCATAGTTCGCGCTGAAACCGCGCTGTTCGAATCGAGACTTCGCCACACCGCAGATGCCTATCATAAAGAAGAAGGCGATAGCAGACGTCCCGAAGGAGACCCATGCAAAGACGTCGAAAATCTTGTCGCTTCGTACACTCCGGGCACATACGGTAGGCACCGCTGAAACCATGGTAAAGAACGTCAGTACGATTGCTGACCAACGGGTATCAGCCAACAGCCGTGATTATCGAATAAAGATGTAGCAGAACCGAGCGAAAATCATGGTAAGTATAGACGGCCAAAATTATACTTGAAGAAAGGCTAGACAGACCTATGGGATAGAACACGAAAGCCTTCGTGATCGAGGTCGTTATTTCCGGAGGCCATGTATAGCCAAACCTATGAATGGAACATCGTGGGCATCGCCATCATGGTTGACGTTGAAATTGCTTCGCGAGTGGAGAGGACAAAACGTACTGTGTGGGTGAGCACGTCATACCGTCATCCAGACACCATCCCCACATCCCGAAGCTGACCCCGTTTGCCTGAGAGGAATGCAAGAACGAAAGCGTAGCAACTAAAGGCACTGAGATAGTTGTGAGTGTCCTGTTAACCGTGATTATGTCAGGTCAGGCCCATGGAGAAATGACAAAATCATAGACTCACAGAAGAACAAATGCAACAAGTGTTGCTAGAAATACATAAAACGCGCGATTCGAGTAGATAGGCATCCCCGGAGTTTCCGTAGAAGAGAAGAATAGATCGTGAGAGAGATGGGTCGTGAAGTCGTGAGTGATTATGGGGTATAAACGGAATGCATAGACCGTTGGCCTTGATTCGAGTCCACAATTTGCGAAACAGAGGTAGAATGCTGGATCAAGAGTGGAGGAGACAAGGTCGCAACGTTTCAACCGCAGAGGACTGTGGAAGATCCAGATATGGTATAGTTTGCCACATGGAGTAACGAATGGAGTTAGTCCCTCGGAATTCATGTGACCTTGACACTTGTACTTACCGTGCATCATCATGTAAGTAACATAATTATGAGTAGTATGTAAGTATAAGTCTTCAAAGGAAGTATTGAAAGGAAATCCACTTGATATGAGAAAAGCGTAAAGTGGCGATGAGCGGGAACGAACCCATCTTGATTTTACCTACTTAGCACCATAATCAATGCCGGAACAAAAAGCTCAAAATTTCGCGAATCCACATATACGAAGGAAGAAATCAAGAAGAAAAGAGTCTCCAGTCTTAGAGTCCATATGTATGTTCGACAAAAGGATAGATAGGGTCAGCTGGCAGTGATATAAAATACAATTTTATCCCTTGAATGAGACTTGGATACGAATACGTAGCGTGATTTCAACGCATTCGAAACACGATAGAGAAAAGAAAGAAAGTTCCGACAACAAACACGTCGTCAGAGTCTATAGCGGAGAGAGTGAACGATCGAACTTCATGGATTTGGATTTGGTTTGGAGCGGGATGGAATGAGGGTTGGGGGGTGCATAAGGCACGAACACGTAGGGCGGAGTCATGTACAGATAACAGAGGCCAACGATGCAAAACGAATAAGTAGGAATAGCATATGCGTAAATTCACAACAGACGAGAAGACAAAAAGGACTTTGGAATCGGAGGGATGTTTACTCTTGGATGCGAAGAAACAATAAAGAAAAAAGATACGTATGATCACCAGGAATAAAAAAGAAAGTAAACGAAATGATCAGAATTCAAGAACATAGACGAAATTTGAAGCTTGGGAAAAGAGGAAGGATAACTGAAACCGCCACACATACAACAGACATGCCACAATCAAGAATAAATAATTACCAGATATTGATCCAGTAATGCCAGCCGAAATCGAAACCACCGTCCATCCACGTCGTCGCCGTCGACAAAGCGTGGGATTGCTACAACGGAGATGGGTACCAAGGGAACAAATAAAAACAAAAAACTGACATGAACGTATACATCATCAATGATCATGGAGTGAGACAAGGAATGGATAGAGACAGAGGGAAAGTAACGAGACAGACAGGACGTGAATATGAATATATAAGAGGAGAGAGAAAGGCGAATGACAGAAGCGTGGACACTCCAAAAAGAACCTGGATTCCTTTCTTGTGGACAATGGCACTTGTTGCGCTGCATGTGTTGATGGTAATGGCGGTTGTTGATGTCGCCGTGCTGGGACGACATCCGGGTCGTTGAGCGCCGATTGGGTGTATTGACGCCATGTGCGCGTCAGCAGACGCGGTGATGAGGTTTGCAATAGGTGTGAGAGACGTAGGTTGGTCGAGTGTGCATATACAAGTACACTTATCCATGCATGTAGAGGCACCGTATCAAGATATAGTTGATTTGAGGCTTCATAAGCCCTGCATGTCAATGCGATATTTTGTATGAGGTGTCCATGCTAGGAGGTTCAGTTGGGACGATGGCGATGAAGAGCATGATGCGCGTGTGAGAGAGAGGGCGAAGAAGAGGACGATGAGGAATTGACTGATATTACAACGTGCGTGTTTGTGACGAATCCTTTGATTAGTACAACAGACAGAAGGACGAAACAGAACATGGGCGAAGAGAGAGCCGGAAATGGAGATAGAATGAAGGCCGAACTGGAATTCGAGACAATGCGAGCCATGGTCGAGGATGTGCCGTGAAAGATGATTTGGAGGACATGGACAGGGACGAACGAACAGAGGAACCGAAAAAGAGCAGAAAATTCTATACAACCACCACCCCGCGCACGCATCGCGACATTGCTTTCTTTCTTCTTTCCCAACCTAGGAGATTGCGATGCCCACCGCAAACATAGGGTGGAGACCCAGAAGTGGTCCAAGCTCCGCACTCAGGCTCCGCGAAGCTGTCAACTTCGACTATGGATCAAATCAATCCCTGCGCCGAGCGTCCTCTCTTCCTGTCTGCGCACTCCAGGCACCGCACCCACTCCACCCACTGGACTACCGCTCCCAGCGGCGGCGGCGGCCAGCTGCAGCGCATGGGCTTGTGCCTGCGCATTCGCAGTTGCATGATGCCGCATCTGCTCCTCCTCGAAGAGCTTCCGGCCTACGTCCGCCCTAAGGCCCAGATTCGACTTGTGGCCATTACCGTTGCTGCCAATACTAGTGCTGTGGGCATGTCCATGAGCCGCGCCAGTATGGTTGCGCGGTGACGGCGATGGCTGGAGATAGTCGTGAAAGCTGAACTCCATAGATGTAGAAGCAGTACTAGGGGCCACTGGGAATGCGGAGTGTACTGTGGAGGAGGCATCTTTGACGGTGGTGGTGGTTCTGGCCGGGCTAGATGGCGCCGATGGCAGTGGCAGTGGCGCTGGCGGAAGGAGCTGTGAGACAGCGCCATTTCCAGCCGTGTTAGACGCGCTTCCCGCCGAAGATGGCAGCGATGCCCCACTAGGCTGCGTTCTAGCCGCATTCGCGCCCAATTCCGGACCAAGGCTGATGCTCGACATGCTCGAGTTAAAGCTACTTTCGGCGCCTCTCGCGAGCGCTGGTCCAGAAATTCTATAGCCTGGACTTTTTTCGTCATGCTCGCGTCCAGAGGGAAGGGGCGCGGTGGGATCACTGGCGGAGCCAGAGGGGAAAAGAACGCGCCCCGTGGAACGCAGTGGGCCCGTGCCGCCGCTTAAGGCGCGATATGCGGCCATGTCCTTCGCGTCTTTAGTCGGAGGACGTGCAGGGGATGGCGACGTCGCGAGGAAGAGCATCAGATTCGCGGCCTCGCTGTCTGTTGGCGCCGCGCGTGGCGTCGTCTGCAAGCGCGGGCCACCAAGACCTGGGGGTGGGGGCGTCTGCGTGCGGTTGATCAGGGGCTCGGATGCGAGATTGGAAGTCGAAGCCAACGCCGCAGAAGGCTGACCCTGACCAGCCGTCCTCGCCGAGGACTGCGCGAAATGCGCGTACGAATAGGCCGAGCCGACCTCGGATCCACCGTCGATAGAGGAGCGCGGCGAGGACGTGCTTCCCGCGATCGAGGGCCTGTGGTGCATGAGCAACGAGGTCAGGGTGGCTGCAGCCTTCATGTCCACGTCGCCATCAATATCGACATCAGGCACTTCGTCTGGGTGGGGTTGCCTGCGCTTGCCCTTGTCGATCGAGGCACCCTTCGTCCGTCGCGGGGACGCGGCTGCCTTGCCTGCTTTCGCCGCAGCCTTCGCCTTGGCCACCTGCGACCTGCTGGTTTCGGTCTTCGGGGAAACCTTTGCGGGCCGCGTTCTGGGCGAGGGGGTTGGTCGCGAGGGAGCTGGGACAGGCGGATCACTGGGGTTGTGTATTGTTCGAGCTTGTTTGGTCGGAGGGGGCGCTAGAATGGAGGTGTAAAGTGTCGGACCTTGGGCTGCATTTCTCAAACCGGGCGCGAGGTCGCCATAGTTGGCATAGCTGATCGAAGACGAGGGGGTGTGCGTGCGTGGAGACGAGACGAATGCCGGAGGAGCCATAGCTCCGGACCCTCCCCGCCTCGCACTTGGGCCGGGGGCGCTGGGTCCCTGGGTCGCGGGGTTGTTGTAGTAGCCAGAGGCGCTGGCGCCCCCGGCGGCCTTGCGTTTGGCGGCGATGGTACGGTTGAACGAGGCTGTCTGGCTTTGATTCTGGCTCTGGGCCTCGAGTTCGCGTAGGGGGATATGGGGGATGTTGTGTGTGGCCTTGTAGGACGCATAGGCGAGACGCGCGCGTAGGGCTCGGGTGACCTGTGGGAACGATGAGTAAGATGTCATATAGTCTCAGACGGCGGGCGGCGACGGCAGCAACGGTAGCATAGACAGCAGCTATGCATTCCAAACGTCGCCTGAACGGACGGAAGGGCTGTGGTACCGTCCCTCCGTGTAGGACGGGTGGGCGATCACGTCGGCCGCCGTTGGGCCGTCGACGCGTCGAACAAGTAGGGAGCTCACCATTGCTATCTCCGCTCTCGCGAGGAACTTCTGAACGGCCTTCTTGCGCTGCTCGTGCTCGTTGGGGTCGGTGGAGGGCCCTGCCTGGGGCTGCTGTGGGGCGGGGACATGGGTGCGATAAGGCATGGGCGGAGACGGGGACGTGGCGGACGACGCCGGGGTCGCCATGGCGCGGTAGAGAGTGTGCTCGATGTGTGATGTGGCGAGCTCGCTGTTGTCGACGGCGGGGACGGTGATGGTGGTGCGGTGAGAAGGGAGGGGCTGGTCCCAGTCAGAAACGCGACGACGCGTATCGGCATTCTCCGGGTTTCGGCTTTACATCAGCCAGCCGGCATGCCGCACGCCGTCCGGACCAGCGAGCGTCCAACAGCCTTTATTGTCGCGTCTACGGTACATTCAATCGCGCTCTAAGACCCGTACTCGAATAGGCCCGCACTAGAATAGCCTCACAGGCCGGCCCCAGGAATCAGATGACTCCGCCCAATGTGCCACCAGTCTGCTCCTTCGCGAATGGCATGCTCTATATGGCGGGCTCAGTCTGGTGCCATGTGGATCGCGTGTCAGATCTTCAAGCCCAATTTCGCACCCGTCAAGCGGTCCACAGCCGCCGCCGCCCCCTGCTGGCGACACCGTGTTCACCTCGTCCCAATACCACCTCGGCAAGAACCCGACGCGGTCCTCGCCGTTCTGCACCTCTTCGACCCCCGCTTTGTCCAGCTCTTCTACCTCGATACCTGACCCAGGCACAAACTTGACGCGCCACAGGTGGACGGCATCGGCGCGCCTGTGGCATCCCCATCAGCAGCCCGCGTCTGACCTTCTCTTCGGCGAGGCTGGAGACCCCTCAATAACGTCAGCACCTGGTATCCCCAGTCGATGCACACGAGAGGGTCCCATGCTCCTGGTTTGCCACGTACGAGGCGTGGCAGCTGAATCGTCTTAAACGACTGCACAGTTGATACCACCCCCGCTGGCGTTCTGAAGCCCACCACGATCTCCTGGAGGAATAACAGGTGTGATACATGACGGAACACCGGAGGAAACGCAGCAACAATTCATTAATAACAATCGACTTGTAAGGTATTAAAACGTAGAACAGCTCACCGGCACGCCAAGCAGAAATGACTGGAAATAGAACTTGAGGAGCTTCCTAATGGAACCGAGTGCAACCCGTCAGATTCAGTTCAGCAGAATTTAGCCACATCGTAAAGCACTCCTATATGCCCCAATACCGGAGCACCAGAAGAAAGTGAACAGTAAGCAGGAAACAAATCGCACCTTTCGAACTTCGTTTCATCAAAGGGCCCTCGAATCGCAAGCGACGTCTTCAGTTCTACAAACGTATCCGTGTTTCCCGTATATTTTCCTGCCAAAATAATCCCTAAGATTAGCCTTATAACGATAGGAGTATATGCAATCACAACCCACCCCGCACACAATCAACCTCTCCACCGAGGATCATACGCATGTCGCCGAGCTTAGTCCGCACGACACTACACCACTGCACATTCGTGTCAACGTCTCCGCTCCAGCCTGGCGGCGCATCCTGCTGAGCTGCAGGGGTCGGGGCGGTGCTCTGGGAAGGCGGAGGTCCCTCTGACGTGCTGTACGACTCGAATGCGTACCCGTAGTACATCATTTTCCGCAGTCGTGGATCCATGTTGTTTCTAAACAAAATTAACATGTTAAATTTGATGTGAGGATGGTGCGTCGGGCCTCGACGCGCCCGCAATAACACAGAAAAACAAAGGGTAGAGTATTGCTTCAGAAATAACTTACTTCTCCCACAGCATCGCTTCAGTGAGGTGCTCCTCAAAGTACAGCGTGCCGTTCACATTCATAACGTTCATCTCCCAGCCGTCTCGGGTCTCGTATGGCGCCGTAAGGATCCTAAGGACAGATTAACAGCATATCAGCGACCCGACAAAAGACAACGTAAATTAAATAGATAGAATGTTCCACGAAGGAGGGTCAACGGACCAGAACATAAAAATCAACACGCGCCTAGTCAGATGTAAAGTGCATAATCTTCACTCACTCACTTAGTCATAACGCCCCTCCATGCAACGACCCCAATCTGCGGCAGGCCTCCACCCTTCCTCTTCACCTCCTGCACGGCCCTCAAAAGCGAGTCAAGCCTCCCCCGCTCATCGTCCCGTCTCCGCCACCTCTCATACCCATAGTTCAAATTGGCGCCTACTGGCGGCTCTGAATAGTACCGCAAACCAGAGTCGGTGAACTCCTGGACGTGCGCGGGCGTGTAGGAGAAGGTAATCAGTTGGGAGGGCTGCTGGAAGGGGATCACCCGCGGCTTGAGCGTCTGGGGCGGGTACGGGAGGGTTGGCAAGAATACGGAAGCGGGATCCACGCCTGGAGAGGCGGCGCGATTGGGAGAACGTGGTCGAGCCGGCAGCGTCTTGCTGGCCGCCTTCGTGCGTATGCTGCTGCTGCTGGCAGTAGTGACAGTGGCGACGGTCCGCGCGTCCACCCCGGATTCACGGTCGTCCAGTCTCCGACGTGTCTTCGGCGGGCCTTCGTCTTCCCTGGAAATGTTGCGCTTGCGCGGTGGGGATGACATGCTCAGGTGCCGCGTGCTGCGAACGCAATGCGAAGAAATCGCGGAGCGTAAGCTCAATACAAGGTGGTTCGCAATGGTTGTAGTGATTTTATGCAGCGTAGGAAGTCGCAGACGAGAGCTGAAGCACTCGAGCACCCCCGCTAGGTTCAGAGATTGTTGAGGAAAATGGGCAACAAAGGCGTGCCAATGGTTTGGATGTGGAGGAAAATAGATTGCCGAGGCAACAAGAGTCTTTGTTGATTCATGCCGATGATGATCCAAATTTGACCCCAATTTGACCCAAACATTTACAAAAATCGAAAAAATCCTGAAAAGAATATACTAGTGGATGACTTTGTTTCCTAAAGCTCAAGAGAATTGCTGCGTAATCTAACATCTCCAAATCATCATATGTTCAGTAGCTGAGAATAAGATATTGCTTTCGACATTCAATTCAGCACATCTACACGTTGCACTAAAAATAGACGATGCGATATGCAACGAGGCAGAAGAATATGAAGCTTGTTGAGTTCAAACAATAAAACATTATCGAAGTCTGCAGCTATGCCTCTGCAAATATCGGACTCAGGATCAAAAAAGCTCGTTGGTATCTCCACATACGCAAGCATAATCCTAGATTATAACTAGGTTCTAAATAAATAGAAGTGAAGCGCGATCCAAGTCAAGAAGCATGGACATTTAAGTAAAAATATTGGAATACTAGCGATGGAGGCCTTCAACCCTCCGAACAACATGAAAGTGTTGCGAAAGTGGGTGGCGAGGTTGTGGCGAGGTTTGGACGTCGTGCCAAAAAAAGATTCCTGCCGAGTCGCGTGACAAAACGCGTTGATTTCGTCGCGTCCAATGTCACGTCACCTAGTACCTTCTTGTCCTTTACCCATATCAGCCCATATCGTCCCCTTGTGCAGCTTACATCCATTGCAGTATTGTCCTGGGTGCTCGGGAACTCCTCCAGCTGGAAAACTCCAGCCGAACCACCGCATACTAAGCCGTTGACGGGTTGACCTGAGCCGTTGACGGACCCGGGACGTTGACTCTGACGCACACGCGCCACAGCTTTCGCTTCGCCAGAAGGATGGTCATATTTTGTTGGCGACCTCGCTACCGCTCTTCTCCATAACACCCCATTGTCTGGATCTTGCGTTCACATCTGTAACATCTCCTGGAATTTGGACTTCTCTCCGAGTCCAACGGCAGCCCGCACTTCGAACTGTCACCGGTCCCCCAATTGCCATTGGATTCGCACCAGCATCTATTGGCCAGCTATTATTATAGCTTGTATTTTCACATCAAATCCATCCAGTAGGGGTCTGCATAATGCTCGTAGTGTCTTGTCAGTTCTTTTGCTGGACTCTTTCTGTGATTTCCCCACTCTTCCTGATTTTTATCTTCTAGGAACCACTCGGTGTCATTGTGCTACTTAGGATCGATCAGCATCGATATTATGTTATCTGTGATTCTTCAGAGCGGAACGGACATTCGGTACGTTCTAGTGTTCTCGCATGTTCAATCAGCACCCATCGGAGCTTCATCTCTTACTTCGAAGCTAATCAAGCATGCTAATCCGTCATAGGTGACAGTTATGAGTCTATTTTTCTCCTGACTCACTGCTAATATTATGTTTTCGCAGAACTTTTTACATGTATGCTACTTTTCTCTGAGTCAAGTGATTGCGAGGAAACCGTTTGTATTGTGAAAGGCGTGTTCCGCGGCGAATACAACATATATAAAGAGATATCGATGTCATGCATTACCAGTCTTCAGATCTCGAGCTTCAACTTTACATCCCATCCTCATCCACAAGGATGAGAACCGCTATCCTTCTCGCTCAACGCCTTACGGTCATCGGACTCTACGTATCCTTGGCGCTAGGGGCCCCTTCAGCTGCTCCTATCGTGGACCTAGGATATGCGACATACCAAGGCATACTGGTTCAAGATCCCGTAACAAACCAGACCAACACCAATTTCCTCGGGGTGCGGTATGCCGCCCCTCCGACAGGTGCGCCTGAAGTTGATCTATTTCATTCTCCGTTTTCTGAAAGTTACACCGACCTATTCGTCGTTTTCGAAACTCAGGTGCAGCTAGGTTCCGCGCGGCCCGAGCTCCAGCCGCCACCCCTGGCGTTCAGCTAGCCAACGCACAGCCGGCGGGGTGCCTATTTGCCACAATGGGTACGGCGCCTGCGGCTCCGATCAGGGCAGGGGCCTCTTCGCCGGCGCCACGTTCATTGGAAACTAACTCGCTGGCGCCAGCTATAGGCGCTACTGGCCCTTCTGAGGATTGTCTTTTCCTTAAGTGCGTTTTCGATGTGTTGGCTAAGGCAGAGATAGCTGATAGCTTCGTACTCTGCTTGTTATCAGTGTTTATGTTCCAGGGAGTCTGGGGAGTAAGGCAAAGCTTCCTGTCGTTGTCTGGATTCACGGGTGCGTCGCTGCCACTTTTCCAAAATGTCACTTATAGTTTTTGATGATATGTCTTTTTTCTTTCCTTCCTGTTAGTGGTGGCTATATAGAAGGGAATGCAACCATGTTTACAGGCAACGATATCCTCCGCGAGTCTGGCGGAGGGGTAATCCTGGTCGTTATTCAATATAGGCTTGGTCTGTTTGGGTTTTTAGCGGGACAGAAAGTGAAAGATGGGGGAGTTTTGAATGCGGGATTGTGTAAGTTCAGTATTTGTGGCATTTAGCCAAGGATCACCAGGCTTATCGATCAGACAGTGGACCAACAATTTGCGCTGCAGTGGGCTCAGCAACATGTAAGACTAGTCGCATTCTTCCATTATATTTTTCCGGTCCTCAATTTCATTCCTTAGATTACCAAGTTTGGAGGCGACCCGAGCAAAGTTACCATCTGGGGCGAATCAGCGGGTGCTGGTTCTGTTTTGCAGCATGTTGTCGCCAATGGAGGAAAGACGACGCCGCCTCTCTTTAGGGCTGGAATAACTAGTTCTACATATCTCCCTTCGCAGTATGCGTTCAATGACCGTATTCCCGAGGTGCATAACCTCGATCTAATCTTGGTGTTCAGATATGCTGATGAATCCTTGAAAATTTTCCAGCTTCTTTTCAGCGAAGTCGTCGCACAGACCAAGTACGCGAATGCGTTTATTGTTCATGAGGGAAAATACTAATCAGAGCTCCCTGCCAGTTGTACTGATGCGATTGACAGTCTTGAGTGTCTTCGCGCAGTCGATGTCGATACGCTTCAGACAGTCAATACAGAGATCAACAACAACGGTTTCTTTGGGACCTTTGTGTTCAGCCCAGTCGTTGATGGTACTTTCATAACGGCCAGACCAACGGAACTTTTACAACAGGGGAAGCTCAATGCGGTACGAAGCCATTCTCGTGCACTGTTAGGGTGTGCTGCTGATGGGCTTTTACCGTTCAGAAATTTTTGCAATCCGTTACTAATTCCTTCGAAGGGACAATTTTCGTCAATCAAAGCACTGCCAATACTGTTCAAGTTCCGCAATTCCTTTCGCAGCTCTTTCCTACCATCAGTTCCGACGCAATCAAGAAGGCCACGGCACTTTATGCGGGACTGGGCACGAATATATTCCAAGTAACTGCGATAATGGGAGAATGTAGGTGTTTTTCATGGATCCGTTTCTTGTAAACGCGGTCTCCGTATAACTTTCTTTTCCTTTCTAGCTATCTTAATCTGTCCCACATATCTCATCATGAGGGCTTTCGGTGACAACGCTTTCAAGGTATGATCACCTTTGACTTTCGAAGTCCTTATACTCGACCAATCATTGATTGCTCGCTTTGTCTAGGGCGAATTTGCAATCCCACCAGGCGTTCATGGCGAAGACATAGCCTTTTACTTCCCGTCGTAAGCATCTCCAGAAGAAAAATACAACCATCTTTCTCACCATTCTCTAGCCAAAACGCAGGAGGAGTACCTTCGTTCGCCAATCCCGATTTCGACAACGCGTTTTCCGAATCGTTCCTAAACTTCGCAATTTCGCTCAACCCGAACGTAAAATGGGACCCTACTAATATTACGCCTTCCTGGAAGGCATGGAATGGGTCGAATGAGATGATCTTCAATAAAACTGAAGCGGGCGCCCCAGATGTCAGATTGATAACTACATCGAAAGCACTGCTTGAGCGATGCAGGTGAGTCCCATGAATTTTTCTCGTATTTGGAAACGAGTTATTCACCTTTCTCTTGCTTCTAGCTTCTGGGAAAGTATTGCCGCCCAAATAGCACAGTAGGTATGTAAATAGATGGGCGGTGCGCGACGCGCTTCCCAAGTGCGATAGACACGGCGCATGGACTGGCGCTCATACTAAAAATAGCTTCAGATCCAGGCAACCGTGCCATTCAGCATCGGAATAGCGGAAGACTGAACTGAACGTTTAAATAATGTTTAATGCTTGTCTTTAATAAATCACTACACTGGTATGGATCAACATGACTACGATTAAGTACTACAGATGAGCACTGTCCGGTGCTTCTAAGGACACAGTGCCTTGAATATCTCCCTTGACAGCTTGCCAAGAAGGCCTGGAAGACATATCGTTAAACCATCTAGCAAATCTAGGTCACAACGTAGATCAAATAAGTTGTAAGTGATTATGCATACCTGTGAACATTTGGCTTCGTTTCAATTATGTTACTGCCTGCCTCTGAGAGCTTGGCACCCATCGGTAAATGATTTAGATCGGCCAATGTGATCTCCTAACGAATCGAGCACCGTTGAGAAAAAGTGAAAAAAAAAACTTGGTGTTTCAAAGACTGACATTCCCTGTTAGGTACTTTTGCTTGCTCAAAATCTGTTCATAGACGTCCAGTTTGGCGGACAATTCCGCTATAAGCCTTTGAAACTCGGCTGGGATGCTGGGGATTCCTTTCAGTCTAAGAAACACAACATTCAGACAAGCTCAATTGTAGGTAACTTTAAGGACTCACGGGTGTATGAGATTCTCGTGCACTGCCTTCTCTGCGTATTCGTTAAAATAGGCGACCTCCATGAACGTGGCCTGTTGGAAAAGGGCGTTGGCTTTGATCTCAGTAGGGATTAGAGGTGTTCCCTGATCAGCATATTTTGTTGCAATATAGAACACAATCGCTCGACTCTCATAAAGGATGAAGCCATCGTCGTCCTTGACGTATCAAAAAGTTAATTGACAATGATTTTAAGGGAAATCAAAACCTTACGATGTAAGGAACCAGGCCGAACGGGTGGTTCTGCGTGTGCTGCGCCAATTTATGCTCTCTTTGGATCAGGTCAACGACGTGGTACTCGAATGGTACATTCTTCTCATAGAGAACGAGGGCAACGAGACGAGTACAAGCGGATATATTGTGACCATAGAGCTTGAGAACCATTTTGAGGTGGCCGCACTGTTTTTCGGGAATGTGCAAGCTGTGGGTAGGTTAATGAAGTAGGTGTGGGCAGGGTGTGGGTTCACAGAACGAATTCGGGATGTTCCTTTTATCGTTTCCAGCAGATAACTTCCACTACATAGTAGTATCCTTATCAGTTCCGAATTAGAACAGATGACATTCGCAGTTTTCCAGTTTCCCTCAGGGAAGATGAAGTCCTGAATGTTCACCAACTCCAAAAACTGGCGGTGATGATCAGATTTGAGATCGATATCATAGACAATGAATCTGAATTAATGTATGACGACCCGCAATAAAAATATCGGGAATCTTGGAGCTCTCCATGCCCATTGTTTATCATATTAGAATCAAATCGACTCTTGGGGATGACCACTTGGCTAACTGGGGCTTAATACCCGTTGCAGGAAAATTCAGATACCTATCTTGGATTCTGATGAATATCACAAATAACGAGGCTGTACAACAAGGTACATAATGGTATTAATCGCGGTGACCAATATCCGATGAAAGAAAAAATGTCTCTACCATTTTATAAGTATGTATAATGTATCAGTTATCCATCAATGCCACCGTAAAAGCCGAATTTCAAGTTGAGATTCCAATCCTCACGGCATCGGTAGAGTTGTGCCGATTCATCCATGTTCATCAACATCATTCACGACCATCACACCATTCATCCATGTATTAACCCTCACAATCATATCATCGCCGAAAAACCCTCTAGTAAAAGCCTTCTTGACCCTCGACGCGCCAATTCATGCACCATCAGGATCTACCCTACGATGTATGGGAGCACATCGCAACCTTCCTTTCATCAGAAGAGACCAAGAAGCTCCTCTGTGTCAATCGTACTCTCTTCGCCATTGCAATGAACGAACGATACAGAACGAGTACGATTGGATCCCTGTTTCTGAGGGACACGCTTAGGAGCCTTGCGAGATTAAGGTATGTAACCATTGGTTATTTCGATCATGTAGTCCTCCAGTATTTCCTGGAAGTGCATGCAAATCTCCGATCCCTGTACCGCACAAGAACTAATGACGATTCTGTTATGTAGGGATCCAGCAGTATCTTGTCTTTTGCATAGGCTGATCCTCAAACCGGGCCACATCTGCAGGGCTGTACAAGAAAACGCTAAAAAGAAATCAAAGATTGAAACGGTGGCCAACTTCACGAATAAGATTCACAAAATAATCAAAGCGTCACTTTTAAGGAAACGAATGGATCTCGAAGTACCCGCTGAAGTCGCCGCACAGAATCTCCTAACAATTATGGGCCTGCTGAAAGAGCTTAGGAGTTTAGTGGTTGACATTCACGTATCCGAGCACTGGTGTTTCCAGCAGACCGCTATCCCTTTCTTACCTGCCGGATGGTCAACATTTCGTACCAGCTTGCGATCGCTCGAGCTCACAGTTCCTGTAGAAGACCTCGTCGCAGTTCTCCCGAATCTTTCGCAAGGTATCCTGCCCAACCTAGACACCTTTTCATTACGGATCTTTCGCGCATCCATTGCTACACAAGGGGACGTCATTATCATGGTAGAGACGATACTTCCATTCCTACAGTCCCATCGTCACACCCTCCGCTCCTTGACACTTGACAATAACCATGCCATGGCGCAGCGGATCAACCTCTCACCCCTACTGCTAGAACTTCATCTCTCCTCGCTGACACACTTCAAGCTGGTGCAGCCGTACGCATTTATGCTGGGAGCAGCGGATTACACGGGCCTGATGCGTTTCTTCCAGAGGCATAGCTCGCATTTGACCCATTTCACCATCGCGACAGGATTGCCCTCCGTCGTCGACCGTGCGTCCCAACTGTCCCCTTTTTCTCCCAGGAGTGCTTCGCCATGCCCCTCCCTCAGCTAGAGCACCTCGCGATTGACCACAGCTTCTCGGATCAATATGTGGGCGACTCGTTGATCCCCTACATCCATCAGTTTAGACCAACGCTGGTCTCGCTCAAGCTGGATAGCTTCTACACTTGGACATTCGAGAGCGTGCGACTGCTCGTGGAGGGTTTCGCGTCGACTGCGCGGCTCCGGAGGCTGGATATATTGATAGTCTGCTTCGAGCCGGAGCTGCTCACCATTCTCGCTGCGAATCTGCCGAACTTGGAGGTCTTGAACATCATCATGCAGAGCATCTCGGGTTGGGGACGAACGTCCAACTCTATAGGCCCAGATGTGCCGCTGGTGCGTGCATTCCGTCGTCTCGCGTGGCTGTTGATCTCTGTTTTTCTTTTCTTTTTCGGTTGGTGACTATGTACTGATCGATGATTTATGACAGCTTGCGTTGGGCACGTCCGCTCTGTCTTTTCCGCAATGGCGCCTTCGCAGCCTGAACCTGCAGGTCCGCGGCTGCATGCCTGCTGCGATGACTGTGGTGTACTATCTGGAGACGGATCTCTGTAAATCCGCGCTCTTGGAAGCGCTTCCGAATATTGAGGTATTCTGTGGGCTAATCAGTCATTACTAAGGTACGGACCGTACGGTAGACGAGAGCTACGACTCGACGAGGAGCTACAATGTTCAATCGATATCAACTGATGTGGTTCAGCAACGTGGTTCGGCATTTGCACTTGAGTTGCACTACCGGTTTCTGTTGTGACGGCGGTACCTAGTGGCCTTCTCCGCCTTTGTGCTCGCTGTTGGACACATCGAGCGCTCATTTCAATTCGATTCTGCTTATTTTCTTGCTTTTTGATATATGTAACAAGTTTAAAATATGTATTACCAGACAATCTGATAGACTACCATAATTTGAGAGCCTCCTGTTATATATAAAGCATATGCTCTACGAGATGAGAGGCCGCGCATGGGCAAGGAAAGCACATGAGGTGGGTGAGGGAGACAACGAGCAAGACAGGATATAGCGAGTTGCACCCGCTCGCCACCTCGTACTCCCGCCTGCCAGCTGCCACCTCGTACTCATATCGGCGTGGTTTATCCTACTACCCTGGTTCTCGTGCCTTCTACAACCTCCACCTCTCTGGCGCTGCCTCCACTATGCGTCCCTTGCTGTCTTGCTTGTCCGCTCGTCCGTTCGTTCGTTTGTCCGCGCATTCGTTCATCCATTCATAGAGCCGGTCCATGTCTCTCATCGATGGGGAAGGCTGGGGAGGGGCACGCGGTGGAGGGGCCCAGCAGTGGCAATAACAACGCTGGTAGTTGTTGAAGGTTGAAGCCAAGTTGTTCCAAAGTTGTTCAGCAGGTTATTTAAGGAATTCGTTGCCGTCTTGACATGTGTACCAGCGATGATCCGTTTCCAGTGCCGATTCATCCATGTTCATTAACATTCACGACCACCACGTCATTCATCCATTGCACTAACCCTCACAATCATACTACTATCATCGCCGAAAAGCCATCTACCAGAAGCCTTTCTGACCTCGACGCGCCATTCATGCACCATCAGGATTTACCCTTCGATGTCTGGGAGCACATCACAACTTTCCTTTCACCAGAAGAGACCATAAGGCTTCTCTCTGTTAATTGTACTCTTTTCACCATCGCAATGAACAAACGATACAGAACGAGCAGGATTGAAACCCTGCTCCAGACGG
The DNA here is from genome assembly GCA_014925825.1 of Pholiota molesta. Taxonomy (NCBI): domain Eukaryota; kingdom Fungi; phylum Basidiomycota; class Agaricomycetes; order Agaricales; family Strophariaceae; genus Pholiota; species Pholiota molesta. The sequence continues at coordinate 51,827 of JACGCK010000244.1, forward strand.
ACACGTGTAGGAACCTTGCGAGATTAACGTATGTAACTCCTGGAAGCGCATGCGCGTTTCGGATCCCTAGAGACACAAATAAAGAACTGATGACGATTCTGCCATGTAGCGATCCAGAAGTAGCTTATCGTGTGCATAGGCTGATCCTCAGACCTGGCCACATCTGCAGGGCTGTACAAGACTCGGAGAACGCAAAAAAGAAATCAAAGATTGCAACGGTGCCCAAGTTCACGACTAAGATTCACAAAATAATCAAAGCGTCGCTTCTAGGGAAACGAAAGGAATCACCTCTTGTTATATCTCATCAGCGCGGGGTACCCGCTGAAGTCGCCGCGCAGAATTTCCTTACAATTATGGGCCTGCTGAAAGAGCTTAGGAGTTTAGTGATTGACATCCACGGATCCGAGCACTGGTGTTTCCAGCAGACCGCTATCCCTTTCTTTCCCGTCGGATGGTCGACATTTCGTACCACTTTGAGATCGCTCGAGCTCAGAGTTCCTGTAGAAGACCTCGTTCTCATTCTCCCGAATCCTTCGCTTGACGGTATCTTGCCCAATCTAGACACGATTTCATTACTGATCAATCGCGCATCCATTGCTACACCACAAGGGGGCGTCATCCTGGTAGAGAAAATACTTCCATTCCTACAGTCCCACCATCGCACCCTCCGTTCCTTGACGCTCGAAAATGACCATGACATGGCGGAGCGGATCAACCTCTCACCCCTACTGCTCGAACTCCATCTCTCCTCGCTGACACACTTCACGCTGGTGCAGCCATTCGCATCTACGCTGGAAGAAGCGGATTACACGGGCCTGCTGCGCTTCTTCCATACGCATAGCTCGCATTTGACCCATTTCACCATCGCGACAGGATTGCCCTCCATCTTTGACGCTGCGTCCCAGCCGTACCCTTTCTTCTCCCAGGAGTGCTTTGCCACGCCCCTCCCACAGCTAGAGCACCTCGCGGTTGACTACACCTCCCCGGATGCACATGATTTGGGAGCCCTGTGCGACCCGATGATCCGCTACATACATCAGTTTAAAACCACGCTTGTCTCGCTCAAGCTGGATACCTACTACGTTTGGACATTAGAGGACGTGCGACTGCTCGTGGAGGGTTTCGCGTCGAGTGCGCGGCTCCGGAGGCTGGATATATTGGCCGCCTGCTTCGAGCCGGAGCTGCTCACCGTCCTCGCTGCGAATCTGCCGCACTTGGAGGTCTTGAACATCAGCATGCTGTGCGTCTCGCCTCGGGGACGAGTGCAATTTTATCCGTTTGTAGTTGTAAGCCCAGATGTGCCGCTGGTGAGTGCCTGATTCAGTCGTCGTGTGGATCTCTGGTTTTTTGTTTGTTTTGTTCTGTTCTGTTGGCGATAACTTATGGAGGATTCACGACAGTTTGCTTCGAACATGCGCGCTCTGTCTTTTCCCCAGTGGCGCCTGCGCAGCCTGAACCTGCAGGTTTCTGGCTCCGGGCCTGATGCGAGAACTGCGGTGTACTATCTGAAGAGTGATCTCTCGAAATCCGCGCTCTTGGAAGCGCTTCCAAATATTGAGGTATTCTGTGGGCTCAGCAGGCATGAATACTAGGGGAGATCAGAGCGCGGCTCGCTGGGGAGAGGAAGCGTGGATATTTACGCATGTAATGATTTCACGAACACTAGCTAGGCATGATGGGCGTCATATATAAGGCAGTGCACGTCAATGGGCGATACCGTAATGGATTTCACAAAAAATGAAAAGATTGGAAGAGTAGCCATCGAGGTTTCCAAGCTTCAGAGCAAAAACCGACAACAGGCAAGCGGGGCCCGAGGCCCGAGAAAAGACGGCCTTGCGCAGTCAGACACACGCTCATGAAATACTAGGCACGGTATGGTCGCATTGAAGACTCACACTCATTAATTATAGAATTGCGCTGGGAACTTGCAAGCCGTTGAGGCACAATCCGCGCCCACATGATCACGGCAAGTGGGGATCTTGGGAAGAGGTGTCCGCATCGGTGAGAACCCCGCTTGTGGTTTAGACAAGAATCTGAGCATGGGAGCTTGGGCGGTTGTGGTCCTACCGTCCTCTAGAGTGCCATTTTCGATTGTGTGGCATGCCGAGAGAATGTGAGATCGAGTCGACGGTGGTGGTCTTGATTCTTGAGTTTCTTTAGAGTTTCTCGTCATTCGGTAAGGTCCAGCGTAGCACCACCGATGCGTTAGATGTCGTTCGAGTCCGATCTTTCAGGCAAGCGACATATGGGGTGTGGAACAGTGGCTCAAAAATCCACTGCGTTTTACGGATCAGATTTCCGGGTCTGCAGTGGGGCATTGCGAGTAAGTACATGTATCGGTGCAGCTTGAATAAGCCGCTCTTCCGGACAGAATGCAATGGACGAGGCGCATAAGCAGGAACCTACGCCCACCTTGCGCGAGAAACGGTGTGTTGGCCAAGGCGAACATGTCATGGCAGACTGAAAAAGAGGTATGCTTAAAACTTCGCGAAGCGCTCCAGGGATTGGCAGATACGATGGCAGGTCTCGCTATGTACCGTCGGCAAGATGTTCGGCGGGGGTTGTGGGAGATTGAGTGTGTGTGCGTGTGGGTTTGGAATGGGGAGGTCCGACTGCGCATGGGGCGCGTTGGGTAATTGTGTTGGGTGTGCATGTGGGGAGTGTCAATCAGGCATCATTCGGGAGCCCGTTGCGTTTGACATTCAAGGCATGCTAGGTATGAGTGGTCTGCAGTTGGTGGATTGAACACGGTATATAGAGTCAGAAAGAGCAGCATCAGAGAACAGAGGAGTGGCATGTAGTTCTGTATGGTCAGTCCGCGGCCTGCAACTGGAGCTGGGCCGCTGGCTCCGTGGCTACTCTGAATATATCAAGAGTAGCGGAGTGTTCTGTACCCCGCCCAATATATCAGATGCCGTCGAGTTAGTCAGTCCTCCAAAGCCCGCGCGCTCCGACGAATGTGCACCAAAGTCGTCGATACCCGGCGCTGGCCATGCGTGACGGTGTGCACCCCAACATGCAAATATAGAATGCACGCGCATTAGGATGTGTCGACCGTCTCATCGGAAACGCTAGTGCGACGTGCGACATACCCTAGCAATCTTATGCACGCAACTGGATGACCATGTGGGCGGCGGAGGGTGAGAGGAGGACGCCATATATGCGACCGGACCAGCGCGGACAGCGAAGAGACCGCCGCGCGTGCGCAGAGGTGTGGGATGTGTGGCAGCACGCGGGGAGAGGCGACCCGGCTGATTCTCGTCGATGCGATGGAGTTTTGCCGGGGCACGTGACTGACGCCCCTATGGCACTGAGACGGGCACCGCACTGCGCCCAGCGCCGCTTGCTTCTGACGCTCATCTTCATGGCCAGAGATCCGTCGCTGCTCGACTCGACCCAGCCATCCACAATCGCACCCGCCACCCCGGCCATCGCACATGTGTGAGTCCTCGTAGCCGCCCAGGCCCGTACAGCACTCGCTGAAACCTCCGTGCGCGACAGACAACTCAGAGATCTCCTAATATGTCCGCGCGAGCAGGGTGTTCTCAACTATATCGTCCCGCGCGGCATTGTTGAGCAGGACTTGAACACATCAAAAGCAGTGCGCAGCTCTCTCTCAATGCGCTAGGCGCCTTTACCACCCCCGCTGACTGCCGTTCCATCTTGCACAGCCAGTTCGAGTGCTTTCCAATCTCACCTTCACCCCGAACTCCCTCACTTCGCTTCAAGTCGGAAACGACACTCTCCTCGCAGCCGGAGGCCAGGAAACCGAAATCCATCTCTCCTACCACACTCCATCCTCAACCTCATCTTTGCACCGCACCCGTCTCGTCTGGGAATTCGAGGACAGCCTGACGGGCTCGATCAATAACTCTGTGCTGCTCACATCACTCAGCCTTACCCGTTCCAACGAGAGTAGTGTCGATCCACGCGTGGGAATTAGCAATAACGATGGTAGCGTAAGGTTCTACGACATCCCTCTACGAGTGACTGGCAGTTCGAGGAGAAAGCTCCGTCAAGTCGGCCAGGTTAAGCTCGATGTTCCCATCAACCATTGTGAGTTTCGTCGTCATCCGGGTGTCGTATTTGTCTTTCTTGTGCCATTGCAATGACCGCCGTCAGAGATCAGCGTCGCTCTTATCTCACAATTAGGCCCGATGCAACACTTCATTCCGACTGTTCTATTCTAGATGACATGACTCTCACTCACTAAATTCATTTCACAGCATCAATATCGCCGGACGGCCGTACCCTTCTCTCGGTAGGCGACTCGAACAAAGTTTATATTCATCAAATCACGGGCGGAGCGTCTATCTCCTTCGCACCTATCACTACCCTCACCATCCCGCCTCCGGATTCTTCTCCATTACCCTATGCATCATCATCGCTTGCCGCAGCATTTTCGACTGCTTTCTCAGGAGATGGGACTAAATTTGCTGTTGCAAGCCAGGAAGGCGTCGTCGCTGTCTGGGATGTAAGAAGTACGAAACCGGTGAAGGTATTCCAGACAGACAAAACGCGGGGAATGGGCGGAGGTAATGGGGCAGGTGGAGGATTATTGGGGAATGGAGGTGCGAGTGGGTGGCTATCCGATGACCCCTTCGAATGGACGAGGGGCACAAAAGCACCGGGATGGTGTGTGAGGAGTGTCAAGTTTAATGGTGGCGAAGGAGCACGGCTCGGGAAGGAAGTCATGGCATTTACCGAAGTGCGTTCTACCATTTCACTTTTGCTTCTATATACTAACGGGTCTTACGAATGTTAGCACACTTCTCTCGTCCATCTAGTCGACGCACGAACGTTTGAAACACACGACATCATTCGCGTGCCCGCCCTCCAAAGGCAAGAATCCTCATCAAGTCCACCGCGCCGAGCGCCCTCATCTAATGCATCCACATCCACCCGCCGCCCGACCTCCACTTCGTCCAGACGCACATCCAACACCGCCGGCACCGGCTCTAGCAGTAGCAACGGCAGCAACACAATGACAGCCGGCACCGCAGGCACCAGCATCACCGGGCGCCCCCTCTCCCGCGCCGAGCTCTTCGAATCGGCGCTCGCGGACCACCAGGCGAACCCGAGCACCGCGAGCAGCCGGAGCCTCCTCCGCCGCCTCCTCCCCGTGAGCAACGCGCGGCGGAGCGGGCTCCCGCCCTCGTCCTCCCCAACGCGCTCGGGCACGGGCGCCACCGCGCGCCCCGCGCGCACGTTTTCCCCGCCGCAGAGCGCCGCGGCGCACCTCGCGAACCGCGCGAACCGCGCTGCGGCGCGCGCGATCATGCGCTCGCGCCTGGGGGAGGAGCTGACGTGGGCGCGCGCGGGCGCGGAGGCGGCGACGCCCGCGGGGATCGCGGCGAGCCTGCCGCCTGCGTCGGCGGCGCGGCTGACGACGGCGGCGGCGGCGGGGCCGGGGCGCGGAGGGGCGCTCGCGGGGCGGCGGACGGTGTCTGCTTCCGCGGCGTCTTCGTCGACGGCGCATGCTTCTAGCGCCGCTGCGAATGCGGGCGCCGCTGCTTCTGGGTCGCGGACGGCGCCGAGCTCTGGGACGCCGGCGATTGTGCAGGCGCTTGGGGACGCCTTCCGGATACCGGTGCCTGCTAGTGCGTATTCGGCCCCCGCTAGCATTGGGGACTCGACGTGGCGCACGCTGGGAGGTGCTTCTGGGGGCGAGCTAGGGCTGTTAAGCCGGTTGAATGCGGCGAGTGCGGCCTCAGGCGTTTTTGACGCGGCGAGAGGGTCCGCGGACTCAAATCTCAATGCCAGTATGGGTGACGCGGGACCGTCGACAGCGAGATACCGGCGAAGCGATCCCGGGATATACGATACGCACATGGACGACGAAGAGGCGGACGCGGACGAGGGCATCGTCGTCGTGCCCGATCTCGGGGACCGCGACGTGGAGAGCGAGGTGCACGCGCTGCTCGCGGTGCACGGGATCCAAAGCCGGCTGGGCGGCGGGCGCGACCCGCCCTCGCGGCACAGCGCGGGCCCGGGCAGTGTCACGGACAGCGACACCGCGGACGGCGGCGGGGGCCGCGACGACCTGCGCCCGCTTTACGACCTGTATATGCAGCTGGACGAGGCGCGGGCGCCGGGGGAGGACGATGAGGGGGATATTGATGTGGGAGAGGACGACGAGCGGGTTGGGGGCGGGGACGAGCATGCGCTGGGGACGGAGGACGATCACCAGGCGTGGTTCCTGCGCGCGCTGGCGTCGCTGCATGATTTCGGCGGGGAGGCGCATCAAAGTCTGCTCGCCGACGCCGACGGAAGGGATGATGACGATAGACAAGAGGAAGGGTATGATGAGAGGGACGACGATCGGATGCGGGTGGATGAAGACGGCGATGACATTCGAGAAGAGGAGGCTAGGGACGAAGACCAGGATGACGACGAAGAGCTGGAATTCGAGTGCGCGTCGCGCGGGAGCAATTCGCGCTCTGGGTCGCCGTTCGCGTCCTCGTCCTCGATCCGCGGTCCGTCGGGAGCGTCTCCGCTCGCGCATCCCTCGTCGTCGTCCTCGTCGCGGCGCTATGGGTCGCACGGACATTCGACGCTCGGCACCCCGCCGTGGGCGTCTCCCGCGCCCGGCGGCCCGAGTGCGAGCGCCGACCCGCTCGCGCTGTCGTCGTCGCCGTCCTCCTACGCGAAGCACCCCGCGATCCGTGGCGTCGGGGATATGAAGTACGCGTACTACGAGGACCTCGACATCGCCGGACTGTGCTTCGACCCGTGGGGGGAGCGCATGTACGTCGCGGGGGTCGGGATGGGGGCGGCCGGCGCGGGCGCGGGTGCGGGTCCAGGTGCGGGTGGGTATGGGGTGCACGGACATGGTTCAGGGGTGTCGGGGATGTACGCCCACGGGGGTGCGGGGCACGGACATGGGCTTGGGGCGATGCATGCGGGAGAGGGCGTCGGTGTCGGCGCGGTGGTGGAGTGGAGCGTGCGGGGGGCGGAGAAGCGGTGGTGGGTGGATGACGGGTGGATGTGAGGCGCGTCGGGGCTCGGGATGCGGGCGACCGCCTGTTCGGGTGTGGGTGATGCGATGCAGGCATGATGAGGGTGTTTTTTTGGCATATGATGGGGTTCTGCGTTTCTGTTCTGTGTTCTGTTCTCTGTTTCTGGTCTTCAGGTTGTATTTGTATCTTTCTTCATGGACCATTTGCGCTCTATTTCTTGCTCTGGTTACTTACTTGTTTCGTTAGCACTTGTTTATGTACTTCACACGTAGCCTTGCAAAATCCATAACATCGCACTCTCGTCCCCCTCGCAATTTTTTCACACTCTTGTCCTGCACTTCATGTCATTTTTCTACTCTGTGACTGACGCTACCTGGTAAAATAACAGCGAGCACAAAGGCGAAGAAGGCCACTAGGTACCGCCGTCACATGAGAAACCGGTAGTGCAATTCAAGTGCAATTGCCGAACCACGTAGCTAAACCACGTCAGTTGACATCGATCGAACATATAGCTCCTCGTAGCTCTCGTTTACCGTACCCTAGTATTTATACCTGCTTAGATCCAGAATACCTCAACATTCGGAAGCGTTTCCAAGAGCGCGGATTTACAGAGATCCCTTTCCAGATAGTACGCCGCATTAATCGCACCAGGGTCAAGGCCGTAAATCTGGAGGTTCAGGCTGCGAAGGCGGCACAGCGGAAAAGACAGAGCGGACGTGCCCAACGCAAGCTGTGAAAAATCATCGATCAGTACATAGTCACCAACCGAAAAAGAAAAGAAAAAAAAACAGAGACAACAGCCACGCGAGACGACGAAATCAAGCACGCACCAGCGGCACATCTGGGCCTATAAGCGGATCGGACGTTCGTCCCCAACGCGAGAGGTTCCACATGGTGATGTTCAAGACCTCCAAGCGGCAGATTCGCAGCGAGAATGGTGAGCAGCTCCGGGTCGAAGCAGGCGACCAAAATATCCAGCCTCCGCAGCCGCGCAGTCTCGACGCGAAACCCTCCACGAGCAGTCGCACGCTCTCGAATGTCCAACGGTAGAAGATATCCAGCGAGACCAGCTTGAGCGAGACCAGCGTTGATCTAAACTGATGGATGTAGGGGATCATCGAGTTGCGCTGGGCTTCCCATTCATGTTCATCCGCGGAGCTGTAGTGAATCGCTAGGTGCTCTAGCTGTGGGAGGGCGTGGCGAAGCACTCCTGGGAGAAGAAAGGGTATTCCGCCGCCGGGGCGCAGCGTCAAAGATGTCGAAGGGCGGCGACTCTCCTGTCGTGATGGCGAAATGGGTCAAATGCGAGCTATGTGTCTGGAAAAACGCAGCAGGCCCGTGTAATCCGCTTTTCCCAGCATAAATACGTAGGCTGCACCAGCGTGAAGTGCGTCAGCGAGGAGAGATGAAGTTCTAGCAGTACGGGTGAGAGGTTGATCCGCCGCACCATGTCATGGTTATTGTCAATGTCAAGGAGCGGATGGTGTGACGATGGGACTGTAGGAATGGAAGTATCGTCTCTACCATGATAATGTCGTCGTTTTGTGTAGCAGTGGATGCGCGAGAAATCCGTAACGAAATGGTGTCTAGGTTGGGCAAGATACCATGCGAAAGATTCGGGAGAACTGCGACGAGGTCTTCTACAGGAACTGTGAGCTCGAGCGATCGCAAGCTGGTACGAAATGTTGACCATCCGACGGGAAAGAAAGGGATAGCGGCCTGCTGCAAATACCAGTGCTCGGATCCGTGGATGTAAACTCTAAACTCCTAAGCTCTTTCAGCAGGCCCATAATTGTTAGGAGATTCTGTGCGGCGACTTCAGCGGGTACTTCGAGCCCCATTATTTTCCTAAAAGTGACGCTTTGATTATCTTGTGAATCTTATTCGT
>JACGCK010000245.1:0-60570 GCA_014925825.1 Pholiota molesta
CCCATTACCTTCCCTCGTTACCTCTTGGGTCGTTTCAAAAGGCTTACGTCGTTAACTCGTTGCGTCAATTCAAAAGCGTTCGGTCGTTTCAAATGCCCATTACCTGCCCTCGTTACCTCGTTGGGTCAATTCAAAAGCGTTCCCTGACTCGCTGGATCATTTTAACTTGCCCATTACCTTCCCTCGTTACCTCGTAGGGTAAATGCAAAATCATTGGGTCGTTTTAAATTCCCGTTACCTGCCCTCGTTACCTCGTTGGGTCGTTTCAAAAGGCTTACGTCGTTAAATCGTTGCGTCAGTTCAAAAGCGTTCAGTGGTTTTAATTGCCTATTACCTGCCCTCGTTACCTCGTTGGGTCGTTTCAAAGGGCTTACGTCGTTAACTCGTTGGGTCAATTCAAAAGCGTTACCTGACTCGTTGTATCATTTCAAAATGCTCCTTACCTGTCCTCGTTACCTCGTTGGGTCATTTCAAAATGCCTTTACTGACATGTCAAGCATCACAGACATTGGATGGGACAGCAGTTAGAATGAGTGTACATACAAGTCAATGACACACATGGTGTTCGAGTGTAGTCGTGCCAGGGCCATGCACAATGTCTACTCATTTCAATGTCTGTGAAAAGTTATAAAAAGATGGATGGAATCCCCTTCCACTTTTATCAGAGCCAAATTTCCCAAATATTTTGCGTCCAGGGGGTATCGATCTCCAGGTGGACCAAGTTGCATGCAGAACACACAGGGAAATCTTTGACAATGAAAATGCGATGCCATACATGGAATTTCTGTAAGCCTCCGGGGAGGATTATTGAGGATGGGTAAAATGCCTCCAGGGTGGCAAGTCTACAGACAAGTGCAGTCACTGATAGAAGCGGCAATGGCGGCAAGGAAGGCCATTTTAATGCCGAGAGTGCGGCAAGTCTACAATCCAGTACACCCCTGAATAAAAGCGGCAATTGCGGCAAGGATGGCATTTTAATGCCGACAGTGTATCAAGTCTATATATGAGTGGAATGACTGACTATCCACCACCACTGCTTTTATTTCTTTCCATCCCTTCCCTTTACAATAACCTACCTTCCAGCAGTTTCCGCTTCTGGCATGTCAGACTCTCCACCCTGGCGGCACTAGAAATCTTCTCAATTCCTCTTTTTTGACTTTCGCGCTCAATTATATATCACCAGGTTTCTTTTTACAGCCCTTTTTTACTTCCCGCATTGCCAGGCAGAGATGAGGTACACAAGGAGGCCAAGAAAGCCACGGAAGGAACGGAAGCCAACACACGCCGCACTACCGGAATCCTCAAAAAGCCATTACCAGCCAGCAAAGCAGCGACAAGGCAAGAACTTCGAAAGCGGCTAAAGACGAAGCACCCGAAAGAATTCCAAGCATTACCCCGATTCGAAAGGATATCCAGAATTGACCCAACCACACCCTCACCAAAATACCGAATCATGTGCAGGAAGCTTCCCAGACGGTGCGCAAGCATCATCACACAACTACGAACAGAGCACGCGCCGCTCCAGGCATACCTACATCGCTTCAACTTGGTCGACAGCCCCACATGCCAGCAGTGCAAAGAAGCCCCAGAAACCGTCAACCCTTACATCAAGCAATGCCGCGCATACCGACAGTATCGGCCCCAACCACAAAGTAGGACCTGCCCTCATGGGTGACAAGAAGCTCGTCAAACACATACTGCAATTCATCAAGCAGACAAAGCGCTTTGAAGAATCTCATGGCGACGTCGAACCCCCTGCCCCCGAAGCCGGCGAAGCAAACCAGATCGACTTTAGGGTGCATGGGTGTAAATGCCCCTTTTCTTCTCTTTTCTTTTCTTTTCTTTTCTTTCTTTTCTTTTCTTTCCTTTCTCTCTCTCCTCTCGTCTCTCTCCTTTCTCCTTCTCCTGTAAATAGCATTTTCCCCACCCATGTGCTGTACCATTCCACATCTTCTTCCTTTATATTTATACTCTTCACCTTCAACATACAGTACTTTATCGTGCACATACATACTTTCCGTGCTTTTCGTCGGCGTCAACTTCTCCATTTCCTGGGCTTAGGGTTTAGATGAAAGCTGGGGCTGGATCATTGGGGGTGGGCATTTGGGACGCTTGTCCCATGGGCTTCCACCAAATCACATGAAAAAAAATGACACCTGTCATGGTTGCTTAGGTATCACCTATGGAAGGAAGAGAGGGCTTAAGGAGGTGACGAGTCGATCATATTGATACTTGTCGCTGAGCAGTGGCGTGGAACTACGCTGCGGCCCATAAACATAAACCCATTGTAAAGTGAAATACGACCATTATTTATGCTCTGGTCACGTATATTCACTATCAATCATAGGCTTAACTGCAATGCATTGATAGACTAAGGACACCATCCATACAATCTATAAAAGGATGCTATGTATTTAAAATGGGCACGGGTAAAAGGCAGTGTGCCAGCAGTGAGGGGAAGTGTGTGCGTGAGAATGCGTGAAGGTGAGTGAGAATGAGTGAATAATGAGTGAAGGTGAGTGGATGATGAGTGAGACTAAGTGAACGATGAGTGAGGGTGCGTCAGTGCGTCAGTGAGTGGTGTGTGAAGCTTTGAAGGATGATCAACGATCAATGAGCACTGAGGCCAAGCCAACGACCTTTGTACGGCCTCTAATATTACCCCAGGAGGTCAAACAATATTAAAATACATGTTATATTCAACTTAATTGTCGAATAGTAGTTCTATACTTCGACTACTTTGTATATAAACTCTTTATACAGTTCTGTTATGAGCTATGTCAGGTTCCCGGTTCCTTCGCGCCTCACGTCCACCACCCCGTCCTCCGCGCCCTCCATCACTAACTGCGTCGCCATCTGCGCCGGCCGCTCTCGCATAGGTGCGCCGCGTGGAGCGCTTGTCGTTCGCGCGGCTCGAGCGGAACACGGTACGTCTGCTGCTCACGGAAGGGCAGCAGTCGTGCTCGGTACGTCTGCTACTGTCGAAGGCACGGCGGTGACGTGGTGCAGCAGCACAGCTCCGCGAGTGTTCCGGCGTTGGTGTTGGTGTTGCCGGCGTCGTGGAACGCGTCCAGCCTCCGCGAAGCCTACCAGCTGGCCCGCGAGCTCGTGCGTCCTTTCCGCTTGCGAAGGCGTGGTGTTCGGGCTCTTTGATACACAGGCGCGGGAGGTCTAGGAGGCGAGGGGTGCAGGCGACGAGCATGCATCCGTTCCGTGCTTGTGATCATATTCGGTTCGTGCGTGATCATGTTTGATTCCGACAGCGCTTGCTAACGTTGAACATTCCTTGCCCCGGCCGCGTCATCGGGCGGCGGTGTTGATTGGCAGAGGGTCGGGGGGGATGAAGGGACAACTGGGCTACGCATAGTAGCCTGGAAATCACGACCTAAAACGTAGATAGTGAGTATATTGGTTTGTACACGGAATTCAAAGCTTACCTTTGGAAGCACGTCCGCCTCGTAAGTCCTATCCGCCTCGTTGACGACAACCCACAGTCCCACTCGCAGTTTGCCAGCCCGAGCTCAGGATTTGCCCCCCAGGTGCCATAGTACCCTCCGCAGCAAGCTGCAGGGTCATTCCTCCCTCCACGACTGCCCCATCATATGTGGAAAGCAGAACCACAGTGGCTTCAATTGCACCATCATGGCTGTAGAGAGGAGGGTTGAGACCGCGGCGCAGAGCGTCAAAATGGCCAGAAAGACAGGCGTTACGCAAGTCGCGCTCGAATTGGGAGAAGAGCTGAACGAGGATCTAGCCTGCTGCACTGAAGGTTAGCGCAATTAACGGATGAGGGGATGAAGGAGAGAGATGACAAACCGATGACGATCGTCATCCCCGTCGCTGTGAAAATTCTATTATAATCATCTATCAGTCATGTAAGTGCGAGGTTAAGAAGATAAGTGTGTAACAATGAGTGAAATACAAGTGAGTGAGTGTAAGTGCGGATAAGTGAGTGATAAAAGCACTTACTTCTAATTCAATGAGTGATATATGAGTGAGGATGAGTGATGGACGAGTGAGGATGAGTGGGGATATTTAAGAGTGCGTGAGGGTGCGTGAAGGTGCGTGAAGGTGCGTATGAGTGCGTGAGTGCCTGAGCAAAAGTGAGTGAGAGTGCGTGAAAGTGCGTGAAGAGTGCGTGAGGGTGCGTGAGGAGTGCGTGAGGAGTTGGTGAGGAGTGCGCGGTGCAGTGTGGCACGTATGCGCTTGTGGAGCCTCTAACGTTGTATACTCACAACCTTGGTGCGTGAGGAGTGCACAGTGCACTGGCAGTATGGCATGTACACGCTTGTGGAGCATCTAACATCTTATACTCACAACCTTACATGTAATTCGACGTAGTTCACATCAATTACACAAGGAGTAACTTAGGCTGCGCTGAGCGCTTCGCTTGCCCGACGCTTTTCAGACCCAAATCTTCATAAACATTTTGACGTGATTCATCGTGAGCTGTAGCAGTATGCACCTGCTGGACTCAGCACACATGAATACTATCTCTTACACTTATACAACCTATGGAGATGGCTCATTTGTTAATAAAACAGTTTTTAAGGGTAGCTATATACATATAGAATCGATACAGAATAGTTATATACTACCCATGTCTCTTGTGCAGTTTTCGCGCGGTGATTTTGCAATGGGAGGTGTGGTTGAGACGGTGGGAACTTGTTGCCGAACGGCAGCCGAAGTTGCCGGGGGCAGTGCCGGCCAAAAAAGTGAGTGAGGTGAGTGAGCGCGAGTCGAAAATGAGTGAAAGTGAGTGCACGCACCCTCACGCACTCTCACGCACCTCACTCATGGGCCACTGCCTTTTCTCATTGCCCATTTAAAATTATCTCCACGGCGCGCTTAGCTGCCATGAAATTCCTCTCTGCGAGTTGCATGTTGATTTCAGTAGCTGAGATGTTGAGCTTGTACAAGATCCCCTTTTCAACAAGGTGGTCGTTACCATTCGGCTATAAAACCGAAGTTCATCAGCCATTTCCATTACAGATATATGGGGGCATTGGGGGGTCGGCATGCGTCGGCGTGCGCAGGTGGCGTACTGTACAAGCTGTGAGAAATAAGCACCTAGACCGCCAGTTGCATACGCGGTGAGTGGCAGACACGGTGGCATGGACGCGATGGCGCGAGGGGCGGGAAGACGTGTTGGCGGGGGCGTTGAGGAGTGACGTAGTGGAGTGGACCTGAGGGCGGGATTGGTGGGGCACGACGCACGTAGGTGGGGCGCGATGGTGGAAAGATGTGTTGGCGCGGTAAGCCATGACGGCAGAAAGGTGCGGCACTGGGCATATTGACCACTAGTAGGCTGTAGCATGGACTTGATGGTGTTGTGGGCGGGAAGGCGCATCTGCGGGGGTGTAGTCTTGACTGCAAGAAAACATTAACACGACAGGCGGGCATATATTTAATACGATGGTGTCACGGTGTGGCACATGTGTCATGTGAGGGACAGAAAGTAGATTCTGTCCCTCACATGACACATGGGAAAAAGGCATGTGAAGGACAGAATCTACTTTCTGTCCTGATGGCTTTGTCTGCACCACAGTTATATTTGTCTAGATCAATAATAAGGATATTGGAGATAGCTTTGTCAGCATTACAGTCATATCCACCAAACAGTGCAATATAGCTTGTGCCCTCCATGAGCAAGAGTGTATACCCCGGAAAACTCTCACATGACACGTGGGAAAAAGGCATGTGAGGGACAGAAAGTAGATTCTGACCCTCACATGACACGCGGGAAATGTCATGTGAAGGACAGAAAGTGGATTCTGTCCCTCACATGACACGTGGGAAAAAGGCATGTGAGGGACAGAAAGTAGATTCTGACCCTCACATGACACGTGGGAAAAAGGCATGTGAGGGTCAGAATCCACTTTCTGTCCCTCACATGACACATGGGAAAATGGCATGTGAGGGTCAGAATCCACTTTCTGTCCCTCACATGACACATGGGAAAAAGGCATGTGAAGGACAGAATCTACTTTCTGTCCTGATGGCTTTGTCTGCACCATAGTTATATTTGTCTAGATCAATAATAAGGATATTGGAGATAGCTTTGTCGGCATTACAGTCATATCCACCAAACAGTGCAATATAGCTTCTGTGACGGCTGGCCCTTCATCCAGTCACATGTTGCAGGGACCTAGGGTCCGTACCGGATGGTAACGGGTCACCCTATCCCAGGGATCCGGCACAGGGGTGTCCGGGGCATCCCTTGAAGACTCTAAGTCATGGCCTAAGCACGGGCTGGTGGTGTAACGGTTAGCACGCCACGCCTTGGAACCTTGGAGTGCGAGGTCCTGAGTTCAATCCCAGGCTGGTCCATGTTTTCGAGTATTTCCCAGCTAGGCGTCACATTGGTGGACCTGGTCAAGATATTCTCGGAGCACATCGATTCGGGGTGTTCGGGGCTTGGGCCAAACTGTTCCGCGGAATAGAGCGCGCTAGGGGCTTTAGAAGTGTATCTAGCTTTCCCGCGGCAGGAGTAACCCTTGCAGACCATGGCTTAGAGTGGGGGGCTCTGTGACGGCTGGCCCTTCATCCAGTCACATGTTGCAGGGACCTAGGGTCCGTACCGGATGGTAACGGGTCACCCTATCCCAGGGATCCGGCACAGGGGTGTCCGGGGCATCCCTTGAAGACTCTAAGTCATGGCCTAAGCACGGGCTGGTGGTGTAACGGTTAGCACGCCACGCCTTGGAACCTTGGAGTGCGAGGTCCTGAGTTCAATCCCAGGCTGGTCCATGTTTTCGAGTATTTCCCAGCTAGGCGTCACAGCTTCTGCCCTCCATGAGCAAGAGTGTACACCCCGGAAACTCTCACATGACATATGGGAAAAAGGCATGTGAGGGACAGAAAGTGGATTCTGACCCTCACATGACACGTGGGAAATGTCATGTGAAGGACAGAAAGTGGATTCTGTCCCTCACATGACACGTGGGAAAATGTCATATGAGGGATAGAAAGTAGATTCTATCCCTCACATGACATGTGGGAAAAAGGCATGTGAGGGACAGAAAGTGGATTCTGTCACTCACATGACACGTGGGAAAGTGTCATGTGAGGGACAGAATCCACTTTCTGTCCCTCACATGACACATGGGAAAGTGTCATGTGAGGGACAGAATGGGAAAGTGTCATGTGAGGGACAGAAAGTGGATTCTGTCCCTCACATGACATGTGGGAAAAAGGCATGTGAGGGACAGAATCCACTTTCTGTCCCTCACATGACACATGGGAAAATGTCATGTGAGGGTCAGAAAGTAGATTCTATCCCTCACATGACATGTGGGAAAAAGGCATGTGAGGGACAGAAAGTAGATTCTGTCACTCACATGACATGTGGGAAAAAGGCATGTGAGGGACAGAAAGTATGTGGGAAACATTGAAACATGTCATGTGAGGGACAGAAAGTAGATTCTGTCACTCACATGACATGTGGGAAAAAGGCATATGAGGGACAGAAAGTAGATTCTGTCCCTCACATGACGTGTGGGAAAATGTCATGTGAGGGATAGAAAGTGGATTCTGTCCCTCACATGACCCGTGGGAAAAAGGCATGTGAGGGTCCATCAAAATTAGATGGCTGCTGTTGTACTCTTTACTAGACATCTGTTATGGAATAACCATTCTACTTTGTATGTTCTAAACATGTTTCCCAATGTCAGGGAACCTATAGCACTCTATCAAGACCAGTTTTGTGAATTTTGAGTGCTTACATCAGCATCAGACCTATGTAGATCTGGAATCTGGGGGTAAATCTGTGCAAGGTCCCAGACTAGCTCTAAAATCACAAAATTTGGTGAACAGCAAGATATAATAAATATGTATATATTCAAACCAAATAAAGTATTTTTTTACCTACCTGGTGATTTTATATTTGTCTATATATGGTAATTCACTAAAATCACTATAAGTTGGCAAGGGCTTCTTCTAAAATCAAATTTTTGCCACAGATACTGTCTATAAGAATGTCCCTACCAAATGGCCTATTCAAAATGATTTTATTTTTCGGACCATTTTTCCACTTTTTAGTAGCCAGTGGACCCTGAATCCCTTCAACCCCTTCGCTCCGCCTAATAGGTTTCTTCTCTCCGGCAGGCGCATACTGAGTCATTTGGTGGCGTGGAGGGGACCCGACCGTCGTGATTGTACGCCTGATAACGGTTCGGAGTATAGTCGCGGCGCTCTGGTGCAGACGTGTGGTGGGCGCCGGTGCGAGTGCGGGGAAGAGCAGGGGAAGAGCCCGAGCAAGCGTGATCAAGCTCTCAACACCCTGCCGAAATTGTTCCCACGAGCGTTGGGCGGCCGCTGTGTTTGCCACTCCCTCGTCTTTGATTTGAGCGCGCAGATGCCGTACTCATAGGTTCTGTCTCGGCTGGTAATAATTGCTCGCAGGCCAATTTTTTTTAATGCCAAGAGGAAATCGTGCGGACGGGGCGCCGATCTGGGACAACTCTGCGTTGCAAGATACAACGAATACTTACAGGTGTCGAAGCGGCATACTGCTGGGCGCCGAATTCTGCTTAGCGCCTTTGGTAAGTGCCCAAGACTATGTGTCTATGTGTATGTACGAGTATACGTACATCGTCAACAAAACGTGCGAGCGTAAGTCGCATCAGCTTGGTGATCCCATAGATATGCATTTCAAGTACGAACACTTCATGAAGTCGGGTTGCTGTTATCGCGCTCGAAGTCTCGTATAGATCTAAATTATGATATCAATTAACCCACAGAATATACTAATAAATCAAAAGCAGTTTTGGAACATCAAATATACAAAAAATGAATCTAACTTATAGACTACAGTGTCCAATGAACTCATACTTACTCTTCTCTAAAATATGCTATCTCGAGCGTCCTGAATAATTACATCAGCTGCCTTTTCAGAAATCATGTAAACGGCGGACACAATGTACAAGCTGGGGATCTTCGGGAACACGCTCGCATCGACGACGCGCAGCCCACTTACACCTTTTACGCGAAACTTGGAGTCCAGAACCGAGTTCGTATCGTCCTTCCGACCTATGGCAACAGTGCAGCTGGCATGGTGGCCCCATGCTTCGTTCCGGATCCACTGCTTGATTTCCGCCTCGGTCTGGACGGCAGGCCCAGGTATTTCCTCGGTAATGGGCCCGGTGAGCGGCTCAGAGGCGGCAAGCATTCGTCGCGCGAGCTGGACGGCTTCGAAGGCTGCTTGCAAATCCTCGTCGCCACCGATAGCGAAGTTTCTGAAGTTGATTTGTGGAACGTCGAGCGGGTCGCTCGAGGTCAAAGTGACCGTGCCGGCGGTGTTTCGGGTGTGAGCTTTGAGGATAAACCACGACCAGTGGTGTGCGTCGGCTGCTAAACGGTTCGACCAGCCTGGGAAATATCCTGCGAAGAATGCGGGAATACCAGCCATGATGAGATCAGCCGCTGAACGATCCGCCACGCTGCTCGAGTGGGTCAGGGAGAAAGCGAAGCCATTTATACCATAGATACCACGGTTGGTGGCGTTGTTTAGCCATTGAAAGAAACAGGGGTCGTCGGTTGTGTTAAGGAAAGTGCAGCCATTGAAGTTGGTCAAGTTAACGCTGGTGGATGAGACGACGCTCACTTCGTATCGATCCTGCATATTCGTACCCACGCCAGGTGACTCGTGGACGACGGGAATGTTGTGTTCCTTGAGCTCGGCGCTGGGGCCAATGCCAGAGAGTTTGAGTATCGGTGGAGTATTAAATACGCCCCCGGAAATGATGACTTCGCGTTTGGCGAAGAAAGATCCTGCTCCAGTCACGATACCGGAGGCCGCGTTGGGATCCGCGCGATAGAGATGACTGCCGGTTTGATATTCGACACCAACGGCGTGAGGAGTGGAGCTTGAATGGTCGAAGATAACGCGAGTGACGAGAGTGTTGAGCTGTAGCTTGAGCTTGAACGCCTTGTTGTTCGCTGTATCAAGCATGAGTTGTCGATGGCTGGAGCGCGCTCTTGTTGCATTGTCGACTGAGAGTGGGATTTAGTACAAACCAGTCGACGTATCTCTGGTCTTGGAATCGTTGTTTAGGTCGAGCTCTACCACTTGAGCAAGGTTGCTTGGGATGGTCAGCTTGGTAGTGAAAAAGCTGGTCACCTTTCCAAGAGCGATCGCGGCGCCGTGCAGCATGCCAAGAAGTGTAGGATCGTTGTATAAATTGCGTGGGTCGGCAACCGTGGTAGTGAGCCAGCCATTGAATCCGTGGCCTGCGCTCGCGGAAGTCTCTGGAGAGAGATATTCGTTCTTCTCGAATCTGACGAAGTACTTGCGCATGTTCTCAGAGCACCAGGAATCGTCTCCGGTCAGGGTAGCTATGTTGTCCCAATCGCTCTCGGCAGGATATATTAAAAGCATCGCGTTATGTTCAGCGCATCCTCCTAGCGTTCCGGTTCGTGGATAGAGGATTCCGAGGGGAACGCTGCCAGCAGGGGGATTAGGACCGACCCAGAAACGTCCATCGGACATCCTATAAGTAAACTTTGAGTCCTGTTGAGCGATGGTAAGGTTGTCGTAGTGGTGCACGAAGTATTCCCAAGAAATGGGAGTGTATTCCGACGCTGCGCCTTGGAAGACTGGTACTTCGACAACGATATCTGCTCCGTGGTCCTCTCCAGCATCGATGAGAAGAACAGAATAACCAGCCTGCGCGAGGCGAACGGCAAGTGGCCCACCGCCGGGTCCAGATCCAACAACAATGTAGTCATACTCGGGGGTGGAAGTGTGGGCAGGTGCAGAGGTATGGCTATCTGGAGAAGTACCGTTAACCCGCGCGCTCACTTGGTTCATGTAACATAAATATGAGAAGACGATAAAAAAGCGGACGGTAAGACTGCTGAGATTGAGGTGCATAGCGGACGCGACGAAGGTTAATCCTGGGATTAGGATAGTATGCCTTGTCGGCAGGGGATTAAGGTAACCCTAGGCGTAAATGATTGATGGTCTTGAACTAATTTATACATTCAAAAATACGGAACAAAGGGCACTGTACTCATCAGTCGGTGGCTGTAGAATGGGCGATTTCAATATAACTCATTTACATGGGCGTGTACGCAACGTGTACCCTATCTATAGTATCTCAGTATGATAATTACTTGTACCATATTCCGGTCTAAGTTTGGGTTACCGTCGAAGAATGATTGATTGTGTACGATCTGGGAATGATGATACCACATAATACGGCAAGATATTCCCAAAAGTCAACGCTAACGTACGCGAGCTCGTTGAGACGAATAGTCAAATCTTCGAAGGTGTCTCTGTCATTTTCTACTCGTAAATTTCTCGTTTAAAGAACGAATCAATGATGCTTAGAAAACCCCGTCAATGGTGATATTTTATGAGTCTACATGTACGTGCGAATGACTAACATCTCACACGATCGAAAGGCAAGGCACGTTGCAGTTTAATGTGCCATAATCATGGGCCAACTGACGGCGCAATATCTCATATGCCTTTCGATTCATTCCTGTCACTACTGTATGAACTGATGGTCAATGGCTGATCTAACAATTCGCGATTTGACGACATGTCATGAACACGAATATATTTAGCACGGCTTTCGAACAGCCCAGAACGAGGAAGTGCTATGCCGCAGAATGACTTGACCTAACTTGACGCTCGTCACAAAGCAGAGGTACAAGCGGAGTTCTGCATTGGAATAGTGAAATGAACTGACCAGAAGATACAATGCTGAATGTTATTGAACGATGACCCGCAATGTATTCATATAAAAATAGAGGCCGCGCAAGAACAAGATATCATCAAATGTATTGCTGGACGATCACTCCTTTCAAAATTCACCCCGATGTACAAATGGAAACGAGTAAATTCCATAACTGCATAACCACTGTCATCTGGGGAACATTTAGCTGCGAACAGTGACGGTCAAAAGATCTGGGTATTCAATATAGATGAAACGCTTTCAAATGATATGGGATCCGGTGCATCCGTGTCGAGGAATGGGAGGTGGAGTTAGCGCCATTGAAGCGCCTGGGCTCGTAGCTTTTCATTTCTTCGCCATTCTACGGGCGCAGCCTTCGGATTTCGTCGGCATCATAACTCTCCGGTAATTCAAAATGCAAGGTCTCAATGAGCAACGGCGAGTCGCGACACATTCAATAATATTAATGCTTAGCTGTACAACAAATAGCTCAAGGCCGAGCATGCACGACGTACATGACGGACTAACTCTGCTTCGATGACAGGTGTGGACCAAACATGTCTACCGTTCAACATACCCAGTAATGTCAATTTGGACTCAGAGATTCCGCCCTCGGAGACTTCGAGCGTCAAGCCTTGGCTCGGAACCAGACACATCAAATCATTAACACTAATAATACATTATACATACATCGTACGGACAACAATGTCCTACAAATATAAAGCACCGAACCTAAAAAACAACATCGAGGAGGGGTAGAGCTATTCCATTAACCGTTCGAATAGGATACATAGAAAGGAATCCAGATCCAGAGTTCAAAGTTAGCGTTCGTGGAATAAAGTAGAAGGAAGAACCGATGGAGAAATGTCGTTCGCCCAGTCCAGGAAGAAAATAGACGCAAGGAGAGGAGATCACGTAGCTGTCTATAACACAGCGTCGTCAACATAAAGGCCACCTCAGTCGCGAACAGATTCGACTCACCCCAACATCCCAACTAGGACACGTCCTACGCGCTCACAGCAGTGCCCTTCTCCGCAACCCCCGGCGCGCCGACCACACTGCCCCTCGGGCTCGCCTTCTGCCCACCCACATTCACATCCGCCTTCCCGGTCTCCTTCCCCGCGTGCCCACCCTCAACCACCGCCTCCTCATGCTCCGCGTGCGGCGCGGCGCCCGCCGGCGCGCCGGGCTTGTCCGAGCTGACGGCCGCCTCCTGGTCCGAGGCGTACATATCATCCGCCTCCTCATGCTGCCCGGTCGTCACATCCCCAGCGGCGGGCGTGGCGGACCCGGACGTAGGCGCTTGGGCGGTGCTTTCCGCCTGCGGCGGCGGGGGCGGCGAGCTCGTCGTGTGATACGGTCCCTACAAAATTCATGAGAGCAATGAGTTGATATACATCGCCAGATACAAAGGGATGACGCACCAGACTAATCGGCGGCGGCGCTTCGCCCTCATCAACACCCGCCCCACCGCCCGCCGCAGCGCTCGCGCGCGCCTTCTCCAGCTGGCGCCGGCTCAGCCGCCGGCCCACGCGCGGCGGCTCCGCGTCCGCGTCCTCGCCTCCGCTCTCGCGCTCCGCTTTGTACGAGCGCACCTCGCCCGCCTCGTTCGCCTGCACGTCCGGCGCCTGACGGAACGCGCCGGCCGGGGGGTGCGTGTGGTACGACGCGCGCCTGGACGACTTCTTCTCGATCTACAACAAGAGGGTATCATTCAAAGCATAAGCAACACTATACAGCGAGACATAGGATTAGGGAGGACGAACAGCGTAGCCATTGGGGCCGATTTCCACATGGTACTTGAGGTCGATGGGGTGCGTGTAGAGCGGGGGCTCCTCGTACGCCACGTCCGCCTCCTCCTCCACGCTGCTCCCGTCGTCGTCCGTCTGCCCCCCAGCGCGCGCGGCCGCACGGCGCTGCGCCGCCGCCTTCGCCCTCAGCTCCCTGTCCGAGACCGGGCGCCCGAGCATCCCCGGGCCCGCACGAACTTCGAGCTCGACCTCCTCCTCCTCCTCCTCCTCTTCCTCCTCCTCCTCCTCCTCGTACTCTTCCCCGTCCCCGGACGCATACCCAACCGCGCGCACCGCCTCCTCGACGGGGCCGGTACGGTCGACGGCCTCGCTCGCGACGAGGTAGCGCGCGCAGAGCATGCGGATATCGTTCCACCACTCCATCATCTCCTCGCGGCTGCGCGCGCGGAAGCTCCACGCCTTGCTCCCCTCGCCGCCCAACAACGCCTTGAACGAGCCGCTCTTCTGCGCCGTGACCCCCGTGCCCTCCTTCGTGCCCTCAATATGGAACTTGTGCGCGCGCGCCCTCGGCCCGCTCGCCGGGCCGAGGGTGCAGTTCGGGAGGAAGAGCGAGAACGTCGGCTGAATGCCCGACGCGTGCGACGGGTCGGACGAGGCGAACTCGTGCAGGAACCCGGCCGGGGTGAGCACGAAGTAGCCCTCCGTCCACGAGCGCGTGAAGCGCTTCTTGCGCTCGAGGTGCCCGCGGTGCACGGGCATCACACTGGCGTCGTCCTTGAGCGGGTAGTTGATGACGTCGCTGTCGCGCAGGGGCGTGTCCGGGTCGAGGAGGTGGTCGCTGCGCGCGGCGAACTGGATCCACTCGCGGTCGGGCTGGATGGACGCCATGTGCGCGGCGAGCGTGCGGAAGACGGCTTGCGTGGACGTGGCGGAGCGCGCTTGCCATTCGTCGAAGGTCGCCCAGGCGGATTGGATGGCCTTGACGATGCCTTCTTCGAAGTGGGCGCTGTTCTGCTGCATCATGACGATGGACTTCTGGAGGAGGTTTTCTTCGAGGACTTGACGTGAGAGCTGGCGATGAACAGCTTGGTTGGCGACGTATCTAAAATGCCAGGGTAAACATGTGTAAGTTGTAAAGCAAGAAAAACGTACGGATCAGCCTTGGCCTGGATATTCATCGGGGTGTTCTTGAACGTTGAAATGGCGTTAGCCAGCTCGCCAACGAGCTTTGTGGAGTGCTCACGCTCACGGGCAACACCCGCCGCGAGTTTGCCGGTGTCGTTTTGAACATTCTGATGGTACGTTAGTCGACTCGCCAAAGCGACCTTAACATGTCAGTAAACTCACCTTGATATGAGCCTTTATCTCCGCTCTTAGCTTCTGAAGGTGCTGAACGATGCTGGAGTCGATGGTGCGTCCGAGGTCGGCGTGATGGTCAGCAATCACGCGTGTTTTGTCGCGGATGTCGTAGTATACGTCCTACAGAAACTTCAGATGTTTGAACGTGAAAGGTATTGTCTCAGAACGAACCTGGAGGCCTCCTTGCCAAGAAACTGGTTACCAGCTTTGAACGGAACTTGAATGACGCCGGCGAGCTTGGCCATCTCTTTCGCGGTGTTATTCTCGATGTCTGCGATGCCCTTTATGAAAAGTTGAATTATTTATAACGATTCGGACTGGAAAGCGACATACCTCAAAGTAGGCGGTCAGCTGTTTCACAATGGCCTTCCATGCTACGAAACGTTCGATAAGAACATCTGCGGGCTTGAGGTCCTGGAGCTCGATGTTCTTCTTGATGAGGCTCTGGTTGCGGCTGAGCGTCGAGTTCCTGCTGCGCCCACTGGCGCGGGACGCGGAGCGCGAGATGGCGGGATGGTCTGGGGACGGGAGATTCATGATGGCGGTATCCGCCCAAGATGTTTCTCAACCGACTTTATATACACACGCGCGTTGACGTCACACACCCAGGGGCTGCTGCCACACAACGCCAAACAAGCTCTACGTGTGCTGCGTGTTTGCTGGCAGCGGTCAACCTCCTCCTCCTCCCAAAATTCCTTGCCGCCCATCATGAACTCCGGTGTACAGAACCTCGTCGTCTCCCTTGGGGCAATGCAGCGTATGTTTAAAACATATAACGTTCTGCGAACAGCCCTGATAACGAAATTTTTACACAGTTGCCCGCAAGATTCCTTTCGAAGATCCCGTCATTCTCAACTACGTTCGCATTGGTTACATCGTCTCCCAAGTCATCATTCTCGGCGCCTACTACTACGTTTCGCTCGCAGTATGTTTTTTTCTCTCGACCCGTCCGAACGCAGCTCATCATGGACCCACAGATCAAGAAGAAGAATGACCAAACGGTGCTCAAATACGGTTAGTCTGTTCCTGCTTTCGCGCTCTCGGCCTGCGTTCTTACGCACTTCGTACGTCGGTAGTGGAGCCTTCCTCGCCCATGGTGCGTCATCTTCACCCTTCACTCCAGAACCATCCACTTACCGTTCCTGACTCCTGTAGTCGCAAGACGAACCCAAGCTTGTGACCACCACTATACGCGACTATGACCTATCGGAAACATCGAAACTGGTGCGTACCCTTCCATCCGCTCGCGATGCCCCACCACAGCTCACTTCTCTTCGCGTAGCTGCGCTCCGTCTACATGGGTATCGCCATGATGGGCGTCATGCACATCTACTTCCATTTCACCCAGCCCCTGTTCATTCAGGCCCTCATGGGTGTCAAGAACCTGTACGACGCGAAACCTGTCGCTATCTACATCCTCGGAAAGCCGGCTACCGGAGACCTCAAGCGACCTTTCAAGACTGCTTCCATGTTCGGAGGTAAGTGCCCCATCCGTTCATTTGTTTCTCCCTCGTTTTTGTTTTCGGTTCCCATTCTCGTCACCGCACACTGTTCCCTCGTATCATCGCACCTCTTATCAGCGCTTCTTCGCAACATGCTCTGCCTCCATTCTTTCCTCCCGCCCCCTGTCTCCGCCCTCATTTGGGCTGTCGCATGCTTCCTCACCCGCGCCTCCTGTCCTGCCTCGCCGCATCCTCACCGCCCCACTTGTGCTCTCTTCTCACATTTCGTATCTTTTCCACGTTCATTCGCCCCTACGACCTCGCCGCCTACGCTATCCACACGCTCCCATCTCATCCCATCGAATTTTTTCCATCTTCCTTCCTACCGCTTCGCTTTCCCTTCTTCACCTCTTCGCATCCCCCCAATCCTCTTCCCCATCTTCCCCATCTTTCTCTCCCCCCCGTTCCCGCACACCAACTAACTAACCTCCCTCTGCAGCCGCCACCGGCCCACAAACAGACGCCGCCGCCATCGCCGAGGCCGAGAAGCGTGTCGGAAAGAAGGAGGAGTAGACGTAGACCCGCACACTACACTACCTACCCCACACGCCCCACGCACTCCGCTGTCCGTTCCCCTCCCCCAGTGCGTTGGTTGCGTGGTAAGACGCGGACGCGGATGTTCGCCACCGGTCGCTAGTGAGGATTCGTAGATTAGCATTTATATATTATTGGGTGTCAAGGATTATTTGTGGATTGGCGTTTCGTGAGACGTGGTCAGTTGGTGAATACGCCAAGCATCAATACGCGCGAGCGATGTGCACGACGCCGAATGTAGGTGGGTAGGCTCGAGTGAAATTTTTGTCGTATATATGCCAACGTCGATACAATGATAGATGGACGGAGCGTATGAACTAGGATACCCATGCCCGTTGTCTCCGTACAAGTTCATAATTATACCCACATTTTAAGAGTCCTTCTACTACAAATTCACATGGTCGACGACCTCAATCGTAATGCTTAATGGCTGTTTACATTCGTATAGCGTCAAATAATGCCGAAAACAGCGATTCGTTCAGGTAAAAGTCCAGGTTATCTCCGCATCCAAAAGAATCACATTGGCCAGACTGAAACGACTTCAAGGCATATTATATCTACTCCTCCGTTGTTCGAAATGTTGTGATGCGTTTCTCCCGCGAGTTACATGTGTACTCGCTGACCCAAATAGAAATTACGCCGGATCCAGCCATGACGTTCTTCCATTTGACATTTCTTAGCGCTCGTGCTTATTTTAGGCACGTAGAAAAGCGCTCAATGCACGAAAGTGGATATGAGAAAGGAAGATGGAAGTCATATCTGTAGATCTTTTGTTCTTTCATACAAAGACCATATGGCCCGTTCTTCCAACGTGCGAGATTGGAATTGGAATCTATTGCATCGGAGAAATTATTAAAGGTTCATACACCCATGTTCAACGCACGAGTACAACGGCTGTCGTGGTCTTCCCTTAAAACATTTACATCGCCCATATGTTCTTGACATAACTTTCGCAGACAGTGGGAGTATGGACAACGCATTTCCAAACCCTCGGCGACATGACTCCCCATTTCTGGAATCTGAGTTTCGTACTATGCAACCGCGAGACTTAAAATGGCTGCGTCAACCTGTTTTGAAGGAAACTTCACCACAGAAAGTGTGCAGCTGAATATCTCTGATATGAAGCTTTTTCCAGTACTCGTATCCGCCTCTATTATCTTGACAACCCAGGCGGGAGGCGACGATCTTGGAGCACGTAGTTCTCAATTTTATCAGCCCCCCTTCGCTAACAAACACCATCCCATAACAGAACCGAGCAGCACTGACATGCGCCGACCCAACCACCGCTGTCCCTGCGTTCCAAGCCTACAGCCCCAGCTGGCGCGCCCACCTGTGGGATCCTCTCCTCGAGGACATCGTCGGCACCAACTCCGTCGGGTCCGATTTCCAGCTCCAAGGCGCGCTGGCGCGCGTCTTCCCGGGCCCGTCCAACTTCACCGTCCCCGTCTACCGCCTCGCGAACGGCGCCCTGCTGGACTGGATGCTCGTGCCGTCGACGGACGGCGCGGTGCCGAGCGCGGCGGGGTACACCGTGGACGGGGTTGTTGCGTATGTGTACCCGACGCAGGTCTGCGGGAGCGTGCCGCTGTATTCCGCGTTCAGCGCGTCGCTGGGAGATCATTGGTACACAACGAATGTCAATGGGAGGAACCGGATGGTTCAGCTTGGGTATGTGGACTCGGGGATTCAGGGATATGTTCTTCCCTTCGGTGCGGTGACGGATCTTTACCTGTCAAGAATGGCTTTGCTGATACCGTTGTACAGATTGTGGGTGCACTTGATGGATTTATATCTTCTGCTGGTTTTCACTTTTGGGTGTTTTTGGGCTTCGAGTCGCGAATGATTTGTTTCAGTTTAGTAGAATAATTGTAGCAGGATATGTCGGGTGGATTGAATTTCAATAAGCGCCCGGTACTTAGGCTCCCGGTGCTTAGATTATGACTCATATACGTGTCCATCGGAATTATTTAAACCTGTTTCACTGGGTACGCTGCCACTCGAGAACCATTCTCAAGAATATCAGCGGAAGAAAATATCTACTGTTCTGCCTTTGACGTCGGATGGAAGAATCGAAAAGAGTGCGTTAAAGATGGATTCGGCAATGAATGAGCATGGTGGAGATTTTATTTGCTTCGAACAGATGTCACAACTCCTGACGAGCAACAAGGAAGCTGGAAATTCTACTCACCCAATGAGCGTATCGACCAGAACCGACCAATCATCTGTCTCATAAACTGGAGTAGACACTGCGGTGTCGTCGACTACGGCACACGACTTACGCTGCCGCAGAGACACTGACCATGTATCGTGAGCGCCCAGTCCGATCTGAAAACAATTCCCAACGAGCGGCGAGCGTCAAGCGGCGAAACGATAATGGTTCACTCAACCGCTCATCAAGGCTCGTAAAAAGTGCGCTTAATTGCGATCGACGCTGATGAACATGGTATGTAAGATGCGGACATGAGTAGTGAGTGATCGACGTTAAAATAGTGCCCAAACTCATCCAGTTGTTCGTAAGTACGTCGCAGCCGAGCACTAAGCGCGGAGCGGCCCTTTTTTTCTCCATCCCATGGGGTCGGAATGTTGTCTGTAAATTCCCAACATGAGTATACGCGCACCGGTTTCCAAGGGGTCGCTGCCTGCTTACCAGGACACATTGCGTCCTGCGCCCGGGGAGCATCCATCACCCATTCCTCTCCAATGAGCACCACCACAATGACAGAGCAGCACCCTGATCCTGAATAAATCGGCGCATCTGCTTAAAGCAGTACCGACGGCCGTAAGGATGGGGACTAGGTGAGCGCGTCGACGCCCGCGATCCTTCTGAGCAGCGGTGTGAGTAAGATACAACCACGTTGTTTCGAGCTGGAAGGTTCGCGTCAGCTTGTCTCCCGTTTCCTGACCTCTCCATGGACCATCTCGCAGGCGACCACCATTCGAACTGGGCCTCCGCGTCCACCTTCCCTTGCGCCACATGCCGTCGATGAGAGCATCATGTTGCCTGCATACAGAGTTTCTGGCCATACAACGACGAGAATATGGACCGCTGAGGCTAGACATGAGAGCAGACGAAGTCCGGGATATCCGCGTGACGGAGTAGTGCTGCAAGTTGGCAGCTCTAGTTGGGGAGGCTGAAGGTGATCGATGGTCGCCGTCTGCAGGAAGCTGATCCTAGGAGAAGAGCGTGGAATAGTTCGGGGGGAGACCTCTCAGATGATAGCGGGTAGAATGAAAGACGGCGCTGAGCCTCATTATGTTTCGATTGCAGAAAGGACTTTCGACGACAACTCGACGAACCAACGACGAACGCCAGAGCGCGAGAAACGGATGCGGACGAGTGCGTGCCGCGCCGGCAGTTTCCGCGATGCCGATCACCCATACAACGTGCTCGAAAACTCAAACCCTTCACACTTGTACTCTCTCCCATTCTCCTATAGGATCGCACATCGACCACACAACTCTACCAGTCTCATAGCGGGCACGCCAGGCCATTCAGAAGGCATCCCAACTCAGCGCGCAAAGTGACAACTTGGACAAGTCGTCAAGTACGATTTGGACAGCTGCTAATTCCGAATTCGAGAAAGTGTTTAGCGGGGAAGCTTGACATCTGGAGAGTGCCCTTAATTATCTTTCTTTCTCCATCTCCGATAAGCTATGTTTTCTATCACTTGCGGACTCGAGGCTGCTTTCTCTTTCTTGTTTTTATAAGCGCAGCAAATCAGAACGGAACGATACTTTGCGCGTAGGAGGAGGAGAACGCATCTCTACCACACATCGCGTCGCAGACACAACGCACCTGTGCAAGAAAACTCCATCCCTTCGAGTTGCTTTAACAAGGGTAGCTCCCTCCTCGGGCGCCACCATCACGAACATACGCACGGCTGCTGATCCTCATGTATGTATCTGAATTGTTCGGGCGACAGGTGTCTATTTTTAATCTAATAGAAAACATTCCGTCCGTTCTAAGTTCGCGAACCTGGGGAGGGTTTCTCGTATAACTAACCCTTTACAAACAAAAAAAGACTTCTCCTCAATCAACTCGTCCCCTTGATTCCGCACCTGCACGTCCGTCGAGCTCGCCGCCCCACAAAGACAACGCCCGATGCATCCCACCCTCCTCACCGCCCTCCTCGCAATCGGCGCCTGCCTCCCCGCGCACGCCAGCAGCCCGTCCGGCACGCCCACCGCATTCGCCTGCCCCGCGGCGGACAACCTCAACTTCGCCCTCGGCGCCAGCGACCTCACCGTCGACCCCATCTTCTGCTCGTACCCCGCCGTCCCCGACGAGAGCCCCAGCGACTTCTTCTGCACCTACTCCAAGGTGCGCAGTACATAACAGCTTATCTCCAGTGCGGACGGCCGCTGATGCGCGGGTGTTGATGGACAGACGACTGGAGCGCTGGTGGAGGACCATGACGCAGGGCTGTGCCCGCCGAGTGCGCCGCTGGTCACCAACCCACGGCGGCGCGACGCGATCGCACGCGCGCCCTTGCCGACGCGCCCGCTGAGCAGCGTCCGCGGGGTGAAGGACAGCGCGGCGCGCAGGAGTTACCTCAAGAAGCGCCGCGCCAGCCCTGAGCACGCGCTCTGAGCGCGGAAGGAGGGGGCTATTGGGCGCCATTTCCTTTCGGTGTTCGCGAACATTTTCGTAGATATTATGGACGTTTGCGCAGCGCTGGAGGAGGGGGGCTATTGCGTGCGTTTTAGTAGATGTCATGGGCCTCCACGTCGTTTCTCCCGATATACTTGATTATACAATCTTTTGTTCGAAGATGCATCCGCGCACTCGTGTAGCTTACTATGTTTGTAATTTTGTTCCAAAAACAGTGCATTTCCTTCTTTGAATTGCGCGATATGAATAGATCACTTCTAACACCCACGGTCCTACCGATGTTAGGCTTTTTCATGTAAATTGAATACATATGGGCGGCAGAGCGAAAAGTCACCTAATCTTCCCACCCCGAGCGGCTTATAAGCTGCGGAGATCCGATGCTCACGTGGCATCAGATTTGCCAGAAAACATACAATAACCCTTGCTCGTCGAGAACGCCTGTCAAGAAAGCTGACTTGTCTGAATATCAGAGCTCCCGGCAACGTCGGATCCCGTCCCCCGCCATGGGCGCGTCTGCCGCCATCTACCGCGCGTCCCGCCAGGTACCACTCCCTTCCCCACGCCCTATTCCTTCCCGTTTTAGTGATTCCCCCGCCTTGGCCCGCCCCTCCCGCCTCTGTACTTGTACCCCCCGCCGCTTTGGCATTCCGTCCCCCCCGGCCCCGCGCTTCTTTCGCAAAGTAAAATATACCTTTATATCCTTGTACCCATTGACACAATATGTACGTTGCCCGACGTTGTTGGCCATAACCTCCTCTACTAATTATGCAATGTTAAAGAGTACTACCCCACTAAAGTACATTGTATATATAGAGGGGATGATAATACAATGCTCTATCTATTGTATCAAATGACCTCTATGCAGTGAACATGAGCCTCAGCGTGCGCATTGGTTAGCGCGCGCCCGAACCTCGCGCCGTCGCGCGGCGCTTACTTCGTTGATTATTTCCTTTTCCGTGATATCAACCAAGACGCGTACAACGATCACGCGTCTCTCGGTAGCTATCGGACGTGCCTGTGGGGCGCTACATGTTCGTTGATTCCTGCCTTTTTAGTAATTCCAACCAGTTGCTGGAAGGAGACGTCCCCGAAATAGATGTCGGATTTATTAGCGCCCATGATGATAGGTACTAGCGGCTACCGGAAATGTCGGTGGGTCTGTGGGGCAAGGGCGCTATCACGCGCTATGATATGTTCGTTGATTTTTTCCTTTTCCGTATTTTCAACCAGTTATCACAAGGAGATGCACTCAAAATAACTGTCGAGATGAGCAGATATGTCAGCTCCCCAATCACTAAAGTCTAATCATCACTTATCATCTCTTATCATTGTTGAATTACTCATATCTTCATCGCTAAAATCAGCAAATGCACATAATATTAAGATACAGCTATGGGAACATGTCTGCGAATTTGGAACAGGCCGTCGCAAAACGAGGGCCCAACGAGGACCAGCTACATGTCAGCGTCGCTGTTCTCGACAGTCTCGTCACTTCTAATACGCTTTCCAGGCCTTGTTTCAGAGGTAGTGGCAGAGCTCTTGCGCTTGGTGCCAGCATCCTTGCGTGTCTTCCGTTGCTTCGCCACAATAGCGCCCGAAGCAACATTAGCCCTGTACTTGATTTCGCGATCTCGACGTTCCAACGGAGATAACTTGACAAATTTGCAAGAGTGATCGTTGAGGGCGTCAAGAAGGGTACGCAGCGGCCCAAGTGAGCTGCTCAGCTCACTTGGGTTACAGAACTTCTCATGGGTCCAACCAACTAGCTCGATACCGTACTTGAGAACAATCGCTTCTTCGTAGTTGGCATACTGCATAACGGCCTTGGCATTGCCAGTGATAGAGACTTGCCAAAAGGATAAGTGGGGTGGAGTGGGATGGAAATGCCATCAGAGTACTTACCTAAGTTGCTGGCGATGATATTGGATACCTCTCGCTTGATATGATTGGCCTTTTGCTGTGATGTGCGATTGAGGTCTTGTCCAATGTATCAGCAATTACCTAAATAAGAAAACATGAAGCACCTACTAATGACATCACAACCCGCTATGGCAAAAGCCTCCAACTTCGAAGCCACCTTATCAGTCGCCCACTTCTTGCCAACGGCGATGGGCATATATTCAGCAACTTGTTGAGACATGAAATACCACGTCGGATCAATATAAAACTCCGTATTGTTGCGAACAATACAGAAAAAGCCTTCAATGCCGACCCGGGTTTTGAGCCCTTCAAGCTAAGTAGATGGAAGAATATCATTACACCCGCTGGAACTTAGAAGCAAGAAACGACTACATACCAACTTCTCCATGTTACGCGCCACATTTCCAATATCTTGGATGCAACCGCGAGACGTGTGGCGCCCTACGTGAATACTGTTGTCTTTGATCGCGTCGAATTCGGTCACGTATCCAGCGCGTTCTTCCGGGGTCAAGGAATCGTACTCTGACTTGTAGCGCTTCTGGATTTGGACCGCGTTCTCCTTTTCTCCCTCTGTATGAGCTTCAGTGTTAGTGAGGATGTCCCATCTCAGTAATATGACATACCGTTGCGAAGCTGAGCAGCTTTGATGCTTGTGAACGCGTTGAAGGAGTTCGTCACGCTTTGCTTGTAGATCAGTTTCTGGCCACCCAGGAAGAAGCGATCGAGGAAGTAGCGCGGCTTCTTGTCGAACTTCTCGCCGAGTTCTGCGGCTTTAGCCATGGTGTATGTGATCCACTCGTCCACAGCACTCTCGATCGCGGCTTGCTGTTCTTTGCGTCTGATCGAGCTCTCGTCTACTTGGGCTTTAGGACGCGAGGACTTCGATGTCGAGGAAGTAATTTCAGCCGTATTGGCAGGGTAACGAATATGGTCGGTAGTGGTTCTGAGAGTTGTCAGAGGGCGATTTGCGGAAGGCATTGGAATTTTTTGTGGGTGAAGGGTATCCATGTCTTGCTTAAATATTTTTCAAGTCGACTACTATTCTGTCTTTTTTGACCTCATTTTGGTAAAATAGGAGTCCATATACGAATGGAGATCTTCAAACATGCAAGGTCGCATTAGATTCACTATCTAATAGGGCATAGATGTAGCGCAAGATTTTATGCTCAAAGGTAAAACGGAGTAAAATCTATATGGGTAAAATGTACACCTGAACCAGATGTTATCAACCTTATGTATCATTACAAGTATGGTCTTTCTCCTTCAAGATAACTTTGATTCTAGTCAAACTATTCAATATAATTGCTCAACGTACATATATTCAACCATAAAAGAAGCCGTGATCACAAAAGGGGTATATACCTACTACAGATAATAGGATACGGACTTCAGACTTCAAGACATATCTACAATCATTGCGTCAAGAATATCCTTGAGATCGTCCCTATCAAACCCAGCCTTCACGAGCTCATCAGACCAAAAAGGTGACTGTACATATCGTGCTATAAGATGCAAAGCAGCAATTTTACCAGCATCATATCCTAGACTTTGGGCCATCAATGCAGCCCTAGAGGCGGCACCTACAATTGGAAGAGGACGGCGAGGGGAGGCCGATGCACTTGCCACTAGCTGCTGCTGCAAGGAGACAGGGATGGCAGCTGTTGTAGACTTTCCCGATGGAGTCAAACCACCATCCACGGCAACCTTTGTAAAGTGGACAATCAGAAATGTGATGGGTTGAAAAGGAGATGACGGCAGGAACGTACCTTGGCACGAGTGGTTTTCGGAGATTTGATCTCAGTCCTTTTTCTGAGTGGCGTCGCCGGTGTCTTTCCGTTGGTAGGGGCTGAAAAAAGTGGCGGGGAAGTAAAAGCAGTAGGCGCAGGCGCAAAAGCAGCCGATGCAGATGCCAAAAAGGAATGTCCCGACGGAGAGAAAAGTGGGGCCAAAGAAACCAGAGATGGGGATGGTGTGACAGGGGATGGAGCTGGTGCAGCAGGAGTTTTCGCACCTCCAAATGGCGAACGCAAGATAAGGGGGGGAGAGCCAGTAGTTGCACGAGAAGTTTGCTGGTCGAGCTCTCGCTGAAGACGGGCGACCTGCTCCTTCAGGGAGCGAATTTGTTCCTGGTAGTCGTGTTCTCTTGCTTCATAGCTACGGCGTTCGTGCTCCCAATTGGCGGCGTCGAAACACCTGTAGCTGCTAATATCATACATGAAACCTGGGTAGTTACCCAGTTGACCTCATTTATCCCCACCGGAAGTTACCCAGAGGTCCTTTGAGGCCCGGGATTGGCTAGTTTTACTAGGGGAGCCGGGGGGTGGATCAGTAGTTTATGATGGAGCGGGTGATGATATTTAATGCCGTGCATGCCGTGGGGGTGGCGGGATGGGTCCCGATGGTCAGGGCACCGCGGATGGGGGCGGGCACTGGGCGGGCGCTGGGGGCGCAGCCTAACATACATAAACAACGCAGGATTTGATGCTCGGGGGGCCGCGCTCGCTGTAGGGCGGCGTCGGGGGCGTTTTGGGGCGGGAAAAAAAGGCGGAATGTAGATAAATAATGCACGGACCTATTGCACCTGTTTCCCCGCGTCGGGGAGGGCGGGAAGGGGTGGATTCAGCAGGGGGCTTATGGATGACATCCTATATTTAGCACGCAGCGCTTGCGGTGTCTAATTTTAGCTTCTCGGCTATATTTCGAGGGCGTCTACTCATGTTTTCCATCGCTTTTCCTCGTTTTCGGTGTGGTTTACATTGTAAATGAGATTGATTTAATCAAATTATACTAATACAGAATTAAATATAGTAAATTTAGGGAAAACAGACAGAAGGGCAGAGATAGGACGAGCAAACACTCGCCCTCGCTGCTGCCCTGCTGCTGCCACCTTCGTAGTCACCGTCCGCGCCATCCTGACCGTCGGTCGTCCGCCCTGCTCGTTGCTCGCCGTCCTCACGCTGTCTCGTCGTTATCTATCGCGATCCGTCATCCGTGGACCGTCGCGCTCGCCGTGCTCGCTGGCCGCCGTTCCCGTTCGTGGGGCTCGCTGGCCATCCGTCGCGCTGGCTGCCCGTTCGTGGTGCTCGCTAGCCGTCCGTGGAGCTCGCTAGCCGCCGTTTGTGCTTGCTGGCCGTCCGTCGTGCTCGCTGGGCGCAGTTCGTGCTCGCTGGATCCCAAAGCCGGCCCACATCCCTCGTTGAAGGGGTGGGGCACACAGCGAAGGACGGGTGGGAGAGAGTGGGCGGCAGGGGAGATGGCGGGTGGGGCGGCTGGTCGCCGTCAAGTCAGAAGAGCGCCGACCCACATCCCTCGTTGGAGGGGAGGGGCATCCGTCGTGGTCGCTGTCCTCGTGGTCGTCGTCCGTGGTGATGCTGCGACTGTGGCAGTGGTGGAGGCGGCGGCGAGGGATCGATCGAGAACGAACGAACGAACGAGCACAGCTCGTTCGCCGTCGTTGTGATCGGTGCTGGAGAGCGGCGAGGGCGGGGGGCAGCCTGGGCAGGCTCGCGGTTCTTCGTGCTCGTGGCTCGGCCGGCTGTCGTCCATGCCCACCATTGGTCATGGTTGCTCGCTGCCGGGCTCGCTGTGAGGCGTGCCCGTGCCGGCCTCCGTGATCCCGCTGTCCTTGCGCCTTGCTCGTGCTGCCACCACCCGCTCTCCTGTCCATCCGCTTGCTCCTGTGTGCACCCGTCACCTCGCATCTGCCCGCACCCACCGCCTCGCGTCTGCTGACACCCACCGCCTTGCGCCTGCACCAGCCGTTTTGGGCCTGCGCCATACCTATTCCACCTGCTTGCCTGCGTCTGTTCGGTTGGTCGGTCGGTCGGCGAGTCGTTGGTTCCATAACGGAGACAGAGGGCGGTGGTGGTGGTGGTCGCCGCGTTCGCGTTCGCCCGCGAGGCGACTCAGGGGATGGCGGAAGGAAGCGTGTTGCGGGTGCACGAGCCCGCGATTTCGAGTCCGAGAGCCGGCCCACATCCCTCGTTGGAGGGGAGGGGCACACGGCTGTGCGAGGCGACGGAGTGGGTGGACGGGTGGCAAGTGACGGGTGGCGGACGACGACAAGGTAGTGGTTGAAGAGAGAGATCAACCATGTTGAAACATGGTTGATCGGTGCCCGGGAATTTCCGCGACGCACGCGATTGGCTGGACGATCCGGCCCGGGCCCTTCCAACTGTGCCCTCGTCGTTCACGGCGTCTCGGACGACCTCAATTCGAAGTATATTCGTAAAAATAAGTATCTAGTTATTATATAGTATCAATTCATTTGTGTTTTAAGGTGCTCCGGCCTATAGAAACCACAATAATGACATGGCTCACTTTGAGGCAAGATGTGATTAAGAAATCTAACTCATATTTGACCGCTTTCCAATGGAATCCATGGGTGGGTACATAAAACTTATTTCTCATTCAGAAAAGTATTTGAAAATGTCATATACATTATTCTTTACCTATTAGTATAATTTGTAGCCATGTAGGTACTGATTATCTGTCCCCGAAAAATCATCTTCATTGGAAGAGTTTGAGTGTGGATCCATGAATCACCACGCAGGTATTAAAACGGAAGAAAATGAAGTGCCAAGGCATTATTTTCAAACCAAATTTTTATGTAGGGTAGTACTACTGACTAGTTACTAGTATACATGTTAAACAAGCGATATAAAGGCCTACGGACATCGTAAACGACGTCCTCGACGATGGTGAAAGCACCGGCATTGTGTTGCCGGCGCTTTAGAACTCCGCTTCAATTCGAAATCAACCAACATTCGTCGTAATGCGGATTCCAAGGGTAGGGAGTCATTTCGTAGGCCTCTGAGCCCGCTCAGAGTTCTACCTTTTCGAGCTCCGCTCACATTTCCGTGCCGAGCCCGCTCGAACGCACTCACACCTGGTATGCCGAATTCCAACTCAGTGCTAAAGTTTTAGCAGATGCTGAGTCAGGAAAATTTTTCGGCTATCAGCTTCACCACCTGTGCTGCCTCCTGTCTCAGACCACGTCTTCGACATCCCAGCACAGGTAAGCGCCCGCGCTATTCCTTCTCTTCCAATCGCTAAACATACCATCATTAACAGTGATTAATACTTTCGAGGCCCCGCCTCTCTAATTCCTATCTTAATCACTCCTAATATTGGTATGTTTACACATTGGTCTCGAGAACTTTCTCACCTCCGCGCGCACTAAAAGTATCACTAACTTACTTATTGTTTCCCTGCTCTAGACTTCGTCTTTTCGTTCGAATCTTACCTCGGTACCCTCGCACATCAAACCTCTTTCTTCATGTCCAATGTCGATCCTGCTGCGGGTGCTGCCAGCATCACCGAAGAAGTCCGCCTTAGGGTTGGTAGATTCAAGTCTCTCGTCGACGACGTCCTCGAAGGCCGAGTTCCTACCACGGCTTTTGTTCAGAAGCTCAAGGACCTTGGGGCCTCAGCTGAGGAAGCTAAGGACTACGTCAACCTTCTGGAGCAACGACTCGAACAGCAACAGAAGGAGCCGGAGCCTGCTCAGCCTGCAGACGACGAAGACTCGATTCGACGCGAGAGAACTCCCGAGGGACTTTCTGAGGACGAGATTGCCGAATATCGCGCCCGCCGGTCCGAAGCAGAGGCAGCTGCCCGAGAACGAGACGAAGAAACTCGGAGGACGGCTGCAGAGTCCGCTGCTTGGGCAATTCTTCAAGCTAAAATCAGCCAGCTCAAGCCAACGTCTCGCGGTACCCCTTCTCCTGGAATTTCAGCCGAAGATCTTGCGGAGCTCTTCAACATCGGACGGCCTTCATCTTCCCTCACTCTTCCTAGCAGTGTACTCGCACTTGCCCCCCATCTTGGAGAGCTATCCGGGGCAGCTTCCACTAATCCCCACATTGAGGCAACATGGAAACTTCGGCGAGCTTTGGCATCTGAGAAGACTCTCGAAACCTTGGTGGACCTTATGCAAGTCCAGCCGCTTCCTGATCCGATTCCTCGTCCATTTGGAAGGCCATTGCTCAGGACCAGTACGTGGATTTCGAAAAGCTCTACGCCTCCATGGATCGCGGGTACGACCATAACGACGAACCACGAGAATTCGCTGGGGGTTTCGCCCTCGTCAAGAAGGACTCTTCATCTGCACGTAAACCACTCAAGAACGAGTCAGACTGGTCCCGTGTATTCAACGCCTGGAGTGCTGGTGTCCGCTTGGTTTACCGACATCGGACTGAGGAGCTTGCTGCCTACTACCGGTACATTATCAACATGTTCCGTGCGTCTCCTGATCCAAAGGTGGCCATCAACTTCGACCTTGAACTCCGAGATCGATACTCCAAGAGTCCTTTCCGCCTGGATGACAGGTCGGAATACGAGGTTCCATTACTTTCACAGCTCCTCCGGGCGTCGACCTCGGCATCTCTTCTCGGAAAGCGTTCGTCATCTGGCCTTTCTTCTGGGCAAGCCGCAAAACGTGCTTCCACTCCTTGCCAGATCTGGAATCTGGGCAAGTGCTCTGATCCGTGCCCTAACAAGAGGTTGCATGGTACCTGTAGCGAGTGTGGGTCTAAGCACCGAGCCAAGGATGAGCCCACATGCTACATTCTCCTCCAAGCCAAATGTGCCAAACCCGGAACAAGCGGAAGTAATGGAGAGGGCAGCTCGGGTTCGGGAGGAAGGGCCTAGATCCCTCTCCAAGTTATCTTTAGGCCAGAAACGAAAAGCGCAGCCTCTTGACGACGTCCCGCGCTTTCGACGTCGGTATGCCTGGACTGACGCTGAGTCTCGTACTCTGTCCCCCGCCGCTCTTTACACTGAAACTGCCCCCCCTCTTCCATCTCCACCGGCACATCTCCTCAACGATCCAGCTATCCAAGCTTCGCTCGCAGCTTTGGATGGCTACATCAAGGTCGACACTCCTTTCAATGTTGATAAGTTGGAGTCAATGCTCCACGACCATCCCAACCAGCCGTTTGTCAAGTCGGTCATGTCTGGTCTCCGGAACGGGTTCTGGCCTTTCGACGAAGGAGAGTGGGAAACTGAACTCAAAACCGTCGAGAATTATTCTACCGAAGAAGCTGATCTTGAAGCCATACGAGCCTTCCGCGACAAGGAGATTCTTGCTGGACGTTGGTCTAACAAACTGCCGTTTACAGACCTTTTGCCCGGTATGAAAACTTCTCCCATGTTTGTGGTCTGGCAGAAGGAGAAAGCTCGCATCATCACCGACCATAGCGGTTCTGGGATCAATGACGGCATTCCGCGTGCTGAGGCCAAAGTCCGTTATGACGACATGCATGACTTTGGTCAGGCTTTGCGTGAGGCACGCTCTGCCTACCCTGGTCGGTGTTTCGTTTGTTTCAAATCCGACGTGGCCTCCGCATTCCTCAACCTTCCTGCCCATCCCCTTTGGCAACTTCGTCAAGTTGTTGGTGTTGATGGAGTCCTTCACATCGTTCGACGGCTTGTGTTCGGGAACAGGGCCTCACCCCGGTGTTGGTGCGCTGTCTCTGGCCTTCTCTGTTGGCTGGGGGTCCGGAAGCTGGACATTTACAGTCTGTTCGTTTACATGGATGACTTTTACGGCTGGGATTTTGCCAACAACCTCATCTTCTTCCGCGGTATGCTTCGCCCACATCGTCAGGTCCAGCTCCTTTTGTTTTGGGAGGCAATTGGCTGTCCCTATGAAGACAAGAAGCAGGAGCACGGTGAAGTCCTCAAGATCATCGGCTTCTGGGTTAACCCCAACGAGGGATCTCTCTCTCTCTCTCCCTCTTCCATCACCGACATAGTCGATCAGATCAACAACTTCATTGCCACCAAGGACTGGAAACCCCCACTGCGGGAATGGCAACGTCTGGGGGGCCATATCAACTGGCTCCTCAATGTCCTTCCTTGGGGTCGGCCCGCTCTTACGGAACTCTATCGCAAGACAAGCGGAAAGTCTTTTCCGTCATCTGGCATCCCTCTTAATGCCCAGGTTATTTCAGATCTTTCGTGGCTGGCTTCCATTATCCCTAAATCGATTGGCATCCGTTTCATCGATGATGGGATTTGGTCTGACTCGGAAGCTGACATGGTCATCTGGACAGACGCGAGCTTGAAACTGGGGATGGGTTTCACATATGCAGGGTGTGGGTTTGTTTACCAACTTGCACCCTGTCCTCCAAATGTCAAGATTGACATCTTTTTCCTGGAGCTTGTGGCTATCCTCTCAGCCATCCATCACGTCGCTTCCCTTCCCAAGCCACCCCGTAAACTCCTCATCAACACTGACAGCCTTGACTCCGTCAGCATTTTCAACACTCTTCGCGCAAATGAGTCGCTCCACAACGCGCCTCTTCTGGCTGTTGCCGGCATTATCTTGGAGACTGGGATGGACCTGCGTGTCCGCCATATCCCAGGTAAACTCAATATTCGGGCCGATTTGCTTTCTCGTCTTCTCCTCGACGAGTATCGAGCCAAGTTCCCTGCCGACCGCGTCCTCCTCTTCTCCCCTCCGCGGGAGCTCCTGCCGGCGCGATGGAGGGAGTGCTTTTGAGCGCGCTGGGCGGGTCTTTCGCACCAAAGGAGGCCCGCCCACCTATGAGTCTGGGTGACCTGGACAAGCATGCCCTACATCTCCAGGTTAATGCTGTCGAGAAGTCCACAGTCCAGGGCTATGCCACAGGTGCCCGTGACTACATCACCTTTTGCCTCACTCATGGACTCTCAATTGAGCCCACTCCCCAAACTCTTTCTCGTTACGTTGCTTACACATCTCAATTCATCGCTTCTGCTCCCAAATACCTCACCGGCGTTCGCCACTTCCTGTCCGACATCTATCCCGATTTCGATGACAACCGGGCTCATCCTCTCGTTAAGGCCACGATCCGAGGTTCGAAGAAGGTTCGCGCAGATGGTGTTCGCCGGAAGCTGCCCCTTCGCCCTGCACATCTTCAAGCTTTCCTTCTTCGCGCCCGGTCTTCAAACTCTTACGACGACTTTCTATTCATCACCATCCTCTCTTGTTGTTTCTATGGGTGTCATCGCTCCGGCGAGCTCATTCAGAAAAACAGCAGGGACTTATTTGACTGGCGGAAGGTCATTCAGCGCGACAGCCTCGTTTTCATTGGTGGACGGGCACAGTATCACCTCCCATACCACAAAGGTGATCCTTTTTACCGTGGGACAGACATCCTCCACAATGCTCAGGATGTCGCTGATCCTGTGGCGCTACTTCGAGAGTATGCTTCCCGTCGCGATGGTATCCATCTGGGTCGTCTGCCCCTCTTTCTCCGTGAAGATGGCTCGCACCCAACACGCACATGGTTTGATTCTCGGTTCTTCTCCTTGTTGAGCAGGGAATTTGGAGGACATTCAGCTCGTGCAGGTGGGGCCACCTTCTATGCAAGTCTGGGGCTTTCCGAGGATGTTATTCAAGCCATTGGACGCTGGTCTTCCGCCGCATGGAAGATTTACATACGTGATAATCCTACTATCCGAGCTGAGCAGCAGCTCGCCTCCCTCCGGCTCCGCCTTCACCTATAATCCCTTCTTGGCTCCTCGCTTCTCATCATCTCTCACCTCCACCACCCCTCATCAACATCCACAGCCTTTTGTAGCCTCTCTCTCCTCGCCAATACATTGGGAGCCGCTTTGCGGACCCCGGTTACTGCTACTCTTCGGACCACGTGTCCACGCCTACTTTGAGCAGCGCAGCAGAGGTCGTCGTAATGCGGATTCCAAGGGTAGGGAGTCATTTCGTAGGCCTCTGAGCCCGCTCAGAGTTCTACCTTTTCGAGCTCCGCTCACATTTCCGTGCCGAGCCCGCTCGAACGCACTCACACCTGGTATGCCGAATTCCAACTCAGTGCTAAAGTTTTAGCAGATGCTGAGTCAGGAAAATTTTCGGCTATCAGCTTCACCACCTGTGCTGCCTCCTGTCTCAGACCACGTCTTCGACATCCCAGCACAGGTAAGCGCCCGCGCTATTCCTCTCTTCCAATCGCTAAACATACCATCATTAACAGTGATTAATACTTTCGAGGCCCCGCCTCTCTAATTCCTATCTTAATCACTCCTAATATTGGTATGTTTACACATTGGTCTCGAGAACTTTCTCACCTCCGCGCGCACTAAAAGTATCACTAACTTACTTATTGTTTCCCTGCTCTAGACTTCGTCTTTTCGTTCGCCCTCCCACCTCATCCCTTCTTTTCCTTTTTTATATATATATATATATATTCTTTCTCTTTTCATGTTCTCTTTTGTTTCGTTATTGTACTGTGCATGTGTATTAGTGTACAGTGCTCTCTCCTCGCCAATACATTGGGAGCCGCTTTGCGGACCCCGGTTACTGCTACTCTTCGGACCACGTGTCCACGCCTACTTTGAGCAGCGCAGCAGAGGTTGGTTGATATTCGTACTACCACTCATCCAACACCTCCCTCGTCACGATCGCCGCCCACCACCCACCCACCTCGTCCACCACCCACCTTCTGGACCACCACCCACCGCCGCGTGCCCCTCCCCTCCAATGAGGGATGTGGGCCGGC
This sequence comes from Pholiota molesta, assembly GCA_014925825.1. Lineage (NCBI taxonomy): Eukaryota > Fungi > Basidiomycota > Agaricomycetes > Agaricales > Strophariaceae > Pholiota > Pholiota molesta. Next base: position 33,862 of record JACGCK010000245.1, read on the forward strand.
GCCTGCCTCGCCGATGACGACGACCCCCGCCAGGTGCCCCTCCCCTCCAACGAGGGATCTGGGCTGGCTATAGGACCTCGGCGGCGCCCCCACCCCGCCGCCGCCTGCTCCTCCCCTCCAACGAGGGATGTGAGCCGGCCTCTGGCTCGACGACGACGACGCCCGCCGCGTACCCCTCCCTCTAACGAGGATGTGGGCCGGCTTTCGTTAGCTCGGCGACAACCAAGCGCCCACTCTCCCTCTCCCCATTGACCTGAACGGCGCCAGCGAACGCCGTGGCGCCCCTCCCCTCCAACGAGGGATGTGGGCCGGCTCGTACACCTCGACGATCCCGCTGTTCGTCCCTCCTCTGCAACGAGGGATATGGGGGCCAGCCGCCGACGCCGACGCCACCGCCAGCCGCCCTCTTTGTACCATTCACCCTCCCGAACGAGCCCTCGCTGTGTGCCCGTCGCCTCCCACGAGCGACGTAGGCCGGCTCCATAACCACAGACGGACGCCAGCAAGACGGCGCAGGGGCCGGGTTTGAGCAGGAGCGAGGCGAGCGAACGACAACCGAACAAACGACCGGGCACACGGATGGATGCCAGTAGCACGGCGCGGGGGCGGGGGTGGGCAGAAGCGACACGGAGCGACGCGGCCAATGCAGGCACAGCCGAGGGTGTCCAGGCAGAGCGTCGCCTCAGGCGGGCGCAGGAGCGAGGCAGCGGGTGACCGCAAAACGCCGCCTCGTCTGCACCACCATCACCACTGCCCACGAACGACCACCTGTATCCCTGAACCACCGCCATCACCACGAACGACACCACGAGGGCCAGCACCGAGCCGCCCCGGCGAACAGCCTAGGCGCATCGTGGAACACGACGGACGACAACCGGCGCGAGCACGACGGAAGTAGAGGGCGACGCCCGACCACGGGGATGAGGAGGGGGAGGCTGGCCAGTACGACGAACAGCGAGCGGCGAGCACGAAGGAGCAGGGCAGGGCAGCGAGGGTGAGCGAGGACGAGCTTTTCCTCATCCTCGCTCTACCCTCCTATGTATTCACCTTATATATCATATATTCAATGTAGTAGTAGTATAATTTATGAAATCAATGTTATATTTCAAGCAAAATCGGAGAGAAATGAGGAAAAGCAACGAAAAACGCGAGCAGGCGCCCGCGCGATGTAGCCGAAAAAATCTAAAATTAGATATTGCCCGCTAAATATAGAGCGTCATCCATAAGCCCCCCGCCGAATCCATCCCTTCCCGCCCTCCCCGACACGCGGAAACAGGTGCATTAGGTCCGTACATTATTTATATACACCCCGCCTTTTTTTCCCGCTCCAAAACGCCCCCGACGCCGCCCTACAGCGAGCGCGGCCCCCCGAGCAACAAATCCTGCATTGTTTACATATGTTAGGCTGCGCCCCCAGCGCCCGCCCCAGCGCCCGCCCCCATCCACAGTGCCCTGACCATCCTGACCCATCCCGCCACCCCTCTCGGCCATCACGGCACTAATTACCATCACCTGCACACCCACAAGCCACTGATCCACCCTCCCGGCTCCCCTACTAGAACTAGCCAATCCCGAGCCTCATAGAACCTCTGGGTAACTTCCGGTGGGGATAAATGAGGTCAACTGGGTAACTACCCAGTTTCATGTAGAAATATAGCGCTCATGGCTGGTCGAAAGCGTGCACAAACGAGCTGGTCACGTCTCCCTTGAACATGTCGTCGTCGGAATCGTCCGCGTACATATCATTGTCAGTAAGTTCAGAAGAAATGACCGTGGCCGATGTGCCTGTCGAAGCGTTGGAGATGACGGAAGGCGCAGAAGGTGCGGAAGGCACGAAAGAGTCGAATGGACGGCCGTGGAAAACATACACAGATCCTCCAGGCTTGCAAGGTGAAGGAATGCTTTGGGATTGAGCAGGGAGAGGAAGAGGCGTAACGGCAGCCGTCTGCTTCAACTTCCAGCCGAGGTGATTTTTGCCGTTCCTCTCCCAACGAATTTTCGTATGCAGGCCAACATTCACGATGAAGCTCTGAACAATGTCGGCGAGGGGTGCATGTGCATCGGGAAGCTCAGCAATTACAGTTGAAGGGGGAAGATAAACAGAAGCTTTCAGATATTCTGGGGCCGTTGGAGTACCAGGGATGGTTGTTGGGTCAACGTGAATCACCATTGTAGAACCACCAAAAGCGCGGTCCCACAACGTAGCCTAGCCAGAATGGTCAGTGAAATCGATGTGGTGAGATAGTCGCAAACGTACCAAGTCGAACATAAGTTTCTGAACTTTCTCCTTGAGAATCCGGCGACTCTCGGGCCCAAAACCATCTTTGTACATGCGTTCCATAACCGGATGGAACTCCTCGACGGGCACTGTATGTTTCCCATCGGTGGAACAACCAGCCGCGAACCAAGCTACGTCGGCAGCATCGAAGCGAGCTTGGTTAGTGGTGTATGCGCCAGGACGATCGGGGAGGGCCCCAAGCATACGACGGAGGTCATAGACACCTTGGGGGTTGAAGCGAAGCTCGGAGAACCTGACAGGGACAGGTTGGTCTATCGCCTTTGCGGTGGGAGGGGTGACTTCGACGCCAGGAGTACGCCAGGAGAAAGTCATTGCAGTTTTGCGCGCATGATGAGTACGTCCGCACGAGGTTTTATATGATGAGGAACGCTGTAAGTCTCGTAAGTGCACGAATGTGAAAACCCAAGCCAAGCGCAGCCCTGCATAAGATCCAATCTGAATGATCTGGAAGTCAGATCGTCAGATCGATGATGATGTCACGGTCCTGCGTATGTCACAATTCATAACAGTCCCCTTGCTCGACGGTCTGCATGACTTTCTTACCAGAAATAAAGATCTGTAACTGTAGAAATGGCTCAAAACATAGTGTATGCAGTACTGAGAGCTCAATACTTCAATCAGATTGTTTTTTGACCCAAGAATGAGCGAGTAATGGTGAAGATATTATCTGACATCTCTTAGTGATTGAAACTTTGTCGAAACGACTATGAGTACCATTCCTTTGCCCGAGAAAACACTATTGTCAATATTCAAATGTTACGAATGTATGTTAGTTATAGCTAGCAACTCAAGTAGCAAGTCTATATTAATTTTGGCCGCTGTTCAATCAGTATAAGCACATAATACAAGTGTCAATGAAAATATCATCGAAGCTTCACCTTCTGAGTAACGACAGATCTCATTCGAGTTTTCGAGCATTAGAATGTCTACGGAGCTCCCTTCGTTGGTCAAAATGTACCTCAAGCTGACCCATTCTTACAGACTTGAATTCAATCAATCACAAGATTCAGAAGGAAGGAAATAAAACTTGTCATTAACGATGAATGTCGGAAGGATTGATACAATTAGGCAGCCAATGTATCTACCAAATCAACCATAGCCCCAGAGTCTCCTTCAATTTCGTCGTCGTCATGCTCTGATTCATTGTCGGATGTGTCCGCGATTTCGGTTGATGCAAGAATGGCAAACCACGAAGGCAATGGAATACCAGATGTTAGTGAATAGTCTCTGCCCACATGCCTTCCGGGCTTCAAGGTTCCAGTAAAACCTTGAAGTTGGCTTGTCTTATACAGTCGGCTTGAAAGATGAGTATGAATTACAGAACGTCGTTCATACTCGCGAGATAGCTCAGCTGCAAGAGGGGGGTTGAGCATGACTGTCTGCCCAACAGCGCGATAAAAGTCGGCATGATCATCTAACATAAAAGTCAGTAGACGTTTGATCTCCACATTAAGGCGATCGATTTCTTCATGGGCGCGTTTGATGCTGAAGTATAGATTCATGGCCTCCCTACGAGATCCTTCTGCCCACGGTTTGGAGCGAATGTCACTGCGCGAATCACGAAGCAAGTCGAAGTCAGCCACGCTAGCTGTCTGTACGACCGAAGCCCATGTCAATGAAGGCCGTGGAGGATTGAGAAGGGCAGCGGCTTGGTTATAATTTGTCAGTGCTGTAGCAATTGCATCTGACCGTGTCTTGAGCGAGCGGCCGATTTTTTCACGAAGCTGATACCCTAGAAGTGTATGAAAACGATATGAGGATAGCTGATAGCCATAAATGTGGAGACTCACCAACACCACTCATTCCCAGCTTCGTCATCTCAAAGAGCCGCTGGACAACCAACCGCTCGAGCTCATCAAGGGCACGACGGTATTTTCGCTCTGTCATCAGCAACTGAGCATCCTTGTATTCTTTCATAGATGGAGTCCACCTTTCTTCTATTCCGTGGGCTTCCTCATACTGACAAGTGAGCGTATTACATGCCTCCCAGCGAGAAAATGTCATTACGTAGCGGGTTCGCACTGCTCGAATTTTTGCATCAGTGTAACCTTTGTTGATGATGTTATAGTCGAGCGTTTGAAAGGCGATCTTGGCGTTTTCGGATTCACGGCTGCGTAAATGATTTGAGAACTTATATACCAGTATTAAGAGAATTCGTGACTTACAGCAACAAATCCAATCTTGTCAGAAGGTCCATGTAGTCGGCTGTTGTCTGTACTGTTTCTGGTTCGGCTTGGAGCGCTTTGAGATACTGTCGTTCTTCTTCTAGATAGTGTTCGTAATCGACATTGGTGGTCTTCAGGCGAACCGAGAGGGTCGCTAATAATTCGCCATCGGTGGAAATCTTCTCCAAGGCTTGACGATAATTCTGATATATAAAATTCGCTTCAGGAAAGGCGTTAGAGCATTTGGAATGTGATTAAATAACATACTCACCGGATGATGCATATTTATCGACGTCAATGAAGTTCCAGTGTTCTTCGATCTCTTGAATTCGATGAAATGGCGTCGCTAACCGTGTTCCTGAGGCAAGTTCATTGGATTTATGAAACGTACGTTCACAGACCTCAAGATCTTCAAGCCCGACACCTTCCTTATAGAGCGGGTGCCAGTGAACTTGACAGAGTCGATTGTGAGCGTGCCCATGGAAGGCAGGAACGATGCCTTGAAGGTTCATTGCAGCTACGCGGCCTTTGAGCGTACTGCTCTCGAGTGTCTTGACGAACGCGCACATGATGTCATAGCCGAGGCCAATATCTGGACCATATCGGTCAAGAAGGGTATTTGTGAGTGCGATTGGATATTTCATGCTAGAAATTAGTCAGCGTGAATCCAGACGTTTTGCTGAGTTGCGACGTACAGTTCTCCACTACGGATCATGTCGCAAACGAGAAGTACATGCCCATGTCGACAGACTGCAACGAAAACGCCAGCTATCGCAAAAAGGGCGAACATCTTTTTGCGCGCTTCGGGCCCGGCATTTTTCCATCGTTCGACGCAAACATTGATTTTGTCCTTCAAGTCCTCGTTCTCTAGCGCGTTAAGCCACGCAATATCTTCGTCAGGTTCGATTTCTGGTGGTGAAGCACTGAGGTCGGGTATCGGAGGAGATGTGGATGTCGGGGGAAGATTTGGACGACCAGGGTCATTTGGTCGGATGATATTCGCAGCGGCATGTGGGGGCGACACCTAAAATAAGCAACGATGTCAGCTTGTACAGATAAGACATAGGTAAAACGGACCTCCGGCATTTTCTTTTTTGTCCCACTTTGTGACCTCCTGACTTCATCTTTAAATACGTCAACTTCTTCCGCAGAAATCCATCTAAACGACGAGAGCATCCGGTCGTCGTCGCGCGTTACACCTGCTTTGAACGTCGAATCTACTAGCTTCAAGGAATTGTTACCGTCCATTGAAACGAGCATGGAGAACTTCATGGGTGGCTCGTTTTCGACGCGGTAGAGACAGGGCGGGCAGATATTTTGAGGTTGCCATGCTGGATCATCGCGTTTCAGGGCAGTTCGACACCGGCGCTCCACTTCCCGTAAGATCTCGAGATAACAATCATAGGCGGAGGAAAACTGCTCAGCATAGTGATTCTTGTACGAATGCTGATGAAAATTCAATTAGAAACCATCTAAGTTAAGAACGCGGGGACAGACCCCGTGAATGTGCGATAAGGCCTTTGTAATTCCGTAGATGCTTAAACGGGGGCAGACCCGATGGATCTGACGGAATATCTCAAAGAGCGTGAGGGAAAAGGCCACGGAGGGGCGCTCCGGGGTGGCTCCAATGTATCTGTTTCGCAACAAAGTCTGGTTAACGGTGACGGCATCTGGAAGGTGGTGAAATTGGTGAAGGTAGCGGGCTGCCAGAATGATTATCAGCATGGTAGGCAGGAATGTAAGCCAGGTACTTTAGAGTGGGGGATACTCACAAGTAATGGTGTGCGCCTCTGCACTCCATGACTGCTCGGTAACAGCGTCCACCGTCGGAGGACCTTCTAGCTTCCACTGGAGGTATGCATCAGTGAGGCAGCTAAGCTGCTCACGCCAAGCGTTTATCGTTCGCTGGACACGCGTTTTCCGTACACGAGGGTCTGCAAGTCTGCCCAGTGATCATAAATGGTAAGAAAGAAAGACAGAGGGCCAGAGGCAGCCAAACATACTTTTTGGACTTTGCCCCATTGACGATTTGGTCAAAGAGCTCCTCGTCGCCTTGATGGCTGTGGAAATATCCTTCCTCTCCAGGTGGTGGGATTAGAAATGCATCTTCATCTTCCCAGCCGGTCGCGTCATCCATATCCGCGTCGAACGAGGCGGCGGCATTGCTTCCGCTTGCCAAGAAGCTGGCACGGTCTACATAGCTCAAAGCTGGAGGCAATGAAGGCGGGTTAGTAGGCCAGTGGAATGAAATTGTTTAACTTACCGGCGAACAAGCGCTGCCGCTTGATTTGCTCCTCCTCGATCTGGCGACCGGTCTTGTTGAGCTTCACGGTGACGACCTTCTTCGTTCGCCGTCCGCCGTAGACGATCTTGACGGCTTTCGACATATTGGAGGCGATGGAGGGGAGCAAGCCTCAGACGCGGCATATCTTGCTAGCCGTCACGGTAGTGGTTGGTGATAGCCAGGAGTCAGGGTGGACGAAACGTGAAGGGGAAAACTCCGAAATTGGTAATAGCAATTAAATCCGAGGGAGATGCCTCTCAATGCTATTTTAAGTGCGTCTCCTGGTTGAAAAATGCAGAAAAGGAAAGAATCAACGAACAGATCATGGCGCGTGATCAGCGTGTGATAGTGAGACCCACCGACATTTCCGATAACCGTGAGTGCCTATCATCATGGGCGCTAATAAATCCGACATCTATTTTGGGGATGTCTCCTTCCAGCAACTGGTTGGTATTACTAAAAAGGCAGGATTCAACGAACATGTAGCGCCCCACAGGCACGTCCGATAGCTACCGAGCAACGCGTGATCGCTGTACGCGTCTTGGTTGATATCACGGAAAAGGAAATAATCAACGAAGTAAGCGCCGTGCGACGGCGCGAGGTTTGGGCGCGCGCTCACCAATGCGCACGCTGAGGCTCATGTTCACTGCATAGAGGTCATTTGATACAATAGATAGAGCATTGTATTATCATCCCCTCTATATATACAATGTACTTTAGTGGGGTAGTACTCTTTAACATTGCATAATTAGTAGAGGAGGTTATGGCCAACAACGTCGGGCAACGTACATATTGTGTCAATGGGTACAAGGATATAAAGGTATATTTTACTTTGCGAAAGAAGCGCGGGGCCGGGGGGGACGGAATGCCAAAGCGGCGGGGGGTACAAGTACAGAGGCGGGAGGGGCGGGCCAAGGCGGGGGAATCACTAAAACGGGAAGGAATAGGGCGTGGGGAAGGGAGTGGTACCTGGCGGGACGCGCGGTAGATGGCGGCAGACACGCCCATGGCGGGGGACGGGATCCGACGTTGCCGGGAGCTCTGATATTCAGACAAGTCAGCTTTCTTGACAGGCGTTCTCGACGAGCAAGGGTTATTGTATGTTTTCTGGCAAATCTGATGCCACGTGAGCATCGGATCTCCGCAGCTTATAAGCCGCTCGGGGTGGGAAGATTAGGTGGAAAAGTACACGCCAATATGACTGATCCCAAACAGATCCCAATAATCCCATACCACATTGAGCTTGCATCAAGATAAAGTTCAAGTAAGTATATCGTCTGAGTACATACTTGGTTATCAATTGATTATCCCTGTGCACACAGACAAATGATCGTGCTAGCTATCGATCTCGTGGGTTATAAGATCCACAACTATCCATCCTGTGCAAGCTCCCTGCTTCGTACGACGAGTTCATAAGGTCGGGCCCGCCGTGCAAGACTGCAGACTGAAGACTCGGAGACTCGGCACAGGTGATCTCCGTAAGCCTCCAGGGCAAGCAAATAACGGCAAGGTGTCGGCTTCGCTAGCGACAGGCGCCTATGCCTTAGAGTTTCCTCAGAGCGCCAGTAGGCTTACTCTAACATGATTTGTCGTAGCTTCCCAGTACCTACTTTATCGATTGAAAATTTCCTGTGGCTTGACGACCACCCACCATTCACCTTTCTAAGTTGAACCACCATGGCAAGCAGCCTTTTTTCCATCCCCACCATTAATCCGCGCCCTCTTTTACAGACCTTTGTCTGTCCCCATTGCGGTGGGCACGTCCTTGGTCCTCTTACCTGTGGAAGTGCCACTGTTAAGGTCTTGGCAAATTATGGAAGATGGTTCCAAGTCGTAAGCAATTTAATTTCTGATTTACATTTTTCAAACTTGAACTTTTATCTAGTGTGTCGGTTGCAAAGAAATTGTATGGCATTCGCCTCCCACCAGTATTGCGCAGATCCCCGAGGACGTTCGTAACCGATTTGCCTACCGCCAAGAGGCTTTACAAGAGCGCAAAATTCTGTGTCAAGAACCCGATTGTACCAAACTCACAGGCTCTGGTGCTCGTCGTGCCAGTAAGCAATGTGAGCGCGTACCGATTTGTTGCGCCTCTTGCTGTCGCAAGGCTGGCGGATGCAAAGAACATGCCTTAGAGACACCAGTACGTCCCATACCTGTCATCAACTTGAAGTCACTTTCTTTAATGAGCGACTAATGTATTCTTTCTTCTATTATTAGATGTCTCAGCAGGCTGCTGTTGATCCATCTGTCATTACGCCTGTGTTCGCACCTCTTGGTTCCCAACTTCCAACTGGTGCACCTCCGCCTGCATTTTTGCCCAGCTCCCAAACTCCATCCCAACCTCGCTCTACCTATGGCAGGAACTTAAGAGGTGGGTATGCTAGTGGCTGGCAAGCAGCTCAGCGCGAGAAGGAGGCTGCTCGCATTCAACTGCGACTCACAGAAGAGGCAATTCGCAATTCTCAGAATACAATTTCTGTAGTGGTATGGAGAGAGGTACGAAGTTTTGTGACTTTATTGATGTCTACACTTCTTAACTCAAGCCATCCACTAGAAAAATGTCACTCCCAAAGTGATGAGTGTCATCAGTAACCAGCCAGGCTTCCTCGTTCCCAGCAATGTCCCAGAGGTCGCCAATCTCTTCAGGCATATCACTCTTATTGCCGTCTTCCAGACCTCACCTCGTGTTGGCTGGTGCAGCCAGGCTCTCAATGTACCAATCCTCGCTACTCGTGAAGCCCGAATCCTCATCCGCGACGACAGCTTCACCGATGCCGACTGTCCTCAGTTGGAAGAAGAACTTGAGCAACGCATGTCAGAAATACGCCATGCTAGAACTGTTGGTAGCATCAACATCTTTGGGCATCGCAACAGGCCTGAGCCTTCCAGTGCTCCCACCACCGAGGCTAACCTCACGGCAACCTCCTTATCGCAATCTGTTCTTGCCCCAGTCCTCCCAAACCTCCTCCACGTTCCTGCTGCTCCCTTCCCTCTTCCCCATACAATTGACATGGTCACCCGTCTCCAAAAAATCCGCGCTGGCCTTGAAGGTGTCAAGAAGACTGAAACCATCACGAAGACTCTGGCCTTGTTCCAGCAGCACTTCCCTGGAAGTCAATATGTTCGCTCCACGTTCTATCATGCACAAAATGTCTATCTTCGTGCTTGTGAAGTTGAGGATCAGGCCGGCCTCATAAAGACCTATGTTGGCTATGGCCAGACGGACAAAGGTGCTTGGAAAAATTTCCGCGATGCCGTCAATCGTGAGTCTACAAAATATTCCTCCTCACCTATTTGCTAACCTAAATATATTCTAGGTGTAAATCCTCCTAAAGGGCGCATCTCCCTCCCACTGGCCAAGACTCCTTCTGCTACCCTCATTGGAATGGAAGAGGATGAGGTGCCTACTCGCTCGCCGTCTCCAGATGTACAAGGTTCAGACATGGCAAATCAGCCTTGTCCGTTAATATTCTACATGAAATAGTGGAAGTTGCCCAGGAAAGAAAGTGCATCCAGGATGGTAACTCAGGTGCGCAGCCACCCCACCTAGCTGGGATTGAATATTTTCTGCCCATGGCTGGCGGTCACCAGTGGCAGTGCTGCTGCTCACTGCTGCTGCCACTGCTGCTCACTGTGCTCAACGGTGTCGAACAGTGCTCGACACCATTGTCAGGGTCGTCCCAAAAAGGAAGCAATCAATTTTTTCCAAAAGAAGAAAACCTGATTAGATTCGCTTTTTTTCTGCATCATTTGTCAGCACTTGCTTATCTATGATTAGATTTGGCCCATTTTGGTACTATCTGCTCATTGGCCCATCAAATATGCCATCAAGGGCCAAACACATGACCTGCTACCTAACCACATGACCACACATGACTGCAAATGAGGCAGGGACCCTCCTAGGGGTGGGAAATGCCTAAAATAGCATTTTCCCAATATTATTGGAAATGCACCTGGGTAGCTGGGGCACCCTATATAAATCACACAAAATCCATATTATACCAGAAAATGCGCAATTTAATTCTGAATCCAACTGTGAAGAAATCATACTGATAGCTGCTGCGGTTCGGGCGCTAGAAGCGAATTACTAATTATGCTAAATAAGCGCTGACATTGATGGCTGCTTTCCTCCACAACCGCCGGGTTGTTTTCAATAAAATAAAATAATCTTTGTAGATATTAAAAGTGCGCTTTAAACGCGTTCGTGATTATAATTTTCCGTCCCTTCCTTGCTTCATAAAATGGCCCGCATATATTTCGGCTTGCACGGTATTAGCGCAGGCTACAATTTTACTACCCGCACGCATACTATACCATAAAATAGGTTAATAAAGCAGCTTTCCAACGATACCCTACTCATTATATTTGAACCACTTTACGAGCCCCTATTAAAGAAATGGTTGTTTGCAAATAGAATATTGACCAATAATCATGCCGAAATGATCTTAGGTCTGTTAGATTCTCCTGAATTTACTACATTTATTGACACCTCTATTATGGAGATCTGAGGCCAGGAAGGTGCTGAACCAGACACTGGGCTGGCATGGATATTGCCTAATTGTCCAGAATATTTCTATTTTTAGCATACCACGTGCATGTGTCAGCCATATATAGGCATAGAAGGGTGGCACCTTCCCTCCTCCCCCTAATATTGAAAATCCAATTGCTCCCCTATCCCTCAATAATAATTTTCATGAATAGAACCTATACATAAATACTCCTATAGCTCATGTGGAAGATTGGCAATACATATTGTTATATTTTTTTTTCTTTCCAGATTTGAATGTATCCAGATGCATTGATCCTGAAAAACTACATAAAAACATCCTGATGAATGGATGGAGGTGGAAAAGCCAATTGCAGATGCCCCTTAGCTAATGGGACATCAGCATTTGCATTTGCATTGCCCTCATCTTCACCATCTCCACTGCCACCCCTACCCTCACTATTGCTAGGGCCACCGCCACTTTTCTCATTAACAATATCCTCATCGCCGTGCTCGTTGTCGTCATCATCATCATCATTGCCATTGGAATCAGGGTTGGCAGCCTCATAATCATCAACCAAATTCAATGGTGTCTTCCAAACCTTTTGGAAAGCTATTGAAAGCCCTCGCTGGTCTGCGGCTTGGTTAGCAGCATATGCTTCAATTCCCTCTTGAAGCTCAGGCGTAACACCAGTTCGAGGCTTGTAGCGAGCATCCCACCATTTTGCTCGCCACTCCAAGAATTCAAGGACTCGTCTCATCTCCTCCAGGAGAAGTAGGACCTCCTCCTTGCATCGCCCAACGCGCGCCCTACTTCTTGCCCATTCAGATCGCAAAATATCATCATCACCTTCACCGTCACCTCCAACATCCGCGGCAACCGCTCTCCAGATCCATGAAATCGTCTGCTTTGTTCTTCCAGTTCCATCACGTCGCGAGCGCTCTTCCGGAATGGCATCAACCTGCTCACCATCGCCATGCTGGGCCTCTGGGTCGCCGGGGCCAAGTCCATCCTCCCAGATGCCAACCCTTCCAGGACCTTTTTTCCGTCCTTCGGGGTCCACATAGCTTCGAACATCATCATTTAGCAAGGGCTGCAGGGCCTTTTCCCAACTACCAGGTCCAGAAAGGGACAGGAAGGCCTCCCGAGCTGCGCGATATTTATCGACGGAGCCCAGGGCACGCTGATGTACTCGGTCGATCAGCGCACGAGAACGAGTTCCCTCTCGCTGACCACGGACATTGCTGTTCTTGAATTGTATCATCCGTGTTTTAAGGCGTAACGTGCGGCGAAGATGGGAGAGTGCGTCAAAACACTGGGCATTGCGAAGTTGGGACTCCATTTCCGGCAACCCTCCAATACATGCGAGCTCTCGGCGACTAGTTGGCAACTGCGAAGGGAGAAACAGCTCGACATCCTCAGGCTTCGGATCATTTTCCCAAGCCGTTGAGCTGGCATTTCCAGCCTCCGTTTGGTACTGGAGTAGGCCGGGTATGTAGATCGAGCGCAAGGCCTCCCAGTTCTTGATGTTTCTGGACAGCGCTGCCCGCTGTTCTGCCAGAGATTGCGTGCGAAGTCCAGTTGGCGAAGCACCTTGCGACCTTGCTCGTGTTCGAAGCCGGCGCCTACGAAGCCTATCGTTAGGCGATTATACAACGGGGTTTTGAATTTAGGAGCTTACTGAGATTCCTCAAGCTCTAGGCCCATCGCTAGCCAGACCGACGGCCCTGTATTGTGGAGAGGTGGAATCCGCAGTGCGCGCTCTCTTTCCTCCCCTGCTAGGCGCTCCCTGACATCCGTCTCGCTGATGTCTAAAACGAATGAAATACTTCGTGAGCAGGGACACTTGAAGGATGCTTGATAGAACTTACGAACACCTTCAATGGCAAATGGGTTGGGCGCAGATTTTGGAAACCTATCCACGTCCCAGGCTGCGCACATCTGGTCCCAAGTCAAGACCATTGGGCTTGGAAGCGATTCCGTAAAACCGCGGTGGGCCTCAGTTTGCCTATTTCTCTCAGATATAGCTGCCTTATATCGGCGCATCAGGGTGGTACCTAGAGGGTGGTCAGCTAATGATTTGAGAATAGGTGAGGCCGACGCACCCATACTACAGTACTTCTGCCAATTCCAAAACCCGAAGTGGTCGTCGAGGACGTCGTGTCGAGAACCCGGCCCCTGCGTCTTCGTGGAGCCCCCAAGGCCGTTGTGTCCAGCCCAGATTCTTTCCGGGACCTCTCCATCGGTGTTGCCAACACCCATCGCAAAGTTGAAGGAAAATTGCTCGTGATTCTTCTCTGCGTGGGCAGGTTCGTGGAATTTCGGAATAAGCGGGCGTGTTTCGACGTTGGATCCCAGACGAAGCTCAGCCGGCCAGGCCTTCATCCTGTCGTAGAAATTCTTGTACCACTGGCACGCAATATCATAGCTAATGGTGATGGAGGCGACGTTGGAAGACCGAACGGCAGACGCAAAAATGTAATCCATATTCGCATAGCTATTGGCACAAATTGGTAAACGTTTGGGTTTACGAACGAACATTGAGCGCACTTACCGCTCGCCCTTCTGTAGGTTCCCAATGCCATTGGGCAAAATCATTTCACCCCTTCCACAAAATGCCCCTCCGACGCCAGTATACCGCAAACCGCGCGAGAACCGTGTCAAAGCTTGGACAAGCGCTAGAAATCCGACGCAAGTATTCAGCTAAATACAGGTTAGTCAAGGCTGTAGGTGGAGGAATAAAATACGCACCTCTTCAACGTCAATATGACTTAGGACATACTTTTCATAGGGCTCGCGCCTAACCATATATGCCCAGCCGGTTCCAAGGCCAGGGTCTGAGGAGTAGTTTGAAACAAGTTGATTTTTTAGTCGGAAGTTCGCATCCATACAGACGATGAGGCAATAGAGAAATCTACATCTGCTAATGAGCCGACGGCCTGAAGAAACGAAAGGGCAAGCACATACCGTTGGTCCTCCGGAGCCTCCTCCCAATCATGTGGGAGATTAATGCCTGGGTGTGGGCACGAGGGCATTTGACTGCCAACTCACCATCCTTCGTTGCCGCCACCCCTGCCTCATCGTGCCCTCTACCTCCGCGCTTCAACATCTTGAGATGCCGCCACTGAAGTCCTATGCGTAAAAGCGGCCTATACCGCGACCGGTGCTCCTGGCTTCCAATGTTATCGGTCAACCTTTCAAGCGTGCGATACAGGTCGTATGTCGATGCTTTTGATGTCAAGGAGAGCAGGTGTAGGAGCCGAAGCAATGAAAAAGTAACGCAGATTTGAGTTGAGATCTGTGACGCCGGATATAGGCCTCGCCGAAGGAGCTGTAGATGTCGCGGGATTGCTCGCTGGCATCCACAATAGCTGATGGGCGCCTGGTGAATGCCGTTGGTGTGAATGATTACAAGGTCCTGATGGCAGGCGGCAGGCAAGGGGCAGCGCATGCTTGCGTGGTTGAGGTGAATTTCGAGGCCGAGGCTCTTGAGGGAGGCTTTGACAAACGATATTCCGTTCCAATGCTAAAAGAAATCTAAGTAAGAATATCGGTTGCATAAATGTAATATAAGACCTACCTCAATAACATGAAAGGGCGTCCTTTGGTGTCGCTTTACGCAGCAACCCTTACATGAAAGGTCGGGCAGGAAGCAGTCGAGGCAGCGATACTCGGCAGCCTCAACGCGGTCGCGCTTTCTTGATAAACAATCCGGGCATCCCCCAAGTTTGAAATCGCCGCGGCCCTCCCAACGAATAATCTCGTCTAAGTATTCTGTACGGTGCTGAGCCTTCCAGAAGATATGTGGCCTTGTCTAAGGGAATATGTGAGATTTATATTACAAAAGAAGTGTGAAGCTTACCGATGTTCCGCTTCGCTTGTACTTTTTTTTTGGAAGGCCCTCAGCTTGAGCAGGGCCACTTTCATATACCTCAGCGTAGATTTCTTCATCAAACCAATCCCCAGAGTCATCCAAGGCCAGCTCCTGGTCATCTTCGGGGGACCACGCTGACCCCACAGTCCAAGTAGTTCGGCCCTTCAGCGGTGAGCGAAGACTTTCGAAAGCCCTATTTCGTCCAGTCAAGCGGGAAGAGCGAGCGTGAACGACCTCGATGTCATCTTCGAGAGGGACACGATCGTGGTAGTGGGTTTTTTTGGATCTTTTGGACGGGCGAGACATAGCTAATTTAGTTGCGCGAATAACGAGCGACCTTGGTCCTTCGTAATACTAAATGACGCGCGTCGCGCGTGCACGTGCACGTGCACGTTTACTCCTCGAAATTAAACAAGATCTAACTTGTTGGATCAGCCATTCAACGTTCGGCTCAGGCTGCATAGGAAACCAACCACCCCCCTCCAATTGCTCTCCACGCCGGAATCCTTTCGCTGGCTCTAGGTGAGCAAGTAACCACCCACCTCACACACCCCATTCCATGCTCGGGCGCAAGGGCTCTGATACTTGACCCCACGGGAATCTCAGCCGGCGCGTCCGACCTTCGCCGCCCCATACCGCCCGTGCCAATGCTCTGATACTCGACCCCACGGGAATCTCAGTACGCACGGGGTGTTCGCATTCGATTCACATCTAACGCGTCCCATCAACCGCCCCAACTGACCCATTTGTCCTCAGGCCATACGGGCGTCAATGTCCGCCATACGCCCTCAAGACCCCACACTTCTCTTCGAAAGCAGCCTTCGGGAGACAATCGCGGACGAGTGGTGCCATGAAGATCAAGATCTTGGCCCGACGGACCGTATCCCCTCTGAAGTGCGCGATTTGGAATACCGCCTGTTTTTTGGCTCATCTCCGCTTACCTCGCCATCTACCTCAGCATCTCCATCTCCATCCTCCTCGAGATCGGCATCCCCACGTCCCATAGATCCAAGCTCGCTGCTCCGACGGCCACCACTGCCTTCGTCAACCCAGGACACGCACAACACACCCTCAAAGGCTCAGAATAGCCGGAGGAAGCGAAACCGCAAAAGAACCCGCGCAAAACGGACGGAGAAACGCCACGCACAGAAAGATGCTGCACGCGCTCGCCCATTCGAAATTAGCCAGAACACCTTCGACAAGTGTGTTCGACCTGCGAAGCCTACCGAGACGAAGTTCAACTCCGCGAAGATCCCAACAGCCTCTACTGGCTACATCTCTCTCCCAGATCATGGCGAATCCGGGAAGATATACGGGCTCAAGGAGATGGTTGAAACTCTGGGCTTCACAGTTGAATCCTGGGATGGAAGGTAAGCTTCGACACTCCAAACTTTCCCAACTTTGCTAAACATAAAAATCACCAGAACTTCGAGGCCCATCGTCGACGCCTCCTCCCGCATTATAGCCGTCCTTTCTGGGCATCCAAACGACCCCAACTGGGATATCGTCCACCGTCGCGCAGCGGACGCCGTCCAGATGGCCGGAGACCGGTGTCATTTTCCCAAGAAGACACTTTCCCATCGACGGGGAAGCTTTCCTGCACTAAACTGGGGGATATCCTACGGCGGGGGGCAAAAAGTATGTGCACAACAACTATGATCCGTCCATTTAACTCACCCCCTCTCAAGCAACCGGGAAATCTGTACCATAGCACCCAGAATAGCCAGGCGCTCTCAGACCTACTTAAAAACGACTACGTTTCCAGAATCGCGGGCTACGCAAGTGCAGCCTTTGCCACATGGGCCCCGAATCTCTACACATACTACGAAACCCACTTCAACGCACTTCTCAAGCACGACCCATCCCTTCGCCGTAACTGGCCCACCAGTGTCTGGGCGTCGTTTGCGGTTAACTTCGGCCCCAAAACCGTTTGCCGCCGCCACCGCGATTTCGCCAACCTCCCATTCGGCTGGTGCGCCATCACTGCCCTCGGGGACTTCGATCCATCCCAAGGCGGCCATCTCGTACTCTGGAGCCTCAAGCTCATTGTAGAGTTTCCTCCAGGATCTACCATCCTCGTTCCCTCCGCAGCTATACCCCACTCCAACATTCCAATTGGGCGGCGCGAAACCCGATACTCGTTCACTCAATTCAGTGCGGGTGTGAGGACTGGACACTTAGGTACTTGTACAGAGGACTGTAGATCACATGATAGTCACATGTTACCATGTAGATACAGCCATCCAGCTGTATTAGATAATCAGATTTACCTTTAACCTTTACTTGAAGGACGAATCCACACACTGCCGGTATGACCAGATAGTCTACTCCCTACCATGGGTCATATGGGGGCACAGGCGAGCCTTACCACGCAGATCTCTCTGGCTGAGCATCCATCCCTGCTTGCCTGGTCAACGGCTCACATTGCCCTGGATAGGGTCACATTCCTCCTGAGTAGGATTACAACTCTCTCTCCCTGGATCTCCATCCAGCCCTCTCCCCAGGTCTCCTTCAGCCTTCCCTGAAGTCCCCTCGAATGCCAGATGCAGACCACAGGCATCACAATGGTGGGGGCACCGCGGACTTCTCTCCAAGAAGGTTTCAAGATGACCTGGCACTCCTTTCCTTCTCCCCTCAGAAATCAGTTGGGTTTGACTTGGTGCCAGGTGGCATTCTGAGTCCCTACTCCTTTCTGAGGTTCCTCCTGACCCACAGTTGGGTTGACATTGGTGCCAGCTGGCATACTAAGTCCCTACTTCTGGGTTGGCTCTCCTTTCCTTCTCCCCTCAGAAATCAGTTGGGTTGACATTGGTGCCAGGTGGCATTCTGAGTCCCTACTCCTTTCTGAGGTTCCTCCTGACCCACAGTTGGGTTGACATTGGTGCCAGCTGGCATACTAAGTCCCTACTTCTGGGTTGGTTCTCCTTTTCCCTTTATGCTCTCCCTTCTCCTTTTTGCTATGCCCTTCACCCCCTTTCCACCTTCCCTCTGGTCCTAGGAATGCTCCTCAGCCAAGGAGTTCCTCTGGAATTGGACTTATGATGATTTGGAGGGAAGATGATGATTCTGGTTGGATTGATGGCCCCATATCTCCCCAACCACTCCTTGGATCGACAAGCGGATTTTTGCAGCTTGTAGCCCTCGTCGAAGCGATATCGAACGCGCTCTTGATGGCCCCAAACGACCCACCTTTGGGTGAGAAACAGATGCTGAGACATTTCGATGTCCTGAGACGAAATCGATTCGTTCTCGCCTTCCAGACCTCGGTCAATTACGATCTCTTCGGATTCGAACTCTCCTCATCCGTCCGGTTCTTTCAAACCCAAGATCATTGGATTCCGAGCACAGGAAGCTTCCGAAATCTCTGCATGTTCTCATGCTCCTCTGTTTCTGGTCTAAGAACAGAGATGCATCTGTTTCTCCTCAACCGTTCCATGGATCGCGAAGCGGTTTTTTGCTGCTTGTGGGCCTTATCAAATCGATATCGAATGTGCCTTCAATTACTGCAGACTCTCCACTTTTGAGTAAGAAGCGGATGATGAGACATTTCGATGTCTTGAGACGAAATCGATTCGTTCTCGCCTTCCAGACCCCGGATCATTAAGGTCTTTTCGGATTCAAGCTTGGCTCATCCGTCCGGTTCTGGAGAGCCCAAGATCATCGAATTCCGAGCAGACAACGTCTCCGAAATCTTCGATGTCCTCCTGCCCTGCTGTTCCTACTCTGAGGACAGAGATTCATCCGCTTCTCTTCAACCAGTCCATGGATTGTCGCGCGGTTTTTTGCGCTCCGTTGCGCTTGTCGAGGCGTTTCCAACGAGCCCCTGCGCGTGTCTAGCAAGTGATTTCCAAGCGAGATATGGCTTTTGAGACATTTTGGTCTCTTGATGTGAAACAAAATTCGTTCTCATCAACGACTGCCCGTATCTAGGTGATCTCTTCGGATTCGAGTTCGCCTCATCCGTCCGGTTCTATCGAGCCCAAGATCATCCCATTCCGAACAGGAGAACCTTCCGAAATACTGGCATGTCCTCATGCTCCTCCATTGCTCCTGTTATGAGCAGAGTTGGGCCATATCTCCTCAACCGCTTAGTCTATCGTTGCACGGTTTTTGCGCTGGAAAGCCCTTGTTCGCCTCGTTCGAGAGCGCCCTTAAACGTTCCAAACCGTTGTGTATCGCCCGAGCTATGACTTTGCAGTCATCTCAGCCTCCTGATGAGACATCAATTTCGTTCTCATCAACCGCGGTGTCTACTCATAAACGGATTTCGGATTCGAGATCTACTCATCCGTCCCGTTTTAATGAGCCCAAGATCATTGGATTCCGAGCAGTAGATCATCCTGGACTTTGCCATCTACACTGGCTCTCCCTTGATCATCCTCTGACCAGAGATCATCTCATATCTCTGTGAAAACTGCTCAGATTGACTCCCGGTTTTTTAATGCCTCAAGAGCTCGCTTATACGCATGTAACGATGCCCTGCGCGACAAGAACGAGCAACATTCAACCAACTTCTGCCCTTTTAGTCATTTGGGCTCTCTAGAGTCACTTCATTCCGGATCTCAACAACTACTGCTTCAACTCGTTAGCTCTCTTTGGATTCGAGCTCGACTCATTCATACGGTTCTAACGAGCTCAAGAACGTCGAATTTTACACAGTAGAATGTTCCGAGATGCCTGATCTCCTTCTCTGTCCCATACTTTCTACCTTGGGCGGAGATTGGGCAATATATCTGGATCAACTCTTCAGAACCTGTCGGTTATTCTTGTGCTCGTTTCTACTCTTTAAGACGCTTCTTTTAAGCCCTTGAATGTGGAGAATACGGCTATTTGGACAAGGAAAATTCCTTGGCCCATTTCGGAGCTCTGTCCGGAAATTTCGCTCGATCTCAGCAACCAGCTCATGGACTCGCAATATCCCTTCGGATTCGAGCTCGCCTTGCTCGCCCGGTTCTAACGAGTGTAAGAACGTCCAATTCTATGCAGTAGATCATTCTGGGGGGCCCATTACCTCTTCCTCCCCCTTGATCAGTACCTTCAATGCATATTGGACTATAACTCAAGAACCGGACCTGTGGTTGCTCCGCAATTTTTTGCGCTGTGTTGGGCCGCGCAGGGCGCATCTTTCAAGCCCCTGCTCGAGCAAATCTTTGGAATTTTCGACGAGGAGTGCACTTTTGTCTATTTTGGACCTCTGGTCCGAAATTTCGTTCTCTTTTGGCTTCCATCGCCTCTAGCCCTATTCTGCTTCGGGATTCAACTTCTCCTTCTTTGTCCGGTTCTAACGACACCCAGCTCACCCTGTTTGGACCAGTGGAACACTCTGGGGGCCCATCTTCCTCCTGTCCCTCCATCTCTATCACTAGAGCGAAGATTTGGCAGTTTCTCAAGAACCAGACTTCCGAACCCTTAGCTAATTTTTGCGGCGTGTTAGGCTACGCAGGCCGCGTCGAATAAGCCCCTGCGCGGCCAAACGAACGAAATTTGAGTGAACTAGACCACATGTCTCATTTCAGTGCTCTGATCTGAGACTAAGTTCGCTCTTGGCAACCATGGCAGATCCCCTCCTGGAGGCTTCGGATTTGTATTCACCTCGACTCTCCGGTTCTATCGAGCTCAAGAACATGACGATCTATTCAGTGGAATATTCTGGGACATCATCCACTCCTCATCATTCCTTCCCACTTCATCATCAGGAAAGATTGGCCCATATCTTCGGAACAAAGCTTTCGATTCTCACGCGGTTTTTTGGGCCTTGTAACGTTTGCGAAGACGCAACGTTCAAGCCCTTACTCGCATGGAATGATGCATTTTCGAATTTACCATCCTCTTTCCTCCTCTTTCTACCCTTCAATGAAGATTGACCTATATCTCCGGAACGGCTGCTCCGTTTTCCACGCAAATTTTTTGGCTCTGTTACGATTGCGAAGACGCATCTTTCAAGCTTTATATGCGCAAAACAACGAAGTTTCGAAAGTGCTAGGCTTTCCTTCCCTCCTGCTGAGCTCATTCAGCATATCCTGACCAGTGGGCCTATTTTCCTTTCCATTTTTATGCCTTCTCTTTGCTTTTTTCCACCTGCCAGAGTCCACTCTGTCCTTTCCTTCTTTCTTTCCACTCTGTGGCATTGGATTTTCTTTTCCTCTTTTTCTTCCTTGGTACTTCTTTAGCTGCCCATTCCTAGACATGCCTCATCCTATGACCACTGTCTGGCCTGCACACCGAAAGAAGTGGGGGGCAGGGGTAGGGGTAGGACCATGGGTCCTGAGGAGGCCTAGCCTCCTCCTATTACCCTATCTATCCCTATGTCTGGGATCAGGCTACGATCCCTTGGCGGAGCTGCCTTATGGCTATGCCCCTAGCTCCTCTAGGATGCGGGATTGGCTGACCCTCCTATATGGAGCAGGAAAGCTATCCTCTGCATCCTCTCAGATCCTTCTAGATCTGTAGAGCTAGTCTAGAGCTTTGCTCTGGCTCTTAGAGGATGCCTTAGGATTGGTTGACTCTCCTATCTGGAGTTAGGAAGCCATCCTCTATTCCCTCTTTGATCTCTTGTAGATCTACCTTGGAAGGCTAGAGAATTTGGGAACCAAATTTTTTCTCTTTGCTTATTTTGTTTTATTTTTGCTCATTCTTCCCAAATTTTTACTTTATATATTCTTTTGGCCTAGTTTGGGGGGCCATTGTGATTCTTTTTTCTCTTTATTTTTACCCATATGTTTTATGCTTGTTTTCCATTTTCACTTAGAGTACATGCCCTCTGGACAAGTGGGGGGCTCTGTGAGGACTGGACACTTAGGTACTTGTACAGAGGACTGTAGATCACATGATAGTCACATGTTACCATGTAGATACAGCCATCCAGCTGTATTAGATAATCAGATTTACCTTTAACCTTTACTTGAAGGACGAATCCACACACTGCCGGTATGACCAGATAGTCTACTCCCTACCATGGGTCATATGGGGGCACAGGCGAGCCTTACCACGCAGATCTCTCTGGCTGAGCATCCATCCCTGCTTGCCTGGTCAACGGCTCACATTGCCCTGGATAGGGTCACATTCCTCCTGAGTAGGATTACAACTCTCTCTCCCTGGATCTCCATCCAGCCCTCTCCCCAGGTCTCCTTCAGCCTTCCCTGAAGTCCCCTCGAATGCCAGATGCAGACCACAGGCATCACAGCGGGTGGGCTCTTTCGATGGGTGGATCAGGGATTCCAATGCACGAACGCGTATACGGCGATGCTGTCGGACGAGGGCGTGGAGGAGGATCTCAGACGGCAGGACGAGCGATGCAAACTCGGCCTGTCCCTGTTTTCAACCATGAAGAGTTTACCCGTAGATCGAGACATTAGAAATCGTCTAGCTAGAAATTCCATACCATAGTGTGCGCCGCATTTGATAAATATACGCCTTTTCGAAATATGACAAGTTAATTTGGAACGTTGAGCACCCAACCGCCTCTGTTGAGAGTAGATTTCATATTGTATGCTGTATTTGAATAATGTACCTGAGTATATGAACCAATAGACCACACACTTCAGATCCGACCATTATGAGAATTTAGCAATGGTGCATTGTTGTCGGAAAAGAAAAGAAAAGAAAAGAAACAAGGGTACTACATTCAAGGTCATAACCGTACCAAGTTACATATATGTACTTCAGTCAAGTCCTTGTGGCGACGTCGCGACACTATGTAAGATACCACCACTTCCTCTCTTTTAATTCTCCATATTATTTAAGATCCGAATGCATGCATAATGACCGCATAAATATCCGCTCTTTCCAGACCCTCAAAGGGCTTTATTCCACTCAAACTCGGGGTGCGGAGTATTTGCATGGCGACGTCGCAACAAATCTATTTTTTGCGAGAAATCCTCATAGATATATCTAATTCTAAGTTAAAATTCTTGTACACGTTCCTTGCGAAGTATTGTATAGAGCATATAGCGTACCAATCTATTGTTTTGCATGGAATATGTGGTCCGTACCGCAGAGGCGCAATGACAGCGCAACACCATTCACCGTTCCACCGAATTCTTTTGAATGTTTTTCAACCAGTCTCGAACCCCAATAAATATACCATAGTGGAATAGAAAATATCTGACAAAGTATATTGACTACATATTGAATCCATAGCGCATAATCCGCTCATGAACCTTCGATGCCCATGTTTGGCATTGGTTTGGCGCAGTCAATCAACTTCCATAAAGAGTATGCGAGCCGCCTAATTTGGCCATGATCGGGATGGGATCTCGATTCACATTGCTCGGACATCCAAAAGGTGTTCGAAAAAGTATTTAAATACTATGGTTGAAGACTAGCTACTACAGAAAATGGAACCTCACACTGCAACATACGTTACCGCCATTGAAGATGGCGCTAAACTCACTCGACACAACATTTACTATCTGAAGTGGGTATTTTGTATTTCAGCGTACCTGCTGCCTTCAAGTTTCCAGTGCTCACCTCAGACGACAGAAATTCCAAGCGACTGAAGGAAAAAGCTCAAGAGAGGAGGGATAGGTAATGCACATTCAAGGACTTCTACATATTTATGCTGCTTACTGCTAGTTTCTCATAGGGCCAAACAGAGATTTGAAACGCTTCCTCAAGCCGAGCAGGAAGAAATCACAGACCGCCGCAAACAGACGCGGGCAGCACATCGGGAAAAGCATCGAGACGAGCTCAGGGCTAAAGAGCGATCGCGTCGGTAAGGCATTTTTTCGACTCCAGAATGACTGTATTTCTCATCCAGGCATCATCCGGGTTTCTCCTACCAGTCAGCGTCGAAAGGCCTCCACTGGGCAGTCGTAAATAGTCTAGGCCACTGCACTAATATTTTAAAGCAATACGGAGACGATCTTGGGATAGAATACATCTCCTTGTAGACGTAGCCGTTGACCACTGAATTCTGACGGATCTTCGAAGAATCTATGGGTTGGATTTTTTCTGAAACACGGAAATGGGCCGTCCAATACCTTGTCTTGAAATCAGCCGTCCAATACCTTGTCTTCCTAGTTAAAAAGGTGGCGCCGGCTGTAGTATCTGACTTATATGGCTAAATTTTCCGAATGGGAATAGTATCTGGCAGATTCAGTCATTACGGAGTTGCTCAAAGAATGCACATTAAGCCTCTTGCAACGGCGACTCAGCATTCTGACAACGGAGGCATTGAATATTTGTATGTCCAGCCCAAATCTACATGCAGCTAGTTGCCAATTACGTGCAGGGAAGAAGAAAGTTATGTATTGGATAGAGAAATATGATGAAATCTATTGGTATGTGATTTTTAACTAGGTACAGAAGATGTATACCAGCGCTGGGCGGAAAGAAGGATCCAGAGGCCAAGTGTAACGGTCGATAAACGAAAATCATTCGAGGAAAGATGTCAAATGTTATTTTGGTCTACACTGAAAGGCTCATTCTTCATCAGCCCACAAATCACAGGGGGCGCGGAGCGTGCAAAATTCCTCACCATCGCTGTCCTCGACTAGAACAAGCGGGGATCCGAGTTCACCGACGTGTTCATTGGCCGGAATGGCTGCACGTTCGACGGCGGAAGCGAGGTTGCGTTCGACGGCGGGGGCGGCATTCTTGACATGTCCACCCTCACCATCGCTGATGAAGATGTATTTGCGGCCGGCATGTTCAGCATCGGCTACGGAAGGACGACGAGCTCGCTTTCTAGATGGGCCGGCGCAGCCTGGGATGCCCCCTCTGTTGGGCACAAACCCTCTCTTGGGCACAAAGAAGCGGGTGAGGACTTCTTGGAGCCGAGGTGCAGCGGTGGCGGGCACGACGACGGGCACGACCGGTGCAGGCGCTTGCTCTTCGGGTACGACTCCCTGATCCCTATTTTTGAGTTTGCTGAGCATTTATGAATGGGGCATGGGGTATGAACATAGGGCTTACCTTTTGATAAGCATGATGCTTGGGGCGGTCGCCGTAGTCTGAATGACCATCTCCTCGGTCTTCGTCGTCTGCTGGAAGACGAAAGAAGCTAAACAAAATGAAATTTCAGCTCGAGAAAGGCATTGACGGGGTATTCAACCATACCTTGGCCGCGTTTGGGGTGCTTTACTCGGACCGGTCGACCCGTTACCATGGTCGACTTTTGATAGAAGCTCATGACAGTGTTCGACGCTAAGTCACAATGAAGGTATCAGCGATGACGAAGGGGAAGAATGGGGGTGGGCCGGGGGAGGGAAGGAATGTGTGTACTCACTTGGACTGATGTCATCGGCGACGACGGACATGGTAGAGTGTGCTGAAACGGAGCCGAGCGATTCGTAGGAGGCGTTGGAGGAAGGTGGGGACATTTGACTGTAGTGAAGGGCCTGGGCATTTGCGCAACGGACATTTATACGGACAGAGTGAGATCTAGTGAGATCTCGCAGATATGCCGCGCGCTGCGGCTAAGTACATGGTGCGGGTTTAGGTTGAAGGGCTGCAAGTGCAACGGTGGTGTGAGAGTGTGACTTGTGCATGTGACTTGTTGATGAGTTACAAGGCACGGCGCTAACGGACAAGTCGAATCAAGATTGAGGCGCGATCTCCAAGTTCTTACTGCGTACCTCTTGCAGAATCGTGAATCGCGCTATGCGTCAAACATCCTGCTACAGACTCCAACAAAAATGGGAGCAATTGGCGGCACCCTAGTCCGGCCCAAAGTTCATAGATCTCCCCGCCCTTCGTTGTCTCTCCAGCGTGCCTCCCAGATTTATTCCCTGCTTTTTTATTCGCAAACTCACTATGGTTAACCCTGGAGCGTTTTCGGGCACACGCAAGGCATTCCTCGCTGCACAGAGTGCGCTCTACGCGGACGCAGTGACTGCAAACCACACTGCAGATACTGTCGCCGATATTCAGCGCCGCTACTTCAAGCGGTACCCAATTTCTCTATCACATACCGTTGAACCTAGCGCCGAATCGCTGGCCCAAGTCGATGACAACGCTCCTGACGAAGAAACCCTTCCACCCGACCAGACAACTCTCGACGAGGTGGCCTTCAATGCCGCTCAAGTCGTATATGATGCGCAGGTGAAGCTCTTGAAATACCGCAAAGCCGTACGTCTTCAATTTTTGTTTCTATTCCGTTTACTTATGCTTCCAGCTGTTATAGCAAATTACGCGGCGTCTTTCCTACCAGCACGCAAAGGATGACAACCCCGCTAAACATATCGCTATTGGGTCGGAGGATCCTATGGTCATGCTAATGGCTAAACTGGCAGGCATTCCCGTTAAGAAGCCACGTAGCAAGACGGGGTACAATCTCTGGGGTCAGAACAACCGAGAGCTCGTGGACCGAGTATACGAGGAGCGTGTAAGGGCCGGTAATACCCCATGGAAGCGGAGAGCGGCCCTTCGGATGCAAGTCTACAAGGAATGCTTCGCGGAGCTTGACGAGGAGGAGAGGAAGGCCTACGAGGATAGAGCCGCTGAGGAGCATCGCGTTGCGATAGAGCAAATCGAACAGGCAATGAACGCCCCACCTTCAGTAGATCCTGCAGATCGTCAGCAGTAAGTCTTAGGTTGCTCATCAACGGCCGCTCCTGTATTCTAATCAGCCTTCCTCAGAGTTCTTAAAGAACTCC
>JACGCK010000246.1:0-60560 GCA_014925825.1 Pholiota molesta
TTGGCCAGGTCCTAACATTGTTCCTTCGTCATGTGGCACAGATAACTAACGCATGCCGTATCCAAGAAACCCTCGAGGCAGATCCTTGCGGCACCTGTTGACCTATTGGCTGTATGTCAGAAGCACCAAAAGATCATGGGGTCGCGGTGGGGTATTAGAACACATTATCTGTCAGCGCCTATCAATCTCAAGCGTAAACGGTCAATGACGCCTTGAATACCGTTGGCCCGATGGTGAACCTAACGGTGAATTATAACTAGACGATGTTCGCACATAAGAACGATGCATTGAGGAGCCACGGAAGGCAGCGAATAAAGGTTGGCAGGGTACCTAATCATATATCCATGGAGAAATGGCAGAAAACTGGAGGTCTAGGACTTGTAATATCTTGTACCAAGTTTTCGACTTCTGTCAAATGCTTTAGTTCTAGCACTTTCGAACTTAGATGGCCCACTGGAAGCGAGCAAAAACTCACGCTAACACTTAGTTTTGGATCCGGTAGCCCCGCAGAAAAAATAGAAATGACTTCTGTATTACGATAATAGAAATGGTTCAACATATTATGAGGACCGGACCATGGCCACAATGGCTTGACTAATTGACCCAGCAAAATTAGCCTTTAATGTAGTGAAGTCTTGTCAATGAAATCACTGACATTGATTTCAGGACATGATCCATCCGGTATATAAATGTCACGACCCAAGTAAATGGACCTCCGTGAAGCTCTAGGATGGTGATGGTGAAGGATTTTGTTAGTAACGGACAAGCACGGAGCGAATCAGCTTTTCTGTTTTCAACAGCTTTTATGTAGCATTCCCAAAATGGCAATGTAGGTGGCACGTGCGGGTAAGCGATGTCACTGGCGCAGGAAATTCAACTTGAACTTTGAACTGCTACTAGTACTAGAGACTGCAACGACGAGCTCGAACAGTTCGTCAGTTGGCGTTGAAATCTTGGACTTACTCAAAAGAACATCCATAATCCCGTGAGACATGAGTGAGCGCCACGGTCGCGGGGGCGGATACCGACGACGGTATCATCAGAGAGACAGAGGTGAGGAATGGGCGTTATGCTGCTCCAGTTGCTCGTACAAACCTTATATTGCTCCTGTGTGTATAGATGACTATGACGACCGTCGTCGTGACTATGAGACACCCGATGACAAGCTTAAAGCTGCTATAATCAAGTTGGGAGAAGTGGTGAGTATCAACGTATGTGATATTACATGACATGAAGCCTACCGCGTTCTTTTAGGATCCTGTTGAAGAACTCCTCGTCTGGAACAGCAAATTAGAGACCACCTTCCCCGAAATATTCCCATTGTTTCCGAAGCTTTTCGTATTGGGTGCGCAGAATTAAATAATTTACCCCGGCGCTTTCTAACTTTTGAACAGAGTAACAGAACAACCATACAAGATTCCTTTCTATGCTGCTCTTCTCCGACTCCTACACAACCCTACAGAGCTCTCCCTTCCCGATGAAAACCCGTTGGGCCGACTCGTCCTGGAAGATTTTTGGAAAGGTTTCCAATCTTATCTGGATAAAGTGGCTTGGCGCGACACACGTCTTTGCGTGAGCTATGCTCTTTTATGGTTTAAGCACTCCTACTTATGTTCTTAGATACACTTTTCGCACATTTAACTGTGGCGAAATTAATTTCGACGGATTCCATGTTCTCTCTCCTGCGATCCTTCACGGCGGTTTTGGATGAATTTGGAGTTTCAAATGGTCGAGCAAAACAAGCTGCACTTTGTGCTGGTGAAGGGTTGCTTATCGTAAGTCTTTCCCCCCTACTACTCGGATAAAGTTCAAACTGAGCATTTTACAAGGCCGGTGCAGTATTGAAGGAACATTCGGCCACAGGCGTCGATGAATTATCAATGCCATACAAGTATACGCCGAAACTACAACGCAGCAAAAATGGCTAGTTTCTCCTGCAACAAGAATTTCAAGTCAAGCCATCCCTCATGATAGCGCAGTCGAGGTACGTTGCCCTTTGTCTTCTCTGCTTGATACGCGGTTAAGCCTTTTTTAGCTTCTTGAAATCCTTCTTAGTACCCTTACGACTCTGAATCAATCGGATTTCAAAGAGATAGAAAATTGTATACCTCAACCGTATACACTCAGCCCAGATGACGAAACTGTCACCTCAAAACCATATGACCTTCCTTCAGTTTTGGTTCCTCCTGAGGTTATCGAACTGGACTCGATGTCTCCTGACTCTGGGGAGGAATCTCAAATTAAAAAAGACGAATGGCCAGAGTTTTTTATCAGGCTTTTCCCTGATGATGTTGGTTTCTTTTACTTTTCCCCCCCCATTCATCTTCTCACCCTCCGTTAACAGGTATCTCCAGACCCAAACAGCCCTGCTGGCTACGTCGTTCGCACGGCTCTGATGGATATAATCGATATTTTTGAAGTGAATAGAAAGGAATGTGCTCGGCTTTTGCTTGAATATCCTAAATGGAATTTGCCTGGGACTTTCAAGCCTAAACCGGGCGCGACAAATGCAGTGGAGCCTGCACCTGGAAAGGATTGGCAACTAGAGAGCACGATCATTGAGGTACATCTCATTTGCGTCTAATGTGTTGTGATCATTCAATGTCTTTTACAGACTGTTCTGGGCACTTTCCTTGTCCTTCCCGAACCCGCAAGAAAATCGATATACTACATCGCGCTTATTACAGAGCTTTGCAAACTTTCACCATCTACTGTCGGTCCAGCTGTCGGAAAGTCAATTCGCAAACTCTATAGCTCTCTATCGGATGGCCTCGACGTCGAGGCTGCACGTCGTTTTGCAGAATGGTTTGCAGTCCACATGAGCAACTTTGGCTTTCAATGGGTTTGGAAAGAATGGTGCGATTGCTTCCCTTTGCCGCTGGAAACCTTTTTCATATTTTCATCTCCAGGGTCCCTGATCTTTCTCTACCTGTCCAACATCCTCGTCGTGCGTTTATGCGCAGGGCAGTAGAATTCGAAATCCGCCTCGCCTATCATGACCGTATTCTCAAAACTCTCCCGGAGTCTATGCAAGAGCCCGAAGCATATACGATCGCAAGGGAGGCCCCAGGCCCAGCCTATGAATACGATGATCCTGGTATGTCACGATTCATAATCCAACGCTATCATCCAGCAGAGTTGTATTGACTTCTTTAAAGCCAACCCCCACCACGATGCCGCTCAAGCCGTCTTGAATCTCTTCCGTGGGCGTGCAAAGGCCGAGGATGTTATCACTCATCTCGATTCCTTGAAGACCTCTCTGGAGACATCAGAAGAAGGGCATGCCAACGTCGATTCCATCATCCGATCCATCGTCGTCCAATCGCTCCTGCAGACCGGCGCCCGGTCATTCTCCCACTTCCTGAACGCTATCGAACGCTACCTTGTCTTGCTCCGCAATCTCGCCAGCGGCGGCAGCTCGAGTGTGGGTGGAACAGGTAGCCCTGAGGCCAAAGCGGATGTTCTTACGGCTGCGGCGGGCTTTTGGAAAAACAACAGGCAGTTGGTTGCCATCGTCTTCGACAAGCTTATGCAGTATCAGATCGTTGACCCTACTGATGTAGTGGCCTGGACGTTCATGAATGGCGTTGGTGTTGGCCAACTGGCAGAACTTGGCGGCCCGATGAACCTCAGTGCTTTCGAATGGGACTTGCTGAGAGGTGCATTGGATAAGGCAAATGGGCGTGTTACCATTGCACGCAGGAAAATCGCTACTTTGAGGAAGGAAGATGACGATGCTCAGGCTCGGGTGAAGGCACGTGCGGATGATACTATGGAAGTCGATGCTGAGCCAAAAGGTAAGCTCTTTTTTCCCATACATATCTAAATACTAAATTTTTGTCTTTTTTAGAAGTTGAAGATCCTGAAGCTGAGCCCAAAGAAAAGGATACCGTTCCTGCCATGGAAAATCCTGCTCTAAGCACCGCTCTCAAGGCATTCTCTAGTTTGACCAGAGAACAAAAGGCAGCACTGTCCAGGACGCTTGAAGGCTTTGTGGCGTGTCTTGCGCCATCAAAATCAGATCCACATGCCAATCCCAAAGCACGCACTGTCATTTCCGAAGAAGCTTGGGAGAATCGCGCCAACTGGGAGAGGGATGAGTGGAATGCATGGGAGACATGGGGCTGGTACAGGCAGTTCTGCAGAGCGGTTAGTCGCGTTCGCGATATACTCTTCCTTTGTTCTGATCTTTCTTTTATGACAGTATTCGCCCTACCTCCGCGCGTATTCGACGACGCTCTATACCGTTTCATTCGCAAAATTCGAACAAGAAAAGACGACGCAGCAGATTTGCTTAAGATGGTATGGAACATTGCCATTGGGCAGGAGGCTTAATTCGCGTCGTTTTGTTCTTTTCTTTGTTATTAGAGTTTCGCCGCCCGCGCCGTCCTTTGATTTCTTAATTCATGACACAGTCTTATTAGTTTTGCCTCTCTTGGTCCGAATAATGGCCAGGAAATGCCCATTTCTACGCCGATGTATACATGCTTCTCGAATAGTTCTTGCTAGTCAGTGTATACGCCGTCCTTTGAATCTACCCTACGATTCTATACTTGCCTTGCTTTCCACAAACACTGGTGAAACAGCGACAGTGGTTATCAAGGTGGCATTCCCACTTGATTCTGCCAAGATTCTGCAATCGGCGAGCACTCGTATTTGGCTATGTTGTCCATTGACTTCCAGAAAGAAATTCTGGGCGAACAAGTGATCGCATTTACCAAGTACCTTTGCGTTCATCCGTGCGTCCTGCTCTTCCTTCCCAGACCCCCGCAATTTATCTTTATGGCGGAAATTATTCAGAAAGAAAAGCGACAACGCTCGGAAGCTGTTTCAAGTACGGAGGCCAGTCCACCTGAAGCTGGACCATCCCGGCTACCAGACGAAGATGTGGTAGAGGCAAACTCCGATGACCCCAATGAAAACGACGATGATAATGACGAAGAGGAAGAAGAAGATGAAGATGTCGAAGATGGCTCTGTAGAAGGAATGGATTCTGAAGGGTTTTCCGGAGAGAAAAAGCTAAAGCCTTTAACTCCTGAAGCGCTAGCCGCTTTCAAGGCAGCTCAAGATCGCGCAGGAGTGATCTATATCTCAAGAATACCTCCAGGCATGCGCCCTGCCAAAGTGCGACACTTGATGAGCAACTATGGTGCGGTTGGTCGAGTGTATCTGCAACAAGAAGGTGCGTATTTTTGACTTCTAGGCGGGAACATTTATTGAAGTCATTTCTCCCGGTCCGGCAGATGCCAAGCGTGCGTATCTGAGGCGCAAATTTACATCTACGAAGAAGGCGCACTACACGGAGGGCTGGGTCGAATTTAAAGACAAGAAGGTTGCGCGTACTGTCGCCGAGATGCTGAACGCTCAACCTATCGGCGGCAAAAAAGGATCCCGATGGCGGGATGATATCTGGACCATGAAATATCTACCGAAATTCAAATGGTACATGCTAACAGAGCAAGTCGGTGAGTATCATTGAATTTGTTAAAATTAATATCGTTATTGATTTCGTGTCTTTCAACTAGCTCATGAAACGGCCGTGCATGCCGCCAAATTGCGCGTCGAGCTCTCGCAATCCAAAACCGAGCAGCAACAATATTTGAAGAATGTCGAATTGGCTCGTGTTCTGGACAAGCGTGCAGCGAAGAAGAGAGAGAAGGGTGAGGAGTTTGAGCTGAAGCCAAATAATCAGCTGGGCAAAAAGCGGTCGCATGAAGGAAATGAGGGAGAACAGCGGAAGAAGAAACAGAAGGAGTCGCATGCAGAAACAAAAGGGCGATCCCAAGTTCCATTAGATAGTGTTTTGAAAAGTATATTCTAGCTTGATACATAGTATGCAGGTGCTATTAGATTCTTCAAAAGAATTGTTGGTGGGAACGACACCAGAGCACGCC
This sequence comes from Pholiota molesta, assembly GCA_014925825.1. Taxonomy (NCBI): domain Eukaryota; kingdom Fungi; phylum Basidiomycota; class Agaricomycetes; order Agaricales; family Strophariaceae; genus Pholiota; species Pholiota molesta. The sequence continues at coordinate 5,895 of JACGCK010000246.1, forward strand.
GTTTGACGCACGGGCCAAATGGTCGAAAATTCAAGCTCCGCTTAAAATGACATGAGAATGTGCTCGTCATGTAATTATGGGGTTCATCGCGAAACACTGTTGAGCGTGTCGAAAGCAACGTTGAGCTCGCTGTGGTAGCCAACTTCCACGCCGTTTCGTGATCCCAAGAGGTCTGTGCTTCACTATGCTCGACCTCTCTCTCGCAGGCTCTGATCGGCCCTCGTAATGTTCGCTTCTCTTTCTCTTCTCAGTTCTTTTCTCTATAAAAGATGTCCTCCTGGTCTTCGTCGTATCCTCCCCCACCTCGTCGTTCTCGTTCTCGTTCTCCTCCGCGCGGAGGGTATTCCTCTGGTAGAGCACCATACCCAGATACTTATCCAGAATCCCACAGGCCGGAGTGGGATTCATATGACAGGGATAGATCGAATTACGAACGAGACCGCCCTCCATACGACTATGGCAGGCGTCGAAGTAGGAGTCCTACATTGGACGAAGGTATGTTCACCAGCTGTCGCATCAATTCTTTGGAAAACCCGGAATTTCTGACCTCTATTGCTGTTTAGCTGGCAGAAAGCGGAGAAGATCAATGTCCCCATACGACAGAGAACGCTATGATCCACGTCCGAGATACAGTGATGATTACGGTTTGCTTTCATGTCTTTTCTTTTTTGCTCGGCGTGATATCTTACGCATGCTTATGTCCAGACGCTCATTCTCGACATGGTTACTCAACGTCACCTCGTCGGCACAACGCACCCTATCCTCCTGCAAGAAGGGCGCCGCCCGACCCCCACACCTTTGACTATCCGGCATCATTGAAGCAATTCGCTGACTGGTTTCGATACACCTACCCCGCTCAAGCACTTGAAGAAGACAATGCCGATAAAGCTGCTGAGCAAGAAGCAGGCGACGGCTCAAAACCTCGTAATGGTATCAAAAGCAAATGGGAGAAGTATAAGAAAGACTTTGCTGCAACTCAGGTTAGCATATTTTCTCTCTTTCACTCGGATTCTCTGTCATGTGCTTGTCAATTTGTGTCGTTTTACGATTCCAATTGTCCTTTTGTTTCTCAAACTCAAACAACAATAACTAAACTTATTTTACATATTAAAGCTTCAAACAATGTTTGAGCATCATAGGAAATCACCGTGGTTCGCCGAGAAATATGATCCTGCGCCAGATTTCGAGACTCTACGCTTGCGCGTAAGAAAAGAAGGCTGGAAAGGCCGTCTCAGTAACTTCCTTCATGATCTCGAGTCGGGAAAGTTCGATCCCGATCTTAATGAGTCAGAAACTGAACCAACGTCCCCAACGAAGGAAAATGGAAATGGCGACGCCGTGGATCATGCCTCTACGGAGGATTCGAAACCTATTCCCTCTGGAGAGGATGACATGCAATTCAATGCTGAGGCAGACGATGAAACCGGTGATCAGGATACCCAGCGTAATGATGCCAATGGCAAATTTATGGCTGGCGATAGGCGAGGCACCCGCGGTGAAGAGATTTCGGTTCCCACAGAGGGAAACCAAGTAATGATTAGAACGATCCCACCTGACATTGGTCGGGTCAAGTTGGAAGAGGTATGCTCGCTTGTTAATTATCCTTTTTCATTAAGCTGATCTTGTCAAAGGCTTGTTCCAAAATTCCTGGCTTTATATATCTTGCGTTAGGAGATCCCCTTCAAAAGCGAAACTATTATCGTGCTGGATGGCTGAGATTCCAGGATGATGCCGACATGTCTGCGGTGATGTCGGAATTATCTGAGAAAAAGGTATACGTTCTTAATTATACCAACTATATTACATGAGACTAAACATCGTAACCAGATTGAGGGCTTTAAACTGCACGTTACGCATAATCTTCGACCATTCGTGAACAAAATCCGTTACGCACCTGAAGTCGCTAGTCGACCTGACAGATTGGCGAAAGATCTGGAGAACGCAAAAGTACTTGCTGCTATTCTTGAAGACCAGGCCGCCAAGCTGCGTGCGGCTAAAATTGCACTTTTGAAGGCTCCTGTTGTCAAGCAGGAGGGTGAAGGTGTCAAGGCTGAGGGCAGGGATGCGGATATGACTGCGCCTGAGGATGATGAAGATCCTGAGCCCAAAGAATCGGGAAGCAACGCAGTTGAGAGGAGGATAGAGAAAGTCATGTCGGATATGCGCGACCAGGGACTGGTGGACATCAATGACGAGAGGGTATATGAAGAGAAGAAGGTACGCCCCTCGTCTTCTTGTCACATTTTGCACAACTCACCATTCTTTTTTTTTCTGCCTCGCAGGTTGTAGTATCACTCGACTTGTACCTCGACTATTTGCGTGCTGCGTTCAACACATGCTATTATTGCGCTGTCGTTACCGATCACGTTGAAGAGTTGCAGCGTAAGTGTTTGAAGCATGAGAGGAAGCCACTGTCGAAGGCGCTACTTGAGGAGATTAGAGTTGCGGAGGTTGAAAAAGCCGAGAAGGAAAGGAAAGTCAAGGAGGAGGAAGATAAAGAGATGATGGAAGATACAGGCGACGATAAAAGTAAAGTGAAGGAGAAAGAGAATGGGCGAGCGAAGCATGATCCGAGAGATTGGAAGCGGAATGGTGTGTTTTCTTTCTGTTTTCGATGACAAGCCTTGCTGATTTCTTTTTATAGATGAACGATGGCTTGAGTGGCTTGATTCTAAGATTGCTCTCCTCATTAATCGTGATGGGGTAGATCCTCGTGATTATGGCGGCAAGAGTTACGAAGAGTAAGTCCCGTTGAACTTCAAAGTTGAATCTCGCACTTATAATATTTGGCAGGGAACTGACTAAGGTCGTTGAACCTCACCTTAAGCAAGAGGATGAGGGCAAGTTCCGGTGTAAAACTTGCCAGAAGCTATTCAAAGCGACGGCTTTTGTCGAGAAGCATATTGCCAACAAGCACCCAGAGCTGGTTAAGTCACTTGATGAGGTAAGAGGCCTCCTTTGAATTTTTATGGTGTCACCGAATTGACGGCGTATCATTAACAGCTTCCGTACTTCAACAACTTTGCTTTAGATCCTCATCGAATTCAACCATTCGCTCATCCACCCGCTACTGTGGGAAACAGCAGTCAAGCACCTCCACCCCAGGCCTATGGCATCCAAGCCCCTGCTCCGTACCAAGGGGGCGGCGACTACGGACGTGGCGGTCCTTACTATGGTGCCAATGGGCCATATCCCCCAGGCGGCTATCCTCCTCCTTACTTCAGTGGCCACTGGGACGGCGGCTTCCCACCTTACCCTGGCGGCGGATATCCCGCACGACGAGACGATTCGAGCGGAAGGCGGCTGAGCGAGCGCATCAGCGGATTCGCGAGCGAGAGCTCTGTGATCCCTGCGGGTGCGGGTCTTCCCCCCAAACCCACGCCAGCGGCGCTGGACACGGCGCTTGTCAGTGGGAATCCCTCGATGGGCAGGAGGAATACCCGGAATGGAAGTCTGGCTCATGGACCGCCGCCGCCGCCACCGCCTGATGCGAAGGAAGATCCACGCGCAGCTGTGGGCAAGAGGGTTAGCTACCATGATATGGATTTGGTCGCTGAGGTGTGTTTTCTGATGTCTTCGTCTGAAATTTTTTGCTTACGTTCCTTTTTCAGGGTGATGTCGAACTTATGTATTAGTATATGGTGTGCAGGTGGTTTGAAACATATTTCAACATATTCCAAAGACTTTCTTCTTCTCCGAGTAGTCTTCTGTGTGTTTATATAGGATGAGTATAGAATGCAAGTATTATTTCTTTTTGCACTTCCAGAATCGGACCTGCACGCAGAATCAGCTTCACTTGATTAACCCCATGACATAACACTGAACAGTACAAGCGTGCTTTACGCCAGTACCTAGGATTGATACATGCTGGGAAAGTGATGCTACACTGTACCAGTACGACACTGTTAACGTTGTTTCGATCTTCCAGTAGGCTCAATTCGTTGAATGAAATAAAACCCCGGGTTTTGAACTCCTATTGAGTACTGTTAGGAACTAGCTCTATGTTCTTCTTCAAGGCGATTCTTGATGGCTCCACAGAAACTCAGAGTATCAGTATCCTCGAATGGTCAGCAAATGGTCATTGACAGTACCGGTGGCACGTATCTATTTTGAGTCGCCACATGGCCCTGTCGAGTATAAATCATCGGAACAGCTTCGAAAAGGGTACATGTCGAATTTTCTGGATCAAAGGGTCGATGGGCAATGTCGTAATACCTTGAAGCTTCAAGCTTCGAGGGGGTTCCTCAAATTTCGATTGTTTTCCGCCGGTACGGATTTCAAGCGAGTTTTCAGGGACTGTCGGCGGCGCTGGGCATATGTGAGACTGTCCAGCGCACTGTAGGCATGAATCAAGTTAGACAAGGTCCTATGAATAGCTAGCCTCGAGATGGTCGCCAGCGGCGAAGGGACGCTGAAAAGTGGGGGATGAGCTGAAATGATGACGTAACGGCTATAAAGAGTGTTTGTCGCAGTTTGGAATGGAGCGGCACGATCTTGGATGAATATTAATCTTCAGACTCACCTTACCCTCCTTCGCTGGTCGGCGTAGGTTTCTCGCTGACATCCACTGCCTTTCCTCTTCCCAGGCAGTCGAAACAGATAATCTTTCCTATCGCGTCCCTGGACCTATCAGTGTCCTCAAAAACGACGGAATTGCGCCCAGTGCTCGCCTTTCAGGGGCGATGAGTGTACCCATACTCCCAGCGCTGCGCATGACTGCCGAGGGCGACTGCATCGTCCAGGAAGACGTTTCTTTAGATCCTCCACCGAGCAGCAAGTTCAGTGTTTCGTATGCCCGCACGAAAGGTCGCCAAAATTCGATGTCGGCAGGCAACAAGCCCAACGCGAGCGGTGCATCCGACGGCGAAGCACAGGGATCAGACGGAGACGCACCAGAGGACGACGAGGTTGTATACCCCAAATCCACGCCTTCACCGATGGTAGAGCAACCAAGCCCGAACATCCCGACCTTTCCACAGCGACAATATGGCAACCTCCCGCGTACACAATCCATGCCGCTTCCTTCTCTGCTTAGCCAGCTACAGAATCCACACAAGGCTGGATCGCAATCAAACTTCGAACTATCACCTTTACCTTCTCCACAGGTTCGCGAAGTCTCTATGGAACTCGCCGATTCCATCCAACTCGCCATTCAAACTATGCTCCAAATATCTCCGCCACAGGTGTTGGATCCAGCAAGAGAACAGTTCTCCGCCTGTTCGCTTTCCATTCCGACGTCGTCAATGTCTGCTTTATTTACGGCTATGAAGAGCCTCAACTACATTTCGGCGAACATGGCGTCATTCTGCGAATCAGCCACGGACACCCATTCTAAATCCCACAATGAATTCGATATCGGAGAGGTGCTGCAATGTGTTGGCGACGCATTGAGCGGAGCTGCGGCGCAATGCGGTGTCGATTTGGTGATATATCACGGAGATGTAGGGTTGAAGCATGTATATGTGTCTGGAGACGAAAGTGGCATATCGTTTGCACTGTCACATGTAATTTTTTCTTCTTCTTCTTTGTTTGCATATAGCTCTAATCTTCTTTGTAGATCATTCGCCAAGTATTGAATACAGCAGAACGGGGCGATTCCATCGAACTTGGGCTGTTGGTCAGTCCAATCACCATATCCACATCCACACAAGGCTTTCACCCAAACACCGAGTCTCCTCCAATTGATGACCTTTTAACTGCTGCGCCCTTGCAATCGAACGGTCCTGTCAAAGTGACCATTCGTATTTCGCATAAATACGCCCCTTCGGAGACCCACCAAGGCGCCAGTCATCCAAAAGACGTCGTTACTACCGAAATCCGACAAAAACCTTGTTTTAACACCCTCTTCCTTCGTCGCATCCTCCGACAGATTGATGGTAGTCTCATCGCAGATCTTCCGCCCCCGGAAGCATTTACCAGCGGTCGTACATGCGACCTTGAAATGGTTCTGGACCGCGCTCCTTTGCCCACACCCGCTCCTCCCACAGAAGACGGAAATCAAAGCCCTCCCAATGAACCCACCCTCGAACAACTCTCATCCTTCGGAGAAACCTTGAAAGGTAAAAGAGTGACGCTATACGCAAGTGCGAGAGGATCGTTCGCTCACCACCTTACGAGCTATTTGACTGCTTGGGGTATGGATGTGACACATGTGTCTCCGGACGGTCATGTTGACGGTTTGGCGGACCAAAACTCCTCTTCCTCGGAAGATGGTCGTGCGCCTTCGTTTGGCCAATACTCTGCAGGTGCACCAGGATCACCTGGCAAGTCTGACCCACGGTCTACGCCTCCTGAAGGCCCTGCGTTCATCGTCGTCGATGATGATGTTGACATCTTGAAGGATCGCCTACAGGCTCTGCGGTTTGAAAGCCAGCCTTCGTTTATGGGTCCTTCGTCGAGAAAAAGACCACAATTGTCAACTAGGACTCGGTCGACTTCCCAAGTTGCCCGTTTCTTGGGCATCAACAACCTCGCCCGCCCATCTTCACCCGCCGTCATTCTATATTTCACGAGTCTCGCAAATTACAAGGCCGTGCGAGAATTCATGCAGTCTATCACTATATCATATACCGCTACCTCCACTCCTCTTCCTGAAGTGATGATCATCCCGAAGCCGGCTGGTCCTCGTCGGTTTTTGACTGCTCTGCACACCGCGGTCACTAAACCCAATGTGGACCCTATGTTCACGCCGATAGCGACATCGCCTTCCAGCCCATCAGTCAGAGAGTCAGATGGCTCATTCTTTCCCTTGGTTGCAAACGATCAGAACGCTGGCACTAGTGCCGGCGGAGGCCACCCTGGCAGCAGCCCGCAGATTCAATCGCCAGGGCTGAAAAACACCAACCGGCCCCGTGGCTCTCGCACCAGCTCAGACCGGTCGACGGCGTCCAATGGCGCGGCTGGTCCTAATGCGCTATCGATCCTACCTCCTTCACCGCTTGCCCTGCCAGATAATGTCGAGTATTTCTCTGCTGCCGCGCAGAAGCTCGGCACGTCGCCATCTTCAGGCCTTGTCATACAGAGTCCGGACGGGCAGACAGCGGGCATATACTTCCATCCGCGGAGTAAGAGCGCGAGCACTTCGCGAAACCCGTCCAGTCGGTCGATGGAGCGAGGCAACGGGCAGCTTGTGGTGCCTGATGCAACGAGAGGACCCCCAATGCAGCGCACCCCGTCTGGCAGCGGAAGGACAGAGACCACGACGTCATTCGCGGTCCTACATGAAGTGCACCGGAGTACAGCACGCCCCGCTCTCAACCCGAGTCCCAGTCCCACATCCCCGTTGTCGGCGTCGCCAACGGCCCCAGCGCCGAGAGCACCGCGTCTGCGGTCGGTGGGCCCGGTTGAGGAGAACAAGGAGGGCGAACTGCAGCCGTCGCTTTCGATGAGCATCCTCTCGCCGGTCCCGAGACGGAAGAGCGAAGACAAGCAGGGGTTGGCAGCGGCTTCGCCCACGGAGGGCGGCCCCAGCACGCCGGTCCGGCGAGCGGGCGCGAAGCGGGGCTCGGATGCCAAGGAGCAGCCAGCTCCTACCAAAAAGCGAGGGAAGACGTTTGGGTCAGACGCGAATGTCGTGCCCCCGATTAGTGTGTTGATCGTTGATGGTATGTCTCTTTCTGTGCATATAGCTATGTTTATGGGTACTCATAATTTTCATCTGCTTTACAGATAACCCTATCAATCAGACTATTCTATCTACGTTTATGAAGCGGAAGCGGATAAAGTATGATTTGGCGAGCAATGGACAAGAAGCAGTGCAGAAATGGCGGACTGGAGGATTCCATTTGATTCTGGTGCGTCATTTCAATTTATGAAACCGTAGCTAGTGCTAATGCTTCTTGTCCAGATGGATATTCAGATGCCCGTCATGGACGGAATACAAGCCACAAAAGAAATTCGGCGGTTAGAGAAGGCCAATGCCTCCGCCGGATTCCCCCCTCCATCACCATTCACTGAAGGGCAGCAAACGCCATCCAGTACCACATCTTCAGTCACATCAGCAAACCTAGAAGCGAAATACATAAACTCGCCCTACCGTTCCTCAGTGATCATCGTCGCGCTCACTGCATCATCTCTGCAGAGCGATCGTGTGGCTGCCCTTGCAGCGGGCTGCAACGACTTCCTCACGAAACCGGTCTCGCTCCTATGGCTTAACAACAAGATCATCGAGTGGGGCTCGATCAAGGCGCTCCAGATGTGGGCCGACATCCGCCCTGAGGCGGTCAAGAACATGCAGAACGGACAGGCGCTGCAGGCGACGCGGGTTGCGGAGCGGCTGCAGCTGCCGGCGTCTGCGACGAAGGTACATGGGCGCCGCGTGTCGATGACGCTGATGGACGATAACGCGGCTGCGCTCGCGCTGGCCTCGGCGGGGCCTATTCAAAATCTTTCAGGATCGATACCGCCTTCGCCGACGACGTCGTACTTCAGGATGCCTGGACGGGCGTCTCCAGTGGCAAGGACTTCTTCGCCTGGGTATATGAACGCCTCAGATGCATCCAGAAAACGAGAAACTTTTTCGGGTCCGGTGAAGAAGGGATCTCTTGATTCTGAAGATGGTATGTTTTGTTTTTGATATAATGATAATTGATACTAAAGTAGCTCTTCCTTCTTTTTTTTTTTTTTTCTCTGGTGCTAAAGATGGTGAGTTTTCTCGCTACTAATTGCTGTATTATAGTCCATTTATTGACCCTTCACATTGTTGTTGTAGACACGCCGAAAGTGCCCACACCACGCGAAGCTGCCGTCAGGCTCAGAAACGATTCTAACGTATCAAAATCGCGCTCGATTACTCCAACCCAAGCTCGCGTCGCCGCTCTACCTACACCGGGCCGAGTACCCGATTCTCCCCATTCCAGCAACACACCGACTAGATTACGAACCACTCCCAAGGCAAGTCCTGGACACGAAGAGAACCAAACCTCTCCTATTCTTCCGGGTACCTTGAATCATAGCGAGACACCCGACGTCCCTCGCAAAGTACATTGTCCATGACGCTTCTGGTCGGTTTTGGGGGTCTTCGCTGTTATTATTGCGAGAACTTTGCCGCGCATCCTCAAAATCGCTGGGGTCTTACTTGCTATATATTTCCTCTGGCGATCATATGCATTCATTCGTTCTAGACGTTCATCTGCATTTTATTGATACTAATAAGCATCCTTTGTTTCTCTGGATATTCTCCGCCTCTGTTACTTGATCTCTCGATGTCTCTCCTTTTTTTTACGTACAGTTGCATTGATATCCTCATTCGCGATTTTTTTCTCCGGATCCTTTGTGTTGTGTGATATTATTTTGGGTTGGAGGTAAATTGGGAATTTAGTATGGAACGCTTATCTTCCTCTCTCCCTTTTGTTCGACCAGGGGAGGAAAGTTTGCGAGTTGTAATATTATTGTGTGATCCTCGTAATGTATACTTACATGTTATCTCCTATTCACGACGAGAAGCGAAACATCTGCTGAGTTTTCTCGGTGAACCGTTTGCATTGCATGGCCAGGGTTAGGGACGAGTGTGTGTATGACTAAGAATTAAACGAAAATTCAATTATTATACTATTCAATCTTGTCTACAATTAGGCGGCGAGATTGCGGTGAAAAGCAATATTAATGCAGATCGAATGCAGATCGTTATTCGTTAGAGCCACACATTGCTATGAATAAAAGAAGCGCCATTACTCAAGCGCCTTTGTGGCAGACGATGGCTCCTGAGGGTAGTTTGCGAGCGTGGATGTGCGATGCATATTGATTTAGCTTCATTCATGCTTTTAACAGATTCATTCATATTAATATACAGGCAAGCGGCGAGTCTATCAAGGGTTTCACGTTTACATTCTAAAAAATCTAAATCATTATCCACTCGTTCATCACACAGCTAGCGCATTCAAGCGCGTAAAGTTCGGCAGCGGCAAGATATGTATGAAATAAGGAATGTGGTGATTTCTAGATACTTTTTTCAGCTAATTAACAACAGGTACCAGAGAGAGAAGGGTTCAAAAAGACTATTTACTGGAAGACGATCACTCCGTCCGAAAGAACGCGTCAGCGGCCAGTACATCCGCATAGATACTTAAATTATCTTATAAATATCAAACGAAGGGTGGGAAACATAGGGATATCGTGAGGATTATATAGAGTCAATGGTCGAGTAAAACAATGAAATGAGAGTAAGGGAGCGAATACAAGACATTCCGGGGACACCAGGCAAACATCTTCAAAGTTCTCTGATCAGTACAGGTTGGTATACGTCAACGTCTGCGCGTGAAGATGTGAGTAAATATTAAGAACAAGATACATGATCGTTTTGATAAGATGGCTTACGATTTTCCGGAACTTGGTCTCATAGAATGCAGAGGTAGCCCCGACGTCGCCAGTGACGAAGATGATATCGGGGTTGTCCACAGCAGATACAATGTGTGCTGGTATAGAGCCTGCAGAAAGACTTAATATTTCACCTCAGCAAATGTCAAAGTACAGGCTTCCTTACGTCCATCTGGATTTATCCACACTGGCACAGCGGTTTGAGCAGAGGGGTCAAGAGTCCACTGAACAAAAGAGACGCACTGGTGAGCTATTTCTTTGATATACAATGCGAACAAAAAGACGCACAACGTTGCTTTCAACATAGCTAGAGCCATTGGTGTCGAGATTGTTTCTGTTGAGAATCGGGAGAGCGCCCGCACGTGCTGGAGGATGGTCAGTGTCTGATCCGTTCACAAGAGATTGGCTGGCCTGGAGGTCAACAAACTCACTGGCTGAGGCGCTGTTGACAAGGCATAGAACGCTATTGACACATAATTAATTAGCTCAAAAGAAATCATAATACATGCCTCAGTTTATTCACTTGGCCGATCCAGGACCAATATCTGTCGGAGAGCCAACGTTACACTGACCAATGCCGAAGTATTTGTAAGGATAGGACGCCTACAACGGATGAGAGATCAGCGACTTGGCATGATGAGGTTGAACAGAGTGGCGCACATCTGGGGAAGAATATACTAGTCGTTGCGCATCGCGTGTATCACGCGTAGCCAATGTCCCAGAGTAGGTAATAACCGCGCCCTCTTCAGTAGGGCTAATCGTCCAGCCGGTGTTGTTGGAAAACGCCAGGCTTCCGACAGGTGCCCCAGTTGTGGCGTCCTGAGCGCTAAACCTTCTAGCGTTCTCGGTGCGGAATGCGGATGTCTGACGACGCTGAGCGGTGCCTTTAAATCAATGTTATAAAAGATGTTGTATATAAGCAACAACGCGGACGATAGAAATTTACGTGTCTAAATTACTTACCTCTCCGCGTTGGCTTCCGGCTTGTGAGCCATCTAGCATGAGCCTCCGCTTCGGTTAGCTTCAGCGTTACGACGGGGCTGGTGTTCGCTGCCCTAGATTTGAAGCGCGCAACATTCTTTGGTGGTCTAAAGGACCTGTCGAATCCCTGTACTGTGGAGGCGAAGGTCGTCAAAAGGATGGCAAGTAGCGACAGACGGTAAAAAAGGCCCATGACGGGAAAGCAAGAGAGGTTGGGGTAAAGAAAGAGAGGCTTAATACGCGTGCTCTGCTGCTGAGTTTCTTCATATATAGTTGCCAGAGGTGCGTGGAGCGGAGAGAGGTATGATCTAAAGAAGCAGGGCTAGGATAGTAAACATAGCACTCCATCGAGCATTGTATGTGGTGTTATGAATGATCGAAAATCACACTTCCTTGTCAAATAGCAACTCTGGATGTAAATGGCGAATTCCGGTTATGGGAGCACAAGAACTACAGCGAGCATGGTTGGTAGAGGAGATCTGATGTCAAAGACAAGCATATCAAAGAAAGGAAACACTCCATTTAAAGCTAGTCCCGGTCTCAGATCTAGAAGGGTTCGCAACAGTAGAGCCTAGTAGAGCAGTGGCGGAGAATGTCTGTTGCAGCTCTACAAGGCCATTCAAAGAGCACACACGATATACTGGTGCTTAACACAGCACAATGCTATTGGTCGGAATAATAGAATGAACCAGAATTCCTTAAGCGCCGCGGAAATTTTATCCAAGTTTGCCAGCGCTGAGCGAAGTATTCAAGTACCAAGCTGGTGAACTCTTCAAATTTGCCCCGAATTCCAGCATAGATGTTTTTGCGAATCCCATGCCTTGTGAAGTTCAGACCCAAGCTTTCACAAAGAATTAAGAAGCCAGCCGATAGTGTGTTCCTGAAAGGCGAAGTTCTGGCGTTAGACGGTGATTCCTCGAGTACCATGAGCGCTTGGTCCAAGTGACGCGTCGCCGTCTTCGCGAGCGCGTGCCGCATACGCTCAGCTACTGACGTAAGAGAAATTCGATAAGATTAAATTCAGATGTGTGTTCAAGTTGAAATGGTGTGCCAAGACAACTTTGACTTGGTTCTTCCAGCGTTCAAACGTTCATATTACTTTAAACAAACATCCATCCTATCCATTCAAGTTTTTTTTATAAATATGAGGAAAATGACAGAATCGACAAGATACGATTGCCATTACGCACTAAATTTATTGCAGCGCCTACCACTATTACAAACACTTAAAAAAACAACGACAGACGTATATACGTTCCCAACTTCCGAATGACTTGATAGGTTTTGAGTTGCATCATGTTATGTAGTTAGATCGAAATATGACGTCTGAAAGCAGGAACACCCCAGCCAAACTCCATCTTGAGTAAATAAATGATATTCATTACGGATTGACGTCGACGATGTCGGCCAGTCAAAGTCGTGCGCAGCATGAACAGGGCGCACTTTCGACGGTGAACGAGTCGATTGATTATTACATGCATTTTGACCTCGCCATCGATCGCCGTTGCTTTGCAGCAAGTGCGTGGTTCCCGAGTCTCAGGACCAACTCTGCGAGCATTACAGCATTGAAATCAAGAATCTACCACAGGTGAGGCTACCGTGACTCGACTGCGAAACGAACAGGGAGATCAGTAGTTTCGGAGCACAGTACTGAGTAAGTACGCATACGCACGAGCTTTTCAAGATAAACGAGGCAAGTCCGAGGCGCCACTATAACGGATCAGAGGGAGATTCAGAAGCTGGCTGCAGAATAGTGAAATCACCGAGAGAAGCTGATCGCAGAAGACGTCTACTGAAAGCCAATCCGACCAGGAAGAGAACACGGAGAATAGCATCGTCTACATTTGATCATCGTCCGACATTCTCTGGAGTCTGCTTCCACTCGCCGTAGTTGGCCTGGTAATACTGTTTTCCAGAATTGAGAGATGGAAGCAAATAATCGCGCGGTGCAGCCTATGGAATTAGCACCCCAGAACTGGCTGGGCCCCAGGCGATCGACGCCTCGATGGTGCAAGGATAGCAGACGCGTCGCAAATTCGCTATTTGCGTTCGACCCCGAAATGGAGATCGAGGTCGCTCGAGCCACCGAAGCAGCAGCAGAACCCGAAATAAAGCCTTTCTAGGTTCCAGGCTCGTATCCGTGCGTGCAAAGCCCAGGGAAACAAGAGTCGAACAGGATTCAGCGTTCAGCGCTCAGCAGTGTTCAGCTTCAAGTCCAAGCGATACATGTGCGTGCGCTCAGAGAGGTTCAGAGCTCCATAACCGGCTATTGCGCGTCTAATGGCCCGACCGGCAACGCGGCTACTCTTCGGCGCGAGGGGATCGCTATACCGTCGATCGCGTCGGAATCTGCGTTCTGCGGCGGCGGGCGCACATATAGGCGCACATAGGACCCCGGACAATAGCATGAACAGCCCGATGCCAATCCGGACAAAAATTGAGCTTTTTCACCCTCTAGGCCTGATGCCAATCCAACAATTTTCCGGACAAAAATGGGTGAAATGAGCCAAGAGGTAGGATCCGCCATCCGGACAGATTTCTCCAAAGCGACTGATGTTGGATCCATTGTCCGGACAAAAACCTTCAAAACACGCCAGACCACATGAGGGATCGAACAAACGAGCTGAACCACCACAAAGGTCGACCAGTGCAATTACCAATATGCCATTCATCTATGTAGAGATAATTACTGATTAGATCCTCTTATCCACAGCACAATTTCAATGCCATTGTGATCAAATTGGTGCGCGGAATTTGAAATGATGTTGAAATGATGTCTTTTATACTCATTAACAGTTTGTGTTGTAAATTTTTACAGCGTAGTTTGCTATTTATGCTTGACTTATGCTGCATGGCAGCGTGCAGGCTCATTTTTCTTTGTCCTAGGGAGCCGAGGGCGAAAAATACGGCTGCAAGAGCGGAAAATGGCCCGAAAAATGGCTTGATCCCTGGATCCGGACAAAAATTTGAATTTCTTGGTAGGCTTGATCCCGTCCGGACAAAAAGTGGACCTCTTCTGGGTCAGGCGTCCGGACAAAAGTTCACTTTTGGGGATCGGGCCTCTAATGCTATTGTCCGGGGTCCTGCGCACATCCATACAACGCAGATGCACTTTAACTCATAAAAGGCTCTTGGACGCTCCCGATAATGAAATGACATATCCTATCACATACATACATACCCCGGTAGTACTAGCTTTTCTTCGGCGCCTGCTTCTAGCCGGGTGCGTGAGCGTTGAGCCACTGAAGCACTGCCATATACGGTAGGGCCCCACGCCGTAAACCATTGATGCGCCTTGATGCGCTCGGGCGGCTTCGGATGTGCATATGTACATATGCGCGATCGCTGATCGAGAGCCTCGAGGCGGAGATCATGATCGTGGACGGGATGGCCGTCGGGCGGACGTTGTGGCGGGTCGGCATCGGGGTGTGGCTGCCAGAAAAGGATGGGGAGACCGGGAGGTCGGGGTCGGCGGCGAGGAAAACATCATCGACGTGCGTGAAAACAGCTTGGTATGATTTTTGCATGAGGGTGCGTCTGGGTGCGTTGAGCTGCAAAAATTCCAGAGAACAGTCCATTTTGCAGACCAGAGCCATGCTTGCCGTACATTTTCTGAGGCTGGACTGGGCTAGGTACTGAATCGCATGGATTCAGAGGGATGAATTCGATAATGAAAAAGAAGGCGTCCACACGCATGATTTTGGAATCCATTCATGCATATTTTATCTCAGAAGTAGTAGTATTGTCGTCATATCAAGCCATATCATGGATAACACACCACATCATTCGTATCGCAGCGATAACCAGCCAGCTCTATTTGGCTGTCTTATCATCCGAATAAAACCTGTGAGAGCTATATCTCTTTTCGCGCCCTGGGCACGTACAGCAGCCGCTCTGACGCACAAGCACATCCGTACAAGTCCTACCGCCTGCGACATTTGATTAGAGACGCGGGCCTCGACAGGACGAGACGAGCTTCCGTCGTATGTTCTGCGGGCGGCGAGGTGAGGGCCCGAGAGCGGCACACGTGCGGACTTGGTAGAATTATTATGAACAAGTTGAAGTATGATCTCACTCCGATGTTGTGTTGTCCTCGCATGGCACTACATACCCAGCCCGGGAAGGCAGTTGTTGCGAGAATCATGACATGATGTGCTGAGGCCTGTTTTCTCGGTGCGGTCGCCGCTTGGAGAGGGGTGTGGTTCGCTATGGAGCGAGCATGGGGTGCTCTGAGCAGAGGGATGTGGGGTAAGAGAGTGCTAGTGACAGAATGTGAGAAGACTCGGGGGAGGAGGAAGACTGTGATTATTTCGCCCGATGCAGATCTGGCAGCCAAATATAGCGAGATCGATCTAGCCGGCAAAAGTATATCGGACCGGCTGAGATGCTAATTATGTATGGCTGCACCGTGCCATTGGCGTGGACCGCCCTGGGTTGCTCTTATTTCCTCAGCCTTTCTTCTTTCACAACCACCATCTCGCCATACATCGCCCCTCAATACCCCTCCACTCCAAACATGAGCTTCTCCGTCGACGACCTCGTCTCATCGCTTTCTTCCAGCCACATCGGCCAGGAAGCCCTCGATCTCGCCGCCCTCCAGGTAAGCCATTCATTACCTCTATCACGCTCCAACGCGGGGGCGAAACACAAAGGGTGCTAACATACTTGTCATTCCCCAGGCGCAGCTTGCGGAGACCCTCTTCGGCGGCAGCGCTTCCAATTCGGCCTCGAGTGGTAGCAGCAGCAGCAGCGCACGCCAAATGCACATCCAGATCCCCACCCGCGGGCGCGCGCAGCACACCCAGCCATGTAACACCCCGCTTGCCCGCACCCCGTCCTCTAGCTTCAATGGATGGAATATGTACAACGAGTCCCGCCGGGCCCCATCTGTTCCTTCCTCGCACTACGTCGACGAGATGGAAGAGGACGAGCGGATGGTCGAGGAGCTTCTGCTCCCCTCATCTCCCTATTCGGGATCTGGCTCCAATACCACTTCTTCTAATCTTTCCGGATTCCCGACGAACTCGTCGTTTTATTCATCCTCTTTCCAATCGCCCCCACAGACGCCCGCTTCGGCCTACGCATCTCCCACGTTTACCGAGCCTCCGCCGCCGTCTCCCTCCACCTCCGCCTCCCTCTTCACCTCCACCGACCCATTTTACATCGCCCAGGTCCAGGCATCACAGGCGTTCAGCAATAACGCCAATGTGAATTTCAGCAATGCCCAGCAGCAGCAACAGCAACAGCAGGCCGGATTTGCCCAAAACGGCCGCCTGTCCCAATCATCCCCCTTCGCGCTCGCACCGCAGTACCACCAGTTCTCGCATGGACAAAATTGGGGCGACGTCACATCGTTCAAGCCATGTGCCACTACCGCCTTCTGATCCGCTTCCCGCTGAATTCCGTTCTGTTCTGGGCTTTCTTTCAGCGACACACCTCTTCTTATGTATCCTTTCAGCGTTAGGCGTTTGGCGTTCCGGGCGCGAGTGCAAGTGCAAGAGCGACACTTCTCCTCCATCCATTCTGCGTGGTTATTTGTGGCGGCGGGGAAGAAACGGACGGGCGGGGGCGATCGCCGACGACATGGATTGGCCTTACCTGACTTGGCGTGGGGTAGAAGCGTGCCCGCAGCCGCGTGTAATGCGGACGTACAATGCGCTGTGGACTGTACGTACACGCGGATGCTTGCAAGTGTGGGGTTGAATTTCTTGCAGGGGTTTGTCAGGCGAAGTCGGTCCTCGGCCGGGGTCCGAGGGTCTGCGTTATTCATCCATCTCCGTTCCGCGCTGAAGCTGGGGCGCCCGATGCGGCTTATGTGCTCTTAGCTCCTAGGTGCTTTTGTCAGGCGCAGCTGGCCTCGGGCTTGTGCATTTTCTGCGCGGCCCGGTTGACTGGGGATGACGCTGGCATTTTGGCTGCTCCTGCGCTTGTCTGTTCGCGAAGAGGAGGGGCGGAATTTTGGAAAACTTGACATTCGAAACGCGGGGTATTCCTGGACTTGCGATCATCCCATCCATCCAGCGCTCTGTCCATTCATTCATTCATCCATCCATCCATCTATCTATCTGTTCACCCCCATCGATCTATACGATCCATTGATCAGCATCAGCGACACCAGACTTGTTCTTTGAAAATATGTTGTTCCACTTCTGGCTTTCCTTTGCATTCATTTGGACATTCATTGCCCCGCGGCATCATCAGCATCAGCACCATCTTCATCTTCATCATCCGTCATCTTTCAATCGACGCGATCACCCCCCATCACACAAACACACCAGTATCATGATCACTACCCTGTATCTGTACTTCATTCCACCTTCGACGTCCACCCGTGAAACCCAACGATGTGCCCTAATCGTACCGTGTAGCCCCCAAAGTATCATCAGCATTCCGCACTGTGCACCGATCCTGGGTTCCAAGGACGAAGACCAAGACCAATCCACCTATCTCTGTCCAAAGTTCCATCTGTCATCGGCCAGTTGACGCGGGACCTCCATTCCTGGGTTTCCATTTTCGAGTCCTGTGCACATGCGCCTGTATACATAGGACATACGCCATGCATACTTGACGACGACGACTGTCAATGACAATTGCGCTGTACATACTACATGGCATGACTGGGACTCCCGAGTTCCCACCGCCGTCCAACTCTATCTATATCTATTCTCGTCGCTCGCTCGGTCGCCTTCTTCGGCGAAGGAACCCCGAACCGAGTTCCTGTGTGTGTGCCCGCGCGCGCTTTCCCGGTGTGGTGTGTGCTGTGGATTGGGATTCGAGGCGAGCTCGCAGCTCAGCGGAGGCGGGGTGCGATGCGATGTGTCAGAGGCAGTGCCGCCCGCGCTCCCCGCGATCGGCGGGGTGTGGATATGATGGACCCGCACATCCATGTGTTGGTGTACTTGGGTGTGCAGACCACATTAGCTAGCTTCCAAGTTCCACCGCCATCTCCCACCGTCGGCCGTATCGAGCGTGTGCCCCGCCCCGGCAAGTTGCGCGACGTGCGTCTTCTGCGCATCTTGGACTTCGTCAAGTTCTGCCTGCTGTCACCTTTCTGCCCTCGAACCTTCCTTCCGCGCACTGGCTCAGCTGCGGGCGGGCGTTTGCGCGCGTGCCTGCCTTCGTCGCAATAGAGTTCTATTTCGAGCGGGTGACGGGACGTGGGAGGCACGCCGGGCGCGAAGCACGCACGCGCGACGAAAATAGGGCTGGAATAGTATTAGAGGTGGGCCGTGGGCGTGCGTGCGTGCGTGCTCCCCTTCCGTGGCTATAGCCGCCGAGACGGTGGACGATCGGGGGATCCGTGTGCGTGGAAGTGGAGGTGCACTGTCTGTCGTCGGGGTTTGGATGGTTGCTCGGGGAGTGTGGTTGATTTATCTTCGGACGGCGTGGGCGTGGGTGTGTGAGGGCTGTGTCGGGATGTGGAGTGGGCGGGGCGGGATGGAGGCGTTTAGCGCTCGTGGGTGTTGTGCGTGGGCGGTGGTGGTGGCCGTGCCCCGCCTCGAGGCGTGGATTTGCTGGCATGTTGATGATCGGCCAAGCCTTTGATCGCAGTAAGCGCCCGTGCAGACCTGGTGCAGGCTACCTTTTCCATATCCTGATTTCCGCTGCAAACCCCCACCTCGTCGTTCGACATCACACGCCTTCACCATACCTGTCCGGCCTTTGATAACTCACTCGCTCGTTGTTCGGCGGCCGGCCACGATAATGTCTGTTTCATTCTCCAGACTTCGGCTCTTTTCGGACCGGTGTTAACGCATCGTGGACACTGTCATTAACTGGACGACAGACACTCTGCAATCGGGGAGGATTTGAGCTCGTGCTCGCCTGCAATGCATTCGTATTTCGACGATAGAGACAGGCCTGGACGTGGACACGAGACCAGGTGGACCCGATCCGGGGTTGCTGGGAATTGAAAAGCAGGAACACATGGCCTCCACTGGAGTCGGCGACTGGACGCACCCTTTCCTAAAAGATTTACTTCCTTTCGCGATTTGAATTGGCCACTCACTGGTCTGTGGATGGGGTGTTGTCCATGGCGTTCGTGATGTTCTAGGTCCTTCCTCATCGATTCTGTTTATCCGTCACGGGTCCGAGTTTCAGCCGATTTTCTTTATGCTTAGTTCAAGCATGTCTGACATGGATGTTCATCATCTCTTTTCAAAATTACCCGTCTTTGGACGCATGTGTGTACTCTTTTCTTTTTCCTTTCTATTCATTTGTTCTTTTAGTTAGAACAACTCCCATCTCTGTGTCTTGTGGACTTTCGCCTGAATCTTTTCTCTATTCTTTGATCTTTCGATTCGTATTGACTCTTCGTCTTCCCATCATCATCATCCCCGATTCCATGCATGCATTGATTTATTCCATCATTTGTCTCTTCTCCTTTGCCTTGTCTTAACCTTCCGGACACTTGCATCTTCCCCTACTCCACCCACCCTGTACGATTTGTATTGTACTTGGTCTTTTTCTGTTCTGTTTCGTGTACTTCTCGATTATAGATAGACGAACACTTGTGCGATGTATTTCTGTACGTTCTGTACATTTATTCATCTCCAAAACTTCTCCAATTGAATTTATCGAACGGTGAATTCTCTGTCAGTATCCTGAATGCTTGGAACTATCGTTAGATGGTCTGACTCCGCGGCCTTTCCGTTTAAATGGTAAGTAATATCAATTGCAAAGAAATTCGAAGAACAAATGCGTACGTATTTATTGAGTACAATACTACAATTAAGTATCTAATTATGCGACACGTTCCACGCAAGATTAGAACCTGCGTCGAGAGACGAAATCTGCGCACACGTTCCATGCCTTTTCGGGACATTCTGTTTTAGCCCGTCTGTTAAATTGAAATCACATAGGCCTGCGTGGGTGAATTTCTGCGGAAGATTGATGGGAAGGAGGGTTCGGAGAAGATGTGTACGATATAATATCGCGCGCTGTGCTCTCGAAGCTTATTCCTTGTGATATATGTGTGAAAGAGGGTGAGGATTAAGTACTAAGTGATGGTCTGCTGATCGCGTTGATACTCGAGAGAAACTCAGCTTGGGTGAAGAACTTCAGCACCAGATAATTATACCTGCAGGCATGTGCAGGTTCACTCACAGACGGGGAGATATTATTTCAAAAATGGTTTTACAGCCCCAGAATTTTATTTAGCGTCAAATGCTGTAAAAGACAGTCATGATGGATTTTCAGGCTCGGGGAACTCACGACGCACAAGTCATCTGCCACATCCTTAAAGGAAATCAAAAGCACAGGCTTGTGGGTGTCAATAGCCCGTGGAGTTCACACCATCCCGCAGGTACAACATTATTTTCCAGATTCGCGATAAGCTGATGATGTAGTTCGTACATAGGCCGTTATTAAACCTTATCTCCATTGTCTAGCCAAGAAGACTCGAATAGACTCGCGGGATCCCTGGAACATGACCGCTAATCTATCTATATGACTTTGTCCTATGGTGACCCCGAGTCAAAATTCATTCCAGGCCGTCGTCACTCTAGACAACTCATCCAATTTCTGTTTCCACACGCCGCCAACACGCCGCAGCACTCTAGATCCAGGCAGCATCTGCAAGAGGCAATAGACGCATTCTTTGCTATCAACGTGGGTACCTTGCGTACTTGGCGGAATGACGGGATATACAAATACGATGGCGTATGCAGTGAAGTAAAGGCGGTGATCAACTTGGTGCATTCTGCCTGCGGAAAGAAGTTTCTTCCGTGTATAGAACATACACTGTAGAGGATAGGTACTAAGAAGGACATAAAGATCTGCGCCGTCTGGGTAGAGCGGTACGCGGAATGGGCCCTGGGAAAGCGAATATAGCTTGGAATAAGTAATGCGAAGCGGCCAGGTGCGATTTTCTGCCTTTGGCAAGAGAAGTAGAAGCAGGAAGACTTGGAAAGGGGCCGAGATCGACATGTGCGGGAGCATGTCGTAAATTCCAGGTTACCAGCAATTCCGAAGGCAAATTAGAAGAACGGCTTGGGTAGAAAGCAAGTACCATCATGTATATTTAGCTGGAGATATCTGGAGTGCAACCATCGACTCTACAGAGATAAAGCAAGTACTTTGCGAACACATACTAAGTAAGATGCTGAGGATCGGAGCCGCCCAGTCGTGGCGGCATGCTGTGCCATGCTCATTAGCCAAGGCGTCTAAAGCAATTAAATAAGTATGATGATAGATAACCTACTGGTATAATTTCGCTCATGTCGGCCTTTAAATGAATGAAGTCCTACATAGGTTATCTGAAACTAGTGACAGGTTGCTACTAACCGACAGGAAGCGCCGACCACGATTATTGCATTGCTGGCAAGGGATGCTTTTATTAATGAAACTTGGATGCAAGCGGGGCTATCAGAAAGAAAAAATTTTTGTGAACGCGTCAGAAAGATTTACAGCAACAAAAGCCTTACTTCCGCCTAGTGCTTACCATGCAAGTTGATAAATAAATTTTTAAATAGAATACCAGAATCCAGGTTGAGGACAATAAAATATCTGTCAGAGCTAGAGCGGCTGGCTGGCAGTGGTTCCAGAGTCATCTCAGTGGGTGCGAATAGTATCGGAAAGCTTCGGAGGAATTTATTTGACTTAGCTTCAGCTTCAGGCCAAAATGTGTTGTGTGTCACAACTTGCAGAACGTAAACAATGTCATTTTATCCCATTTCACTTCTAACTTCCGAAAGATCTCTGGAGTGTTTCAGTGGATGGTCAGGAAATAATGACAACCGCTGCTGCTACTGTGTTGTAATCTTAGTTGAAGCCTTTCGTCAATTTTAGAGACAGCATACTTTCCATAACGGGAATGACGGGCGACAATTAAAAATCCTGGAATATAGGCGCCGCATACAATGCCGGCAGCAACAGTCGCTTAGATAGCTCTTTCTCAGTAAGATATGATTATTATTACTTTCAACTCATGCAAGATTGACTATCTACCAAGTCAAAAAAATAGTTCGAAAGAATGCAAGCAACGAGATCAAAGCGGCTTTTTCGGATTGAGGATACAAGATCATCGAGTCCAAACTCCTCTTATCTTATTTCAATTGGCAGAATCAAATGAAACCTCGCGTCCATCATAAGGTGAACTAAAATCAAACCCAAGAAAATTTAATTTTTTAAATGTATGCATTTCCCTTGTGTCATCGTAAGCTACGTAAATTAATGCTGATTGTAGTACACGTACAAATACACAGAGCAAAAAGTCGACACGGCGGCGATCGAGGAGGCGGAGGAGACAGAAGCGGGGGATATGGTGGGACGTAGCTAGCAATCTAGAAAGACAACGAAGACAATAACACAGCTATGTGCATCGGTGGCGTACGTGGGCCATAAGTAGCGCGCGATGGGGGTAGGGTAAGGGTAGATGAGGGTAGGTAAGGGACAAATAAAGAGGACGGAGATCCACCTGCCGGCGTATTAATTCCACTACAACGAAAAATATTCTATAATGCCTGAAGGTGACAGGCTACTTTATCGATCTTCCATTATTCAAGAATGGCAGAGTGCGATATAGTGGGGTATAGGTACCAATGCGATCCCAGGTTGCCAGCGCACTACGGTCGCCAGATCTTGACCAGCTACAAATGATATAGGTGACTCAGAGCACTTTATTTCTTTTGGAGGGGGTGCTTACCTTATCAGTGCCTCCTGTTGCTACGACGTTCACGATCCGGTCTGAGTCGTCGCTGCCTTCTGACACCGGCGTTGGACCCCAGGCCACGCATTGTACGAAAGGACTATGTGCTTCAACTGTAAAATATAGTAATTAGTTTAGAGTACATCAAAAGTGGATTCAAGACACCTACTCTTTTTTAGGCATCGCCCTGTTTTCAAATCCCATACTCGCATCGTGTGATCGTCAGCTGCTGACAAAAGGAACTTTCCGCATGGATGGAAGGTCAGCGCTTGAACCCAACCATCGTGTCCCACCTATTATTACCCATGCGCTCAGTGTGAAAAAAAATTAGGATGGGTTTATAAGGCGCACAAAGGTCCATAAACATTGCCCTCGAAGGGCATCCCAAAGTTTAATCGTCTTATCTCGCGACCCTGTCAAAACAAAGGAAATTCCCAGCGAATCCACTTTCGCAGATTGTACGTTTGCTGGCTAGAAATATGAGATGTAATCATCAAATCAGCAATTCGAAGGAAGAAAATGGGTGGGGCAATTCTCATTACCAGGGCGACCAGCTCTCTAACGGCTGGTATAGATGCTTGTGGTACAAACACAGCACATTCTAGGCGATTATCATGTCCCCGCATTTCAGTCTTCATGGAGCCGGTTTCGATGTCGGTAATTCGAGCGGTCTAACATTGACCCATCTCAACTTCTGCCTTTGAAATGAGAAGAAAAGAGGCGTACATGATCATCTGAGCAGGTCAAAAGCAAGCGGCCGTCAGCGCTTGGTAGAGCCGATCGAATCCATTCCGAATGAGGTTTTAACACTTTAATACAATGACTGTAGTCGCCGAAAGAGATGAGTCGAGTTGCAAAATGACTATTACCAGAACTTAACGCACCTCGTTTGGACATCCCAAACCCTAACCGTGTTGTCCCTGCTAGCCGATATCAGTTGGTTATCCCCTGGAAGGAAGTTAACGGTGGATATCGAGTGTTCATGTCCGCGCAAGGTTGCATAGTTCTTGTAATCGTCAGGCACGTTCCATAGTTTGATAAAGAGATCGTCCGAGCAAGTTGCTAAGGTAAAGGGTCAATAATCAAAATTTCTACAAATATGTTTAGAAATCGAGTAGGGAGACGTACCTAGAATCTTGCCCGTTGAGTCGTACTTGCAATCCGAAACGGCTTTCGTATGGCTCTTCAAGGTACGTTCGCATTCACCCGTGTCCCAATCCCAAATCTTGACAGTCGCATCGACTGACGCGGTGGCCAAAACAGAGTATAACGGGTGGAATGCTACAGCGTTTATCTTGTCTCGATGGCCTACAAGAGTGTTCTTCGGCGTAGATGACGGAAGCCATTCTTTATTGACGCGTTTCGAGCTGTCTGACGCGATAGGTCCTGCGTTTGCTAGTTCTTCGTGGGCTTGCGCCAGTCGCGCCTCCAGATCCATCACCTAAGTGAGAAACCACAATGTTGAGATTCGTAGATAGGGGTATGTTGAAGATCGCTGCTCGCCTTTCGTTGCATCCGAATAATGCTCGTCCATTTCTTGACCAACAACCCGCTTGCTGGAGACGTAGGATCTGGTACAAAGTCAGACTTCGCTCACAAGATGTCAGCAAGCTTTAATTGACCAGATCGCCATTACTGGCGTACCAATTCAGGCGCTTCCTCGCGAAACTCGTTGTATGTTTTCATGTAGCCGGCGTTGTAGAGGTAATCTAGCATCGATTTGTGCCTGGCTCGATCGATGTCAGATAGAGTGGTGTAAGTAAGATACGAGGCTGAGACGCGTACAGATCTAGTTGTTGTCGACTCGAGAGTTGGCCAGCCATGGTGATAATAGAGTTTTTGTTTTCTGAGAGCCATGTCCTCGCCAACCGTCCCCTGCTTAACCGCCAGGCTTAGTCAGCAAACTACCTAACATAGACATCAACATGCTGTCTCGTTCAATTTGCTCGGTGTGTTCTTAGAGACACAGTGAATTGTCGACAAGGAAACCAAAAAAAGGAGTAGTAGGTATTGTATTGGTCTGTCTAATGTTCTGAGTTTCACAAACAAAAATATGCACATCAATAGTAAAGCAGGATACGAAAGCGACGGATGATGAACAAGAACGACAGCGTGATGAAATTAAGAATGTAGAGTAATATACCATTTTGCGTACTTCAACAACCCGCTCGACCCTTGATCGCGTGTAGCTGGAGCCTGGGAAGGGCGTTGAATTTCTAGGCCCAGGTTTGCATGAGCTCTTCCGCTAACGCCCGCAGCCCCACCGTATCGCCCATGGGGACGTCCTCTGCTTCCATATCTGCTAAAAGGCCGACATATTCCACGAGGGAAGAGGTGGGGGAGATATACGCCGCAGAAACGCGAATATCTTGTAGCACCTGCTTGAGATCAAGCAAATCCTACGAAAATACCAATGATTAGCCGCTGAAATAGCAGAATGGAAGAATGAATAGACTTACCTGTTGTTGGGAACTCTTCTTCCCTTTGATAAAAGTCTTGAGAACAGACTCCCAACGTACAACTCGAACCCCAAGACCGTCGTGCATCTTGTCAGATCCCTCCAGTGACTCCTGTCGCTTTCTTTTCCTTCCTCGTTTATTCCTAAAAGCATCAAGTGGGATGGAACGCGAACTCGGACGATTGTTTGGCCTGCGTGTGCTCAAGCTCTCTATCGGGGGTGACTCAGGATTACCAGACGAATTGGTCAATGCCCGCGACACAGAGACAGTTGACTTTTTGTGTCGTTTTCGAGTTGGGCTTGGGGTCGTTAGAGTTGCTTGGGCCTTGCTGGCCTGGGAGAGGAAAACCACACCAGTCTCCGGGTCTTCCATTTCCACATCTTCGTCTTCAGATTCTACAGCATCCTCTTCGAGTTCGTCCACTTCTTCCTCGTCGGACACATCTTGGGTATTTGTATGACCGTCATAGTACCAGATCTCCAAGTTGGTCCGTATTTTGGCGATAACCATCTCGCTTTTTGCGCGCTGCAAATACGGGTTGTCACCATCTGGAGCCCATAGGTCACGGTATCGAGGTTGTAGATATTTAGGATCAAGAACCGTAGGCGTAGAACCCTTTCGATGGCTCGCAGAAGTGTCCTGTGTTTCTTCTGGGAAAAGGTCCACATCGACCCAATTTGCGCAGGCCATGGGCACAGGAGCTGGCGGTTTGGCTTCGACAGGTCGAAGTGATGGGTTGGCATCGATGGATGGCGGGATTTGACGAGGATCTTGCGACAAAGATGCATCCGAAACGAGAACTGGGGCTGGAGGAGGGGTAGAAGAGCGAGATTCACTAGGCGAAGGAACAGAGAAAAGAAATGATGGGAATATCAAATCGGGCCGAGGGTTTTCAGCAGAGTCCATCGCAGGTGGGTCGAAGTTGATGAATTCGTTCTCGTCAATGTCAATATCTTCATTTCGATTATCAAGATTTGCAGCAACAGTCGCCTGCGAAGGTGTCTGCAATGTCGACGCCCCTTCTTGGGTTGCAGTGAAATACGCTCCAGAGGTCGACGACAGCGAGGAAGCAAGGATAGGATCGAATAATGGAGGTGGTGGGGAATATGATCGAGACGATATGGCATATTCCTCTTCAAAGACCATTGGACTGACAATCTCGATCGGTTCTTCGGACGTCACTTGTACAGGATTGCTTGGACGCTGATTGTCGGTAATAGAGTAGGTACTCATCCCGTCCACCTCCGGTTCAAATATTGACAGAGACGCCAGACTTGGTGATTCTTGCGGTGCTTCACGATGCTCCGGAAGGATTGCTTCAAAGAGTGTGAATGTTTGAGGACTATGAACCAAAGGATGTGAGGAAGTAGGCCAAGGAACGGAGGCGTGATAGTCAGCCTCCGGAGAGGATTCTTGAAGTGGAAAAATCGGGTGCAACGAATCGAAGCCAAGAACGTCGAGCCCTGACGATTGCCTGGAATCCTTTTCGACGGCAAAGGATGCAGGTTGCCGGTGTAGAGCGCTATAAGGATCAATTGCAAAAGTTAATCCTGGGACAGGATTTTCTTTCACTTCGCAGGTCTGTTCAGAGGAGCGTGAACGCCATTCTGGTGCATCTTCGAGTGGGGATACTTGCACGGATGGAGGAATGGAGAAACCATTTAAAGGAAGATGTTTTTCGGGTTTGCTTGCCAAAGCATGGCTTGAGGATGATGATGAAGGCCGGGAAGGTTGAGGAGTAAGATTTAGGTAGGAATGTGAATTATGGTCTAGGACTGCTGGAGAACGCTGGATGATATGCGCTACAGTGGTATCCAATTCGGGCGACGATCGGCTTGAAATATGGCTACTTGTCCCTTCATCCTGATGACATTCGTAAGCGGGAACCACATAGAACAACCACAGGAAACTTTACCATGCATTGGTCTGATGCGAAAATCTCACTGATGATAAGGTTGCAGCGGGCGCGGAGATTCATCTCAGGTACCGCAATCGTTGAAGGTCTGCCAGGGCTCAGCAAATCATCACAGCTTGTATCCTTGTCCCCAGATTGCGCC
This sequence comes from Pholiota molesta, assembly GCA_014925825.1. Classification (NCBI taxonomy): domain Eukaryota; kingdom Fungi; phylum Basidiomycota; class Agaricomycetes; order Agaricales; family Strophariaceae; genus Pholiota; species Pholiota molesta. Next base: position 33,353 of record JACGCK010000246.1, read on the forward strand.
CCGATGATCCTGGTTAACGACTTCAGATTAGACCTTGTTGCTGATCGTAATTGTTCCACGGATGGGTTCTTCTTGTATACAGGTCGTTTAAAGACAACAGAGGATACACTGGCACCACTCCATTCCTCTAATTCATCAAGATCTGCATGATAGACTGTCGTTTGATCGTCATCCAGATGATTTGAACGTCTAAGACCCAGAGAGGCAGCGGCTTCAGTCCTACGCGGTGAAATTAGAGTTGAACGGGGATATTGTTTGGACGGCGATGGCGACCGCAGTTCGCGTAGGGGAACAGAAGAGGTAGAAGCAACAGCGGCGGTACCCTTCCGTGCGCGACAGGTTTGGTAACGGTCGTAATGGCCCAATGTTGCGCGTCTAGAATACGGGTCCACTTGTGGTAATGACAGTTCATCGAGAGAGCTCGAAAGGCTCTGTGTGTGTGAGGAACTTGGCCTCACAAAACTCGCGTTGAGAGAATGCAACAGGTCCCCTACACCTCGGTTCGAGACAGGAGAAACACTGCCATGCCCTTTGTGATATCGCACAGTAACCTTTAGGGAAGAGGTAATAGGAGTAGAAGGACCTTGAAAATTAGAAGTGTCTCCGCCATTTGAAAGGTAGGTATGAGGAAAGAGCGGATGAGAGTCACTGATTGCAAGTTCGTCTTCATCGTGATCTGACATAACCTCTTTCGGAGATGTATTTTAATTTTGAGATGCGGGGAGTTGTCAGTCACGTGTCCGTGCACTGACAATATTGCAACTAGTATACGAATAAAATTTATGCGCATGAATAAGGTGTTATTTACAATGGAATTCAAGACGTACCAGCCTGCCAGAGCTTGAATTAATTTTGTTTTCGAAATCAATATGATTGCCACTGGCAAGTGTTGGGCAAGTGTTGGATCTGATCAACTTGGATAGTGCAAGAATGGTGGGTCTATAACTGATAAATAATTATAAATTAGCAATTGATTAGCAATGTCATTCAATAAGAGAGGAAAAAACAAGAGAAATGGAGAATATATGGGAAGAAAGAGAGAAATAATGAAGAAAACAGACAGTTGGCAAAGAAAGAAATGCCACTATAATACAAATAGAACTAGAGGTTGATCTGTGCTTCACACAGGAGAATAGACAATCTGAATTGATTTCTATGTGTCTTATTGGTTCAAATTTCAGTATCAGGTGGCAGAATTTGCCATAATGCGACTTGAATGCCACATGCGACCATGATTTGCTAGTGCAACACTTCAACACTGATTTCAAGGAAGCAAAATCCTTGGACTGCCAGCATAGTAGATGAAAGAAAAGATGATAAGTAGGAAAAATACTAGGAGAAAACAAAGAAAGACAGCAATTACTTATTGTAACTTGCAGCAATTCCGAAATTTGATACAATGATATCAAACAAAGAAAAGACAAAGATGGTGACTTACTTTAAGTGCTTGATGTTCAATTGATGTTTCTAAATAGACATTGACTTGAAAAAGCCAGAAGCGTTGAACAGATATAGTAAAGGAATAAAGATGAGGGTGACTTGAGGGTGACTACGATAGAGGAAAAAGAATATGACGATCAAATATATCCATGTGGCAGTATTAGTTGTTATTTGTTGTTATTGTACTGTTTCTTTGCATTCTATTTGATTGCAGGTCACATGTCCAAATTATTTCTATTTATGGAATGCTTGTCTCCAATATGACCAATTGTGACCAAGTGCTTTGCAAGTGCTTTGCTCGGAATCCAATATCATATCTGTAATATATAACAAAAATCCATACTATACCATTTCAATTGCATTGGCTGGTATTTAGTGTTTGCAGGTCTGGTCTAGTCCAGTCTTTTGCCCATATTTGGCAAGACTGAGACTGAGACTGGTCTAGGGTGGTCTCAAGACTGCAAAAGACCAATGAAAACCAATATAAACCAGTTTATGTCGGTCTTGGGTAGTGCTTGGAAGTCCGGTCTCAGGACCGGAAAAGACTGAGACTGGACCGGACCTGAATCGGAAAAGACCGGAATATTGATGGACCGGAAAAGACTGAGACCGTGGTCCAGTCCACGGTCCAACAGGATTTGAAAAATAGATGGACCAATCAAAGACCAGTTTGGACCGGTCTCAAGTGGTCTTTAGCTCTGAAATTTTGTAGACTTATAAAACGTCAAATGTCCTTTCGAATGATGTGTAAATCTTATTTTTAGCTCAATAATTGGCGAAGTTATTGATATTTTGGTTTAACTAATTACTTTGAGTGCTTAAAAACGCTTTTACCCACAGTTAAAACGTTAAGCGCATGTACCTTTCGCAAACTAGCGCATAGATAGAAGACGTATAGGTCTACCAGATGCAATTTAGACCTTAATATTTGAGAAACATTTGATTGAGCTATAGTAGTATCTATGTTTTATACTCTTTTTTGACTACTTTAAAGATGCTTTTGCCTATGCTTCGTTCAATATAGACTTCGCCCTTTCGAAAACTGGGGTCAAGCTAGATATTTAAATTACCTCTTTAACAAGCATACAGCCATATTATTCGGTTGAGAACTGATTGAGATATTCTAAAATGCGCTCAATCACTGCAATTGCTAGTGTTTTAGTTATTTCTCAGTCATTTCTCCACCGATTTTCATATTCTTTGAGGTTCTACATACTACATACAGTATACTACCCAGTTGTTACCAGTCTGGACCAGTCTCTGACCAGTTGAAACCAGTTTGGACCGTAACTGGTCTAAACTGGTCTTTGGACTGCTCAAGACTGCAGTGGACCAGTCTTATGCAGTCCGCTCCAGTTTTTTGAGCTTTTTAAAAATAGATAGACTGGTCTTGGTCTCGGTCCAAGCCCTTGGAGGGTAAAAGACCAGACCGGACCAGACTTTCAAGCACTAGTCTTGGGCAGTTCAGCAACCAACAAAAACCAGTCTCAACCAGTACTTACTAGTAAAGACTGGTTGAGAATTGGTTGTAGACCAGTCTAAACCAGTATTTTAAGCTGGATTTCACATGTAGAAACCATTTAAATAGTATAAATTGGACTACTTGAGCACATTTGCCCATATCTCAATAAGTTTTTGACCAAATATTATATATAAAAGCTCATTAGATAGGTATTTTAATGTTTTACCTTTACCTTGGTTTGCAAGAGGCTAGCTTACTTAACAAATGAAACATTGGCAAAAGTGTCTTGTTCATAGTCTGGTGATGTAAAAATCATCAATTTAATGATAACTCAGTCAAATATTGTTTGATTATTTGGCTCTAAAATGCAGCTAGTAGATATATAAGCCCTCCATGTATGTGCAAGTTTGCGAAAGGTATGTGCACTTAATGTCTGAAACATGGGCAAAAGTGTCTACAAATGCCCAAAATACTCAGTTGATCATAAAATATTGGTAAAATATTGGTAAAATATTAATATTTTCATCATTTCTTACACTAAAAATATGGTTTTGGCATTGTTTGAAAGGTTTTTTCATGTCCTACTATGCTACAAGAAATCTCACAGAAAGATTGGTTGCAACCAGTCCTAACCGGTTTTTATTAGTCTTTTGATTTGGAGAATTAAGAAAGACTGTAGACCAGACTGTGGTTGCAGTCTTGATCAGTCCACTGCAGTTAAGGTCCATTTTTTTGCAGTCTTTTTCCAATCTTGTAACTGGACCTGCAAACACTACTGGGGACAGACTAGTATTTGCAGGTCCAGTTACAAGACCAGAAAAAGACCAGAAAAAAAACCAAGCCATAATATGGACCAAAAATAGATTGAACCAATCAAAACAGCAACCAATGCCAACCATAGTCTAGTCTGTGGTCCATCATAAATTATAATTCTCAAGATCAAAGAATTGACAAAAACCAATTAGGATTGGTCTTAGTCAGTTTTGATGAGATTTTTTGTGGCATTGTAGAGCATTAAAAGTCTGTTTGAACAATACTGAAATTATATTTTTAGCATAAGCAATACCAGAGATATTTATAGTTTATGATCAACTTATTATTTTGAGCACTTGAAAACACTTTTAACCATGTTTCAATCATTAAGCATCCATAGCTTCTGAATTTGGCCACTCTAATAAGGGCTTTGAGACCAGGTCAAAATTCCAGCCAAAATCTTTACACACAAGCACAAAATGTCAATGAATTTTTGGAAAAAAGTTTGGCTTTTCAGCTGGGATGTTCAAGTCTAGATTTTAGCCATTTCTGTTGGGACTAGAGACATAGAACAAGTGACCAATTTCAGCCATATCTTTTGTTGCAAAAACTACTATCCTATTCCAATTGATTTTGCCAGGGGGTGGGACATGGGATATGGTGGAAGAATTTTTGATTTTGGCCACCCTGATAAGGGCTTTGGGACTAGGCCAAAATTTTGGCCAAAATCTTCACACAAGTACAAAATACCAATGAATTTTCCAAAAAGAATATAGCTTTTTAGCTGGGACATTGTCCAAATTTCAGCCATTTTTGTTGAGACACACACTTTCCTTGGGACACGAGAGGGCCAAATCAATCAAAATGGTACAGTAATAAAAGCCTATAGACTTATTAGTATTTGAACAATTAGAATGAATGATTCAAAACCAGTTTTGTAAATTGGCATAATTGTACTATTTACTTGGCATGAATCCAATCTGGTAATTATTTCCTCTTTGGGTATTACGAGCTGACACAGCGCGTCAAGCCAAGACAATCATTATGCCCTTCTGACCGACCGAAACTTGAAGACTTCTAGCTTAAATAGAAATACCACCCCAATAGAGCTGGTATATTTTAATACATATCTATCTTTCAGAAAACCCTTCGAAAGCATGTTATATATAATATAAGTATAAGCATATATATTGGCGATACTTTTTAAGTCATATAACAATTCGTTAGATCTTTCCCCTGAGAAGATTCAATATAATCTCCCTGCCCGTGATACGTACGGTATTATAGAGGGTTGGTACGTCAAGTGTAGATGTAAGCGCATCAGCAAATCCGAAAGGCAGCATAAGGGGTATCCAGCCTATAGATTACGGTCAGTAACTAGTCAAATATAATGAACGAGCGACTTACCTCTGGCATATTCCATAGCCCAGCATCCCTCATGCATCTTGTACTGCTTAGCGACACCTCGTGGCATGAGGTGCACGGTTCCAGGGGGATAACGCTCCATTTCGAGCTGACCGGGACGGAATGCCCATTGCTCTCCGACGAGAATGTGGAAGTAGTCGTCCGCTGTGTGGATTCCGGTATGTCCTTCCGTGCCTAGAGGTGTACCGAAGATGATGAGGTATTCCGTGATGCTCGCGTGGATGATATACATGGCGCCCATGGCGCCGCCGGCGTTATTGAAGACCCAGTCCTGGTGGGTGTTGAGACGTATCTTGTTGTCGGGGTATGTTGCTGTGAGATTCGTGACGATATGTGAAATCATGCCAGCGGTATCATTTGGCGAGGCAGCGATTGCGGCGACCTGTAGTTCGTGCAGGAATTGTGGCTCGAAAATATACCACCGGTCCTGCAAATTATTGGAAAGGCTTGAGAAAGAGAACATTACACCAGGAAGACTGAGCTACGCACCTTGATCGTATCAAGCCAGCCGAAGAGCACGACTAACACGCTCAGGACGCCAATCCGCTTCGCCCAAGTCAGGAAGCAGTTAGTGGGTGCGCTTTCAGCAGATTTTGTGGATTTCTTTTTGGCAGACATTATGATGTGGTGTTCGGCGCGTCTAGAATCGTAGAGGACGTGAATAAGTGGTCGTAAAGGCAACGCAGAGGTCAAGTTATTAAATAACTTGCTGCATTTTGAAAACGCGACGGTCGTACGATAATATGGATCACGTGATGATGTGTGGGACGCGCCTAGGCGGCGCGTCGCACGATTTAGACTCTCAAATTACACCAAGATGCACAACATTGGAAGATATCTTGGCCTGACATGTGAAAGGAGAAAAAATTAATGAAAGAAAAGCAATAACCCCAGAACAATATACAGCCTGCACAATGTACTTATCCCTCAGATCTAGACTTTTAGTGGTAGTAAATTCAGTCAACGAAAGCATGGCATCTGTACAAAGTTCTATTTCCATCCCCAACAATAGATAAGCGTGTTATTTGAAACATGCGGGTATTACATCGTCACAGCATCGACACAGAAGTGTTTGTCATCGAGAAAGAGAGCTTGCTGCTTGCTTTATCCAAACGTCAGCGACACTCTCCGCGATATGTAAGGCCCTAAATCCTCTCTAGCGTCCATGATTTAAAAGCCTATCCAGCCAACTAGAGCTCTTCTCTTGAGTTGCCGTTCTTCTTTTTGCCATCGTCGACGGGTAGACATAGTGCTGGTGAAGTTCCCGTAAACTCGTATTCGCATTTTTCTAGCTCTTGCACTGTTAGAATGGCATTCTCCACTCCACAGCTGAGTTTTAGCTAGAAAAAAAAATTGGATTTGCACAGGTCAGCAAGAAATATTGAGAGGAACAGAGGAGGCGCAAGGATTGAGTGAAGTGACAAGGTTACTTACAACGACATTGCGTTCTGGGCCATTCCAGCATCTGGTACCGCGTTTATACACTTGTTTCTGGTAGTATTCTGGTTGACCAGGCTTGACATCCGACGAAGGATTCCAAGATTCGAATTTCCTACATCCAGAAGAAACGAGGAGCGGAAGCGATGTCAGTGGTGAAACGCTACCACGCATATCAAGAACGAGATCTAACCCGAGACTGAAAGTAGTTCCTCCGTTGTTCGGTTTTTGCTTAACCTCGTTGAAGAGGCAAACCTCGTAGGTATAACTACAACAATGAATAAGTAAGCCGTTGCATTTCAATTTCGAGCAAAACTCAAGACGTACTCTCCAGTGTCCTTCTCCAGACACGTTCCATCGAGTTTCTTCCATTCTCCCTTGGGACCGAACTTCTTCACGTCGAAGATCTCTTTGGCGGCTTTCTCCGCATTTTCTTTGTCGTGTTTCAAACCGTTCAGGTCGTTTTCGGCGTCATGGAAAGCTTGTTGGGCTCGAGACGAATCGGCTGATAAGAGAAAAATTAGAACAAAGTACTGATAGGCACGCACTTAAATTTACCTGCTGAACTGTCGTCACCACTGACGACACCCAATTTTTGTAGCCATGACACGAGAGTATCCTTGACATCCTCGTATACAGGAAGCACAGAGTCTGGCAGGTAAGAAGACAGTTCGAACACTGCGAAAAGTGAGCCGCCAGAACATTGAAGAGGAAAAAAGAAAACAACGTACAGATAGAGCCTTCTATCGGTACTTTAATGAATTCTTCGTGTTCCAACAACAAAGAGACATAGTCGGTATTCAATAAACCGGATAGCTTCAATTTGATATCGTCCTCAGTCCATTCGCCCTCCTCCAGAGCTTCCTCTTCAGCTATGACTGCCTCTTCTTGAGTGGATTCGGTGCTTTCGGTCTCCTTTCCAACATCATTGATATGAGGTAGGCCAGCTAGCTCTTCCCACCCGCGAACAGCCTCTAGGACTGCCATATCCTGGTAATTAGGGTTGTATCCCGTCCTTAGAGAGTCGAGTATGTCCCCAAGGGCCTTTTCGCGTTCGAGGTGCCTTTCATATTCTCGTTGGAGAGACTTGAGGGCATTGTTGTGGGTAAGGAGGGATTCATAGAGTGCTACGAATATGATCAGCATGTCATGGATATGTGACCGAGATCTAGAACCCACGAGATGACTTCTTATGCTCGATAGCAGCTTGGGTCAATGATTCCGTGCGTTCGGCAATGTCTGCAGCAAGATGAGCGATTGAAACTAAAAGCTAGGTCACCCAACTCACCCTGAAGGCGCTGAACTTCCTTCTCCTTGACTCTAATTTTCTCCCCTAATGATATAGCTTCAGCCTCAAGACGTTTCTTCTCTTGATGTGCGAATGCGATGTAGCTCGAACGAACTTTGGCTCCCTAGGAATGTATGAGATGAGAAAGCGCAAAATAAGCACAAATCAACACACCTCTCTCTGAATCTTTAATTCAGCTTCATGTTTCTTCTCGTACGCCTCTCCGATCTCCTTGCACAGATTTGGACATACGCCCGGCCGTTCGTCGGACCCATCACAACATTGGATTTCTGCTAGAAATTGAGAATAGATGCGATAGTACTTGATTTTTGAATGGCGTACCGCATAGCCCGTCATTTACTCTTGAACTTGGAATAAAAGCTCCAATGTGCCCCTCGTTCGCACAATAGAACTGGGTATCTAGACAAGCGCTGGTTCCTGATATACTTGGTTTAGTATTTAAACAAGCCAATTATGCAAAGTGGGTGGCCCGGACCTGGTTCATCACTCCCGTCTAGGCAGTCGCAGGAGTCGTCATTCACGAAGTCCCAGGGAATTTCCTTCGAGCCGTCCAAACATTTCCAAGTGCCAGCTTTTGAGGGAACATATTTAGGAATTAAATCGGGCGCAACGCCCAGAGTCTTTGGAGTGGTCGCTAGAGCAGATAGTGGAAGAGCAGAGAGCAGGAGGACCAAGGGTACCATGGCCTGTGTTGGACTTTGACTATAGCATTCTGCGATCGACGTGTCCAGTCGCGCTTTCCCCTATGTTATGTAATCGCTGATGTAATTAATGGCCAAACAAGGCACGCGCCGCCTCTTCGGAAAGCGTCGTCTGTGTCGAGAGCCTCATCATCGACGGTCACATCTACTATGGTGAGTACGATTTCATCCAATCTTCAGCCGTTCTGGTCTCCCTGGTTCTCCTACGGATGTCCTCGTTACGGTTTACGAACCCCACGCAAGAAGAAGAGCTGGATGCGCCATTTCGACTCTGGATGTACTTGATGGAACTCGACCGCTGATGGCACTTCATCCCATAGGCCAAAGCAAAAGCAGCCCCCGCTGCCTCCAGCGGTGGTAAATCCGCGAAGAAGAAGAAGTGGTCCAAGGGAAAGGTCAAGGACAAGGCCCAACACGCCGTCGTCCTCGACAAGGCCACCTACGACCGTATCCTGAAGGAAGTCCCCACCTTCAAATTCATCAGCCAGAGCATTCTCATCGAGCGCCTCAAAGTCAACGGCAGCTTGGCTCGCGTTGCTATCAGGCATCTCGAGAGGGAGAAGCTCATCAAGCCTATCATCCACCACTCCGCGCAGCTCATTTACAGTGCGTCCGATTTTTTTGCTTGGTACCGATGAAGACTGATTTTTTTCCTTTATTCAGCGCGGGTAACATCACAAGCAGATTAGATGTCCATATCATTTCTTTTCGCTCTCTGTTATGCTTGCTAGGCTGTATGTATTCCACGATCGCATGCCATATAAAACCATACAATCCGCAAACAAATTGTACTACGTGTGATCAGTTTTCTGGTGTCACTTTCTATCGCTTTCAAGTTATAGACCGCATCTGCTCCTTTGCGAAATTGTTTGGCTTGGCAACGTCTGAACCCGCCAGTGTCCAAGGCTCTCAACTCTCGATATACACGTTCCTTCCACTTTTGTGAATGATTTCAATTTGTTGCATGCAGACCTAACTGCTCCAACCTCCATCATATGCCTTTCCAATACAGTGCCCGATATTACAAGGATATCCTTTGAATCTCTGTTTCTGGCTGGGCAATCAATATGGTGGCATACTTCGAGGGCGATGATAAGCGATGGCTTGATACGATAGACTTCGAAGGTCTTCGAAGTTCAAGTGAGCTCTCGTATTCTTCCCGTGATGCGGCTCCAGGAGTGTATACCATCGTCAACGATGTAATTCGCCTCTTGAACAAGTCTTGAGGGCTTCAATTCTCCCTCTATCTATGTCCATCTATGTAGCAAAAGGCTGACCAGGGCTGACCACGCGGGGAGGTCAGCAGGTGAATCCAGAATATTCATTTCCAAGCAAGAACCATCGGACCGTCTCCGGCTACGGATGACCATCAAAGTTTCCGAGTCCCCAGGCTCCGCATTCAAGGTCTAGGAGCACCACTATCAGTTGAGTTTCCTCTTGATTCCTTCCAACTCGTTCACTGATACTATTGTTACGATGAGCAGCTCCAACTCAGACAACTATTACATCGGCATCGATGTCGGAACGGGTTCCGTGCGCGCGTCAGTTGTGGACGCCTCAGGCAAAACCGTTGCTGCCTCCGTCCAAGAAACGAAAACCTGGCGCGATCCGCTGAATAGCAAGATTTTTGAGCAATCGACGACCGATATCTGGAATGCGATTGGGCTAGCTACTAAAAGCTGCTTGAAGACATCTGGCTTGAATCCAAGTTCTGTTAAAGGGATTGGATTCGACGCCACATGTTCGCTAGCCGTTACGGACTTTGAGAGCGAACCGATCAGCGTTACGAAGGGTGCGACGCTTGGCCAACATGGAGAGAGGAACATAATCCTTTGGGCCGACCACCGCGCTGAGAGGGAGGCGGACTTGATCAACCAAACAGGATCGATTGTGCTGGATTATGTGGGCGGAAAAATGAGCGTACGTTCACCATCCGCCACTATTTAAAGCTGTAAACCTTATAGCGCTTTCGCAGCTCGAGATGGAGATTCCAAAAATATTGTGGCTCAAACATAACATGAAACCCGAGCTGTTCAGCAAATGTCAATTCTTCGATCTCCCAGACTTCCTCACATATCAGGCTACGAGGGATAACACCCGCTCTTGCTGCTCTTTGACGTGCAAGTGCTCTTACGTCCCAAATGCAGGATGGCAGAAGGACTTCTTCGAGCAGATAGGCTTGCAGGAATTATCGGACCGCGATTACGCGCAGGTGGGTGTCAAGGAAGGTGAAGAGCCTTTGATCGCTGGGATGCCTGTAGGCAAAGGCCTCTCGGAGAAGGCAGCGGAGAAGCTTGGACTCCTTCCGGGTACGCCTGTGGGCAGTGCACTTATTGATGCGTACGTTTGCCCCTTTCTGTTGCTTTTGAAGACAAACTCAATTTCCGTTTCAGGTATGCAGGCTGGATGGGAACAGTTGCCGCGAGATATAGGCAAAATGGAGTGCTATCCCCCGTTATCCCATCTCTGGAAGAATCTGGCCACCGATTAGCAGCAGTTGCTGGCACAAGTACATGTCATATCGTTCAGGTATGATGACTTTTGCCGAAATAGAAAAGCCATCTAATTTTCAATTTTTCAGAGTCCCAACGGAATTTTTGTTAACGGCGTATGGGGGCCATACAAGGTGATATACACAAAAACCTCTTCGATAGCCTCAATCTAATAACCATTTAGGATCCCATAATTGCTGGATGGTGGATGAACGAAGGAGGGCAGTCATCAACTGGTCAGGTTGGTGAAAATCAAAAAACGTCTTCTTTGCTTGAATACTGATAAAACGGCTCATTACTATCAACAGCTGATCGATTTTGTGTTAACCAATCATCCCGCATACTCGGAGCTCGTTCAAGTCGGAAAAGATCAACAGAAGAACATTCATGTTGGTGAGTCTCTTGTTAATTGTGATGTGTGTTTACGGCCTCATATTTTTTGTTATAGTTCTTCATGAGATTTTGGAAAGACTTCGGGTCGAACAAAACGCTGAGAGTCTAACTGAAGTGATCAAGGATTTGCACCTTTACCCTGATTATCATGGTCTGCAATTTTCGTTTAATAATCCACGATGGTGGCTGATTTTATTGATTGACAGGAAACAGATCACCAATTGCAGATCCTCGTATGCGCGGGTCTATCGTCGGAATCGAATTGGTGGGCTCTTTTATTTTGTCCACCCCTTATTCAAACTAACGAATCCTTCTAAATTTCAGGATAATTCCATCGTAGATCTCGCCAGAATCTACCAAGCCACACTCCTCGCTATCGCGCTCCAAACGCGACACATCGTCGACACGCTGAATGCCGCCGGCCACAAGGTCACCTCTATCTACATGAGCGGTGGGCAGGCGAAGAACAAGGAGCTGATGCAGCTTTTCGCGGACGTGTGTGGGATGCCGGTGGTGCTCCCTGTGGACAGCGGGGGCGCTGTCGTGCTGGGCGCTGCGATGCTCGGGCGCTTCGCGGCTGAGGCCGGTGCGAAGGGGAAAGAGGGGCAAGCGGAGAGGCTGTGGGATATCATGGCAAGTCGTTTCCTTATCAGAAATGAGGAAGGCTAATTCACGTTGTTCTGAATAGGTGAAGATGACGCCTGCTGGCGATATGGTGGCCCCAAAGTGTACACCAAGGGAAAAGAAATTGCTGGAAGCCAAATATAAGATCTTCTTGGAAACTATTGAAATTCAAAAACGATGGAGAAAGGAGATGGAGGATGCTCTAACGGACAAGATCTAAAGGTGTATTCAAGAAAGACAAAAGTTGTACAAAGCATTCAATTTCGATTGCGCGATATTATATGTACTGCCAGATTTCGTCGAAAGCTTCCACATTAACGATCTTGCTTATTTAGCTTCAGCCACCGAGTCTTCTATGACACTTTATGAGGATACAGCTGTATGCGATGTGCATGCGATTCTAAACAAGGAACTTCAGATAAGGGACGAAGTTAGAAGCGTGTGATGCTGATGCTCGACACTAATGAATGTTAACCTTGGTCGACGGGTGGAGGGATTATAGAACATTAGATGTGCATGAACATTTCACCGTTCGTCCTCCGATTTCTATACCACTGCACGTTCCGAGGACAGGATTTGATCTCAATCGATGCATATCTTCTTCGCGTCGGTTTTTGCACTGGCCCCCAGTTGACCTCCACTGTCCATTTATACGACCTCTAGTATCTACTCGTTGAAAAATTGCCATGTGCACTAGGTCTTTATCACTTTCTGTAGGCTTGATTGATTCCCGCACATCAAACGGACTGTGACATTTAATAGTGTTGCTGATAGTTTATTCTTCTGACCAACGTCTTTCGGTATATAGAAAATTACACACCAAACGTAGCTCGGTAGCACATGTTAACATGTTATATCGTGTACCCAAATGAATAAATGACCTAGATTAAGTAGTAGCGAAGAACCTCTCGACTTTGAGAGAGAAGCACTTCTCAGCTGGCGCATGCTTACTGCCTTGCACCGGAGAAGTGACGCCCGAAATTGACATTTGGTCGGATCCTGTAATAACCCTTTCCTGTCGAAATGAGTGCATCAAATAGGAGTCAGGACGAATGCTTTCTGGAGGAAAATAAATATAGCGGCCATGGACGTGGGGCTGGTCGTGAACCTGGACTGTCGTCACCAGTCGAGGCCAGACCCACAACAACGGAAGGAAGGGTAAATTCCGGGCGGTTGAAAGCAGAGCCATTTGTAGGTTATACATGCAGCGAGTCCATAGTGGGAACTGCTTGCTATCTTATTACGAGGCAAACGATGAATCGGGCATACATTTCGTAGTACAAAGAGGAGAAGTGCTTGCCACCCACCCGCAGCCCATGGAGATAAACCGTCATCGACTGATTCACAGAAGCTTGACATATGAAGCCGGGAAGAGTCCCTTCTTCCCGTTGAATTCTCCAGTCCACCTGTCAAATAAGAAAAAGAAAGCAGACGCGATGCCGTATAGCGTTAGTGGATATTGCCTATACTGAGATGGGTGGGCGAGCAATGGCATTGAAAGTGGGCTAGTTGCCCGAGAAGGGAGGGGAACGAAATGTATAAAGGTGAAAGACCCACCAATCATCAGATGTCCTTTCCGTGACCAACACATGTTGCCCTTCTGCGATGACAAGATCACCCGCTTCCTAGAAACACCACGTCCAGAATCAACCCCAAATTGCCAGCCAAGACGTCAGATCCAAAATACATACGCCAGAGTTATACTCGTACAGGGCCTCCGCCCATTCTCCTGCTTCTTCTTCCTCCTCGGGCTGGGGCTGATGCCGAGCGGGCGGAGGAGGCGGCGGTGCTGGTTCCGGCGTTGGGGAGCGTGCGCTCGCGCTCCCTGAACCTGCGCGTCTCGACGGCGGAGGTGCGAAACTATTTTGTCTCGCTCCAAACGCGGGAGGAACCGCAACCTGCGGAGGAGCTTGAGGCTTACTCCGCAGGGATCCAAGGAACCCGACTGTCGACGAGGTATCCACATTGCCAAATTTCTGGGAACATATCAAAAGCGATGATAGTCAGGAAATGATACGATCACGGTCAGAGGCCCGGGTAAGTTCAAGGACATACTTTCGCGGAAACCAAGTTCGATGACGGTTTTTCCGCGACGGGTGGCGGACTCATTCTCGAAGGTGGGGGCTGGCTATTTCTGGAAGCTGAGAATGCCATGGACGCAGCAGCCACCCGGCCTGCCACGCTGCTCCCCTCGTTATCCGATACCTAAGAATGCGAAGATCCCGATGGACATCAGCAACAAACTCGAGTCATAAAGGCGTCTCCTCTCCCCCCATCAATCAGACAGATATATATCCAAGCTATCGGACTCACCCCGCTTGCCCCTGCACCTCCTCCACTACCTGCTCCTGCACCACCAAACGCCGTCCGCGAATTGGCAACGTGTTTGAAACCAGCCGACATGAAATTGGCCGCTGCCTCGGGATTGTTCGCCATTGCGCGTCCTACTGCGGAAACGGCTGCTCCCTGCGGCGTATGTCCCGCAGACGATTGTTCAGCATTATTGGCGAAAATCTCAGGTCGCGACGAGAAGTATCTACACGCAAGAGGTTGATTTGAATGAAACAGTGTCAATGGGGATCACAGAGGAAGTTGCCACAAGGCAAGTACAACCGGTGAGGTCTAATGAACAGCGTGGTCAGAAGGTCATCTGGGCAAAAGGACTCACTCATCGAGGAGACTAAAGAATGCGTCTTTCTCATGGGCTTGTAGATTGGTAAAGACCATGCTGTAAGTGTCCACTTGGTGGTTAAGAACTGACTGACTGATTGACCTTCCTAATCAATCGCGCCCCTATCGCGCCCCATCATCCCAGCCCTAATTTTGGACTCTAAACAAAACAACCATGAAACATTGCTTTACGCGACCATACAGTATGGGCTATACAAATCCGAAAAGATTCTGATACTTAAAAAATAGGATGGGCACACACTGGACGGACCAGCAGACGATGAAGATCATCGGGCAATCACGGTCGTGCATGTGTGGGAGATAAAAGGAAAGCAGCCGAAAACAATGACGACAGAAACTACATTTACGCGCGAGGATAAATTTCATCACACCAAGAAAATGAGGGAAAAGCAAGAAGCCGATGGAAGGAAAAGAAGAAGCCGGACCTTCTTCAATAACAAGCAAATAAACAGCGAAGAAGGATAAAAAGGAGCAGGTGAAAAAATAACCAAATCATGACTTTCGCCATGTATAATCAGCAATATGTAAGTTACAATTCATCGTCACGATTCCGAAGTTTTAACAGCGAGGGGGATTAGATGGGCCAGCGGTCTAGTAGGTGGGAGGGAGGTAAGGGGACGGCCGCCTGGCCTTTTTGGTTTACGACGAATTCCAGTTGAATAGTTCAAACTCATTGGAAATGATCTGGTCTGCAGGTGGGGTATTTTGCGGCGTGATCTGCGGTTGCTGTTGCTGAGGGGCGGGTGTTGCAGACATATGTCGAGGGTGATCGCTTGCAGATGGAGATGGCGCGAAGGGGTACCCACCCTGCGACGGTGTGTTCCAGTTCTGACTATTCGTTGGTGATGGCGCGCTGATTCCACCGACGAACGGCCCTCCCGAGGCATTGCCTGAGGACGACATTCCGAAATTCGACCCTCCCTGAAGATGTTGCTGCTGCTGTTGCTGCTGCTGCATTTGTTGTTGCTGGGCAAGCATCTGGGCCTGTTGTTGCGAGCCCATCATCTGCTGGTTGAATGCCGGACTCTGGGACGACATCGCACGTACGGCCTGCCCGTGTTGCTGCTGCAGTAGCATGCGCTGGTAATCTTCCTGCGTCATAGACCCGGAAGGGCCTCTCTGTGGCGGACCCCGTGGCGTCAGTGGCGACGGCCCACTATCTGACGGAGAACGCGTGCTGCGCGCAATTCCCGGGATGGCCGAGGCAGATCGCATCGAAGACCCAGCGGAAGGACCTGGGAAGCTGCTGTCAGAGCCCATGGGCGACGCTGCGTGGGTCGGCGACGACGCGCCCATCTGGCCCTGCGCCTGCGCCTGCATCCGCATCCGCTCCTGCATGAGCTGCTGCTGCATCATCGACGGCACATTGCCGCCCGCCATGGCGCCCATGTTCGCGAACTGCGCAGGGTTCATGCCGCCGCCTCCACCTCCACCTCCAGGGCCGCCAAGCCCACCGGAATTCATGCCACCAGGACCACCTGGCATGCCGACATTCCCGCCTCCGCGTTGCTGCTGCATTAGTAATAGCTGTCTTTGGTGTTGTTGTGATGTCAAGTTTCCAGGACCACCACCGCCTGCAGCACCGCCGCCCATTCCGCCCATATTGCCTCCCATCATTCGTGGGTCCATACTCCCAACACCCCCCATGTTCATGCCTCCACCCATACCACTACCACCTCCCATGCTGCCGCCGCTCATCCCGCTAGCTGTGCCTCCGGCGCCACCGCCGACCATGCCCATACCCCCCATGCCCTGCATCGAGCCTCCGCCCATACCGAACATCGCGTTCTGCTGGCTCTGCGCCATGGCCTGCTGCTGTACGGGCGACAAAGGGCTGTTGCCTGGAAATCCACTAGATCCGGCGCCTGCGTTCTGATTCTGCTGCAGCTGCTGGGGCAGAGACGCGCCGCCGCCCGGGCCTCCTGGGATGCCCATTTGCTGCTGCATGTGCTGCGGATTTTGCATTGGATTGGGATTTGATCCTGGGCCGCGGCCCATGGCGGCCATTTGGTTCTGCTGGAGCTGCTGTTGATGCCCTTGATGTTGATCCGTTCGCATGATCTCTTGTTGGCGCTGAATTTGATTCTAGAAAAATTGGCAACAACGGAGAGCAGGCGTCAAAGTCAGTAACAAATCATTCATATGCAGATACACCAAGCGACATCAAATGGATCACAATGAAGGGGATAAAAACAAAGATGTAAAAAAAAGGCCTCACCCTGGCCATGACAATCCTCTGAACCTGCTGCTGCACCGGCATACCCTCAAACCCAGGCACGTTCTGCAACAAATACCGCACGATCGGATGGTGCGGCGCATTCAAGATCTGGAACGCCTGCTGCATCTGCTGCTGCTGCGTCAGCGCGCTGGGAGGCATACCGCCTCTGGGCCCGCCTGCGCCGCCCATCCCGCCCGGTCCGCCGCCGCCGCCGATGGGCCCGCCAGCGCCTCCACCAGCGCCTATACCGCCCATTCCGTTGATCATGGGGTTCATGGGGTTCGAGCTGATCCCGCTCATCATCCCACTTGGCCCGGCGACGGAGGCGTTCCCTGAACCGGATACGCCGTCGATGCTGCCCATGGTCATGCCGCCACCACCGATAGCCCCAGGCGATTGCTGCTGCTGCTGCTGTTGTTGTTGTTGCTGCTGCTGTTGCTGCGCCTGTTGCTGCTGCTGCTGATGTTGCTGTTGCGCCTGTTGCATCTGCTGCATCTGCTGCAGCCGGTGTTGCTGCAGTTGCTGCTGCTGTTGTTGTTGTTGCTGCTGCTGCTGCTGCTGCTGTGGCCACATACCAGCCCTGCCTTGCCCGCCCTCCATAGACATGCCGCCCATGCCGCCAACCCCTAGGCCGCCAGCGCCCCCCATACCGCCAGCGCCTGCGCTCATCCCAGGCATATTCCCCAAATTCCCAGCGCCGCCGCCCGCCGCCGCGCGCATCGCCGCCTGCTGCTGCGCCATCCGGATCTGGTTCTGCCGCGCGCGCTCGCGGGCGGCGGCCGCTGCCTGCGCCTCGGAGGCGTTGATGCCGATGCCAGGCAGGTTGAGCGCGGCGTCGCCGGACGTCTGCTGCGGCTGCAGCTGGCCGGACGGCGGCGACGCGGAGGACGCGGGGCGCTGCGGCTGCTGCTGCTGCTGCTGGGGGGAGGTGTGCGCGTGCTGCTGTTGCTGCTGGATGTGCTGCGCGGGGTGGTGTTGTTGGGGCTGCTGGTGGTGTTGGCCGCCCTGGAGCGCGGGGTGGGTGCTGCCGTTCATGCTGCTGGGGCCAGCGCCAGGGCTGGGGCCGGAGAATGGGGTGCCGGAGCCGCTTGTGGATGAGGATATAGGTATAGAGGAGGGCGGGGGCATCATGGATGAGGGCGGGCCGCTGGGTGTCGTGCTCTTGCCTTCGCCGGTGTCTCGTCGCTTGTTCATGAGGCTGTCGGACAGGAAGTCTTCCTGCGGCCGTTCGCGCTTGAGGTGGTGGCTCGGGATGTTGCCTAGAATTGGCGTTCCGGGAGTGCTGAGGGTCGTTGGGCCGGCGGAGGTAGGTGTGTTATTGATGGAAGTTGAAGGAGGGGCCGAAGTCAGAGCCATCTGCTGCCTCTTGGCGACGTCCTTAGTGAACAATGAGGATAGCTCGGTATATAGAATTCGTATTCGATCTGCTGATGAGGGGTCGACAGTCATGGGCGGTGGGTCCAAAATGGGGTGAGGCTTAACAGAGAGTTAGTCGAGGTCGGGGTGCATTGAGGTTTACGTACTCCTTGCCGGTTCTGTTCTGCAGCAGTTGCCAGCCATGTGAGATTTGATTGTAGACGATTTGAATATCTGCAAACAGAGTTTTAAGCACAGCGGATGTGGTAATCAAACATACGCACTGTTGAAACCGCGGATCGGAGGTGGGTATATTTTTCCCTTGCAGTAGCATGCAGACACTGGGAAGGGGTCAGAGAAAGGAACAATGGAGCGATAGACAACATACCTGAACAGCTCAGCGTTGAGGTCCAGTATTGCTACAACCCTGGGATCCTGCGTTGTATTAATGGAAGATGGTGTTGTCGTAGGTATAGTGGGTGTCATGGGCGCTGGCGTGGCTATTGAAGCGGGTGGGGAGGGGTGGGGATTTGGCTGGGAAGGGGCATCGGATTGGACCTGTTCATCGGGTTTTTCGTCTGGCGCCGGGGGCGACTTCTTCGTCTCTGCTGGGGCCTCCGCTGTCTCTGCGTCCCCACCATTCGCATCTCCCTCTCCGCTTGGCTCCTCCTCTTGATCCGGTGGGGGCGACAATTCGCTGAGAGGGGTGGACTGCCGGGACTCGTCAGCCTTCTCGACGCGTGGGGGCGATGGTTCGTCTGGCACGGCCTCGTCCTCTTCCTCCTCTTCGCGCTGAGGGATCTCGACGTCGGCTTCTTTTTCTTCGGCAAGAGGGGGGACGGGTGATAGTGATGAGCTGCGTTCGAGGCTGGGGGAGGTCGCGTTGGCGCCAGGTGGACTGGGGAGCGACACGGGGTCCGGCGGGGGCTGCTTTTCGTCGCCGTTGGACTCGACGAGGGTCTGGCCGAGCTCGACGGCGTCGTTCACGGCGAAGTGGCCATCGTCCCAGGGGATGATTTTGTGGTCTGGGCTCTGCTTGGGGTGTGGTGAGAGCGGCGACGTATGGTGGTCCAGACGAATCATAGCCCGGCGCTGCTCGGCGAGAGAGACGGGGATATGGCCAGCGGGGATGGTAGTGGTGTTGGAGGGCGCCTAACGGTGTACGGGCCTGGACAAGGCTCGGTATTCAATAGATATCAGAGAAACAGCGTGCAAAGTCGCACAACGACCGTCACAGCCTTGGCAGCGGAGTCTTAATTCCATCACTGAGGGAAAACCGACGGCTGGGGGGGACACGGCGGGGACACTGGAGGGACCGTTGGGCGGCGGCGTCTGGGGGCCACTGCAGGCCACAGGGCATACCAAATTATCCCAATTGATTGTCGTTTTACAGATTAGACGAATCGGCGCACAAATGACATCTCCGTGGTATCTATTTCCCGATCCCGGGCTAGTTCCTGGTTTGTCGCACCATGAATGAGAAGATGTCATCCATCATTTCTACGGATACACTCCTATCGACGGGGACACTCGACGCTGCAGTTAGCGCCCGCCGCAGGGCATCTTTGCGCAGACGTTTATGTGAACATGCGAACTCGAAAGTGGGAGCAAAAATCCAAATTCTAAAATCTCAAGGCCAGAAATCGCCATCCACACATCCGCTTGATTCATTCTCCACACACCATCCAGATCAGGCGCATGCACTGGTGCCCAGCATTCCAATGCGTTGCGCAGTGGTGGAACCGGGTAACTTGAAGGTGGAATAAGAAGTTGCCTTTTGCGGTGCATCACGTAAGCTTTGTGCGTATTTGGACGGAAAGTCGCTGTCCTATGGTGTGGTGATCATCGCTCCCAACGCTCCTCAAGACACTTTAGGATGTAAGTATGCCCCTCCTCCCCCCGAACGACGCTCTGGCGATCTCTCTGGATGTGTACGGCGGCAGGACAGAGAAAACTGGGATGAAATCGGTGGTGTTTTGGGTGGATGGCGCTCAGAGAGGATGGATGAGGTTCTGCTGCCATGCCCAAATTCCTTGCATCGCAGCGTTGCCAAACCGCTTCAAACTCTCAACTAACGCTGCTCTTTTCCGCTAGAAAACGCAATGGGTCGGGTCATTCGGGCACAAAGGCGCTCGCACGCCATCGTATGTTCAAAATAATTTATGGTGCAATGGCAATGGATTCTGACACCTCTGGCCGTATCCTCTAGTTCAAGGCGCACACTCACCACAACAAGTCCCCCGCCCGTCTCCGTAACCTCGATTACGCTGAGCGTAACGGCTACATCCGCGGAATCGTCAAGGAGATCATCCATGACGCTGGTCGGTGCGTAAAGCAGTGAAATCTGCAAAATCTCCAAGTCCATTAAATCCTACTGCGTTTTACAGTGGTGCCCCCCTCGCCCGTGTCGTTTTCCGCGACCCCTACCGCTACAAGCTCCGCCAGGAGACTTTCGTCGCCACCGAGGGCCTCCACACCGGTGCCTTCGTTTACTGCGGCAAAAAGGCCCAGCTCGCCGTCGGAAACGTCATCCCCGTAGGCCAATGCCCCGAGGGTACCATCATCTGCAATGTTGAGGAGAAGGTCGGCGACCGCGGCGCCCTTGCCCGCACATCCGGAAACTACGCCACCATCATTGGCCACTCTCCCGATGACAACAAGACCCGCATTCGCCTGCCCAGTGGTGCCAAGAAGACTGTCTCTGGCTCCGCCCGTGCTACCATCGGTATCGTTGCTGGAGGAGGAAGGATCGACAAGCCTTTGCTCAAGGCCGGTCGTGCATACCACAAATACAGGGCCAAGCGTTACAAGTACGTTGTTTTTGGACAAAAATTTGCGAATGAAAATTGCTAACAAAGATTATAGCTGGCCTCGTACTCGTGGTGTTGCTATGAACCCCGTCGACCATCCTCATGGTGGTGGTAACCATCAACACATCGGAAAGGCTTCCACCATCGCCCGCTCCGCTGTTCCTGGACAGAAAGTTGGTCTCATTGCCGCCCGCAGGGTATGTGTCTGCTTTTTCCACAGTATAGTCCGTTCCCTCACATGTTTATTTTCGATCAGACTGGTCTGCTACGTGGTACCGTCAAGGTCAAGGAGGTTTAAGCGCGATTCTATATTTCCTCGTCCGCTTTTATCTTTTTCCTTTTGCCTTACCCCCACATTTTGCTTTCCATACTTACACCTGCGTGTTTGTCCCTACCACTACAAAATATGTATATGCAGATGCCTATGCTATTCACGACACATATGCCAGCATCTACATGCATGTAAGCCCGAGATCGCATTGGATATTGAGAGCTCTTTTTTCCTGGAATATACCCGACTCAAAACATCATATTGGGCCCTGAAATTTGAAAGTTAGGGGGAATTGCAAGGGAATTGACAAGAAGCTAGTTTCATTTGTTTCTTGGAGCCTGGCATCTTTCTGCTTGCATTCGGTTTTGAGAGCAAGTAAGCTGTCAATGAAATAATCAGCATAAATCTATGGACTATCGAAGACTAAGTAGATCGTGTGCAGAAGATCAGCTGGTCTGGTTGAGAGAATATTCTTATGCCGTTCTTATAATACAAAGTTACAAGTATAGATGTCGGCGGCGATCGGCGACAGAGAAAGGCTTCACATATCGCACAAGCAAGGCTGAACTTCCGTTGTAAAGATGTCATACATTGGAAAGAAAGGAAGAAAGCAAAACATGCGAAAGACGAAACAGCAATGCAAGAAACACAGAGGAGGCGAATAAAAACGCGAATGCAGATCATGAATCCTCCTCGGCCTTGTCCTTCTTTTTTGACTTCTTCTTTTTCTTCTTTTCGGCGCCTTCCTGCTCTTCGCCGTCCACCTCCATCTCCATTGCTGCGCGCTTCTTGTGCCGTCTCTTCTCTTCAACAGTTGGCTCGGCCGTTTCCACAGGTGCGACAAAAGCCTCTGCACGCTCGACGCGTCTCTTTTCTGTAGTCTCCGCTTGCTGGGAAAACAGGGGTCAATGGTACTCTACTGAACAAATGCAGAGAGCGGATGCACACCTTCTGCTTCCGCTTCTCCGCCTCTCGCGCGTCCTTGTCCGACTGCTTCAAAAAATACTCTCCGGATTCGAGCTGCAGGTCGACCTTGCGCGGCAGCTGCGCAGGCGGGAAGGGCGTGTACACCTTCTTCTTCGCGGCCTCCTTCCGCGCGAGCTCCTCGACGGTGGTGTCGAGCCCCGCCGCGCGGCGCGCCTCCACCTTCTGCGTGAGCTTGTCGTTCTTCTTCGCGGTCTTCTCGGAGGTCTTGAGGTGGCGCTTGCGGAACTGGGGGAGGAAGCGGTCCCAGGACTCGGATGCGAGCTTGGGGTCTTTGGCGAGCTCGCGGCGGATCATGAGCTCCTGGCGGGGGGGTGAGTGGGGAGGGAGGATGGGAGGGAGGGAGGGGGGACGTACTTTGATACGGTAGATGGGGTGGATGTTCTTCATGCAGTCCAGCACTATTCTGCGGACCTCTTTTAGTGATTTGAAGGGACCCATGACGCTGACGGTGTTTCCTTGAACGAGCACATAGCAGTTCGTCAAGAGCTCGATAGCCTGTATCCTAGGTCAGGATATGCATAGCGTGTATTCTATCTCTGGAGCGTACCTTTAGAGTGCTCCCGTCAGGCCCGATAATGCGCTGTCGCCGCTTCACGAAGCGCTCCTTATTCCGCACGAGGTTGCCGATCTTGATGATGTCGCACGCGGTGTCGTCTTGCAGCACCTTCACCGCCTGGTTGACCGCGACACCGCGCGCCATCAGCTTGATCATGTCGCGCGCTTTGAGGATGATGTACGGGTCGTATGTCTTTCGTGTCGTGCGCACGGCCATGGAGCCGTGCACGAGATCGAGGGTGCATGCCACGCCCTAGAGGAAATGCGTGAGATGTAGGCGACAGACTGGGGGTTTTTTGGGGGGACGTACGTGCGCATCGAGGCTTTGGTGACTGCACTCCAGACTTCGCGGAGGTATTTTTCGCGGTACTTGGGGAAGAGGGTGGCGAATGAGGATTCTTCTGTGAAAGCGCCGGCTTTGTTATCGGTGGGTGTGAAGGGGTCGATCTTCCACTAGTGTCCCTGTGAGTCTCATTGTGGTTTTTGTGGGGTGAGAAGGCTCTTACACTGCGAAGATACTCAATTAGCTCGGCAGAGGAGGGACAAGAGCAGGCAAACTTACTGATCAATGTCGTCGGTGTCCATGCTGAAAATTGCTTATATTGAGAATAAATCTTCAAGCAAGATGAATATACGTACGCTTTTCCTTCCTATGGGATTTGTTCTTGCTCACTACGGGTTCTCCGGCGTCCGACATGAGTGAGATGGGTGCAAATGGCAGACGAAATATTTAGACTTGGTGTGCAAATGAGCGCGCTGAATACATTACGTAACGCACTACCTCATGTGCCTTGGTGGAATCTCAGGTTGCCTTCACCCTTGCTCAGGCCCGCCTCCGCCACGACATCCTCACACCATGGACAACACCCCGCTGGCATCGACCCGCGACACCACGGCGCTCTCGTACGACGACGTCGCCTACGAAGAGCAGCTGCCCACGGAGGCGGAGCGCGCCGCCGCGGCCTCGTTCGCGAAACGCATCGGTACGAGCAAAGTCTATCTGCTCTCGGAAACTTCGGCACTAGGTCGGGCGGCAAGGTGCGCTAGTACCCTATCCTTGCGGACACAGAGATATTGGGACCTGATATGCGAGTCGGCTTTGCCCTTCTGGCAATTCTTTTCTTTTCGGACGGAAAGCGCAAACACACGGAGGACGACGAAGACGAAATGATGGAGGATGAGGTCGTAGACGACGGTGTGTATTACCGTATTCTGAACCTCTCTGTTGAAAAGCTTATTGTACAACCGTGCAGGGCTTTCGTACCGCACGAACGCGATCCTTTTGAACGGGTCACCCATAGCGCATCTGCCAACAGCCCGTATATTCGCGTATGCCACCCACTTCGACGCCCACCCATGGGCCTGGAGTGGGTGGACGATAATACCTGCGTTCTGGTGTTTGAATCTAAGAAGGACGCGCGCGAAGCGTTCGCTCGCCTGCAGAAATCGACCGCAGACGAGCCAGACATGGAGGAATTCCTCACCGGACGGCCGTTCCCGGTCGCCCTTTGGCCGCCGGAAGAGCGCATCAACGAGACGCTTGGACAAGGCCAGGGGCTGAAGGGCACTATCCGCATGCGCTGGGCCAAGGTCGATGACGTGAAGAAGAAGGGCGCCATGAAGGAAAGCAAGTTCTACCAGAAACACGGTTCCACGGCCGGAAAGGAGCTATTCGAGGGCCGTGATCTGCCTACGAAACGAAGAAGGCGCGATCCGCATGAAGAGGACGAGATACGAAAAGCCCAGCTGGACGACGAGCTGGACCAATTCCTTGCAGAATCCGACACAGACGAAAAGAAGGACGAGGAGCCCGAAATACCTACGTCACCCCCTCCATCCCGGATGCGCTCAGACTACATCGCGAACGACGGCCGAACGCTGTTGGAGCGGACGTCTGTTCTGCGCTGGCACAAAACCGAAGACGAGGGCCCGACCTCGCATCACGATTGGCTGACCCGCGCGCCAGGCGCTCCGAGGGGGGCGCCGAGGGCGGAATAGTGGATCCCTGCTGGACGCCAGCCTCGACAGCCTGAGCGACCGTGTACAAGCCCCTTTCTCCGAGAGGCTCGAATGGGGATCTGATTCGGACCGGAGACGAGAGCCGTCGCGGCGCGGTGAGAATGGCCGACGTCGAGACGGGGGCCTCCGCATAAACGGCGCGAGCGACGGAAGGAAGAGCAGGCGATCGGACAACCCTGCGCGTACGGCGGAGCGGCCGAGAAAAACGCAGCAAGAGCTGGATGAGGAATTGGACGCGTTTCGCAGTAATGCCTGAGCTTGGTTCCTCGATGCTGTTTCCTGGATCGCTGCTCCATCCCCCGGATTTTTATGTTCCCCTCCTCATATTTATGATAAGTGTATTGTAATGCAATTTTCACATCTCTCATTGCTTCCTCCGCTCATACTATTCATCTTTGCTCAAGTATATAATTTTAGTAATCTCGCTACGCGCGCAATGCATTCGCTGTTGGGTGTAGACCAAGTGTGAC
This sequence comes from Pholiota molesta, assembly GCA_014925825.1. NCBI lineage: Eukaryota > Fungi > Basidiomycota > Agaricomycetes > Agaricales > Strophariaceae > Pholiota > Pholiota molesta. The sequence goes on from JACGCK010000246.1 coordinate 58,766, forward strand.
CTGGGCCTGCTGGCGTTAGATTTCTGTTGTCTCCACTATCCACATGTCACCTGAATGTTGGGTTGAACTCTCCCATGTGGGCCTCATCCAGACTCGCTCTGGGGCCTTTGTATCTAGGCCTACTATGTACTCGTCACCCATGGTGTCGCGTCAATGTCGCGTAATCTACAGAGGTACCGCCCTTTCGGAACGAGGGTGCTGCCAGTGATTTTTTAATTCCCCCACTCCAAGTTCTGCTCCCATCCCCACGGCGCAACTTGACCGATAGAACGGTATGTTGTGGTTCTACAGTCATGTACTGATGGCACCCCCCAAGCATGCCACCGATACATTGCCAACGTTGTTAAGCGTAAATATCCATAGCATTGACAACTCAGCGCTGCGGCAGGCTTTAGCCTTGCATATTGCCAGGTCCATTCATGTCCTTGGTCGTCGTCGGTGCCGACGCACGTTTATTCTTCAAATGAAATTTCCTAGAGCCTGGTCAAAAGTGAATAGAAGGCAAGGTCAAGTACAGAATAATATATACTTGAACTAGAACCCACCCAAGTCAGCCTCCTTGCCTGTTTTATGACACAACGGAACTTGTGAATAGCTCTCATTTCTTTACACTTAATTTTGTAATAAGTCGCGGTGTGGGTCAGGACTTGGTCAGACCAAGTCCTGACCCACACCGCGACTTAACACTGCAACTGCCAACAACGCTCAGCTGAGAATTTCCAATTGAAATATTGACGCCCCATAACAGCTGCAATAAGCAATGCTGCCCAATTGTAATCGTTAACAAATCCAATCCAAGAAAAAACAATAGCGAGGCGCGCATTACTTGTCCTTCGAAAACCAAGGGTCTTTCGGTGGACCGGTCCTTCAAGTTCGGAGGCCCCTGAATGCTAAAAGCACCGGCATCTGTGGCACCGTGGCCAGGACCTGCTTAGTCAGCAGGATTGGCGCTTGCCGATGAGGGCAGAGCAAGGGCAGAGTTAGAACGGCCTTGTCCTCCAACCACCATGGCGAGCACCAGCTCCTGGATGCCGCCCCAGGCCGCCATACTGTCAACATAGGCTCCTCCCTGGGCAGGGCGATCAAAAACAGAAAGCTCAAGGGCTCGCCAGCCCCCACGGCGAAACGTTCCAACCTCCCGGAGAGGGATTTCTATTCGTTCAAGTGTGAGGCGTCCTCCGAGAGGCCATCTGAGGGAATAGTGTGAATCTGACGATGGTTTCTTAGTCAACTTCAAGGCATCGTCGGTTGATGCTGCGAAACCTGCCACGATAGAAATCAAGAAAGGAGCGGAGAGCACTCAGATTAGGGCACAATACCCCAGTACCCAGGTGTGCATAACGCATGAAATTGCCCGACTGCTTTGCTGACAGCTCTACTAGCCTGGAGAGGTCCACACGTTTAATGGCATTGAAACACCCGCCAGGGATGTCGATTGTATACTTATTTATGACGAGGACACGGGGTCAGTCATTCTATCTGTCTAGTCTTTGGCCTCTACTTATTTTATTTTATTTTATTCCTGCAGCAATACACACTCGAAAAGCTGGAATCTTACGTTGGGTTAAAATTTGACCGCAAAGTGGCGGTCTCACCCGCCCCACATCCCGTATGTTTTAACGACCTAACCTGGGATTATTGTTCTCATGGTCTATCGCTATCTAGCTGTACCCATTGCTACGGGTAAGGGAAAAGCAAAGCAGGAAGATTACGAAATAGCCGCAGCCATCGACGAGGATGCGGAAGGCGAAGTTGAGGAAGACGACTTGGAGGAATTGCTACAACAGGCCATTGC
>JACGCK010000247.1:0-59767 GCA_014925825.1 Pholiota molesta
ATCACCCAGTACTTAAGTAACTACTTATCATCATCATCGTCATTTAATTCAAACACGATCTAACCAAGAGTACATAATAAAGAACGCAAAGAAGCCCATGCTAATCAGCCTGCAAATCCTGTTTTCGGGCCTGTTCCGCTTTTGAGTTATGTACATACATACATACATACTTACTTACTTACTTACCCACCATACCCGCGCCGTGTTATACTTACATAGTGCCGCCGACCCCCTACTACCCATCCGCGCGGGAAGTACAAGAATTAAACGGTTATCAATAATTGAACCCGCCATCGCAAATAAACATAAACTACACGCGGATATGTTCACTTCCTGGTCTCCGACGCCCGTCAGGCTTCAGCATTCTGATTTGAAGAAAGCGCTTATTTCGAGTCGTCGGAATCCCAGCCCGCCTCCGTGCTCCAGCCTGAGTACATATATGCAAGACCCGCGCTCCGTCCCGCCAGTAGTAAGTAGGAGTGCGACCAAAAACGGAATGTAGGTCTGCGACGGCTTCGAATCACGCCTCGAAGTTTCCGCGCACGCTATAGGCGGAATCACGTGTTCTCTTAGTGTTCTCTTATTTTATCTTCTTCCGAGACAGCAAAGAGACAGAAAAAGACAGTCAAAGGCCCCCGGCCTCCAGGAATAGTAGGCCGTAAGTAGGCCATGTGCATGGACCTGTCCAGGCTAATATTTTCACTTCCTGCATCGGCGCACCACACAGACCACATCCATATCGTGATGGGATTGTTCGAAAGGCACGCTGTTTCTACTGGTTTAGCATTCTGGAAGTACTCCACGGTATAGACGTCGTCTATTATGGTTCGCTAGACGCTATCTATAGACAAAGTAGCTGCTTATAGCTGACACACCCATTCCCAAAGTCACCAAAATAGTCGTAATCTATGCTTTGGCCTTTGTGCCAGTGATAGAACTAACAGTAACAAGCCTTAACAAGCGCGATAGAGTCTGACAGAACTTATCATCATTCCACCGCGTGCTGTTTATGCGCAATCTCGCATACAGCGCATGCCCACGCCTGCTCACATCAGTGGCAGGTTCCATACGATGGGTGTCTATCCATCCATCCATCTTTCTATCTTTCTATCTACCTATCTATCACACTCAGGGGAAGGAAGGGAGGAAGATAACAGACGCGACCGCCCCTGGCCACGGACAAGGCACCCACTGTCGTTCCCAGGTTCTCGCGATGCGAATCCTCCATCGCATCAATTTCCTGTTTGCAGCGAGGCAAACAACACTCTTGCAAGTACAATAGGAATAGGCATGATAAGACGGTATGTTTGCGTCCGGTACTCTCGCTCTGCGGCGGCTCCGAGGACGGGGCGCTTCCTGCTATTGTGAAAAATTTCTCCCTTCTCTATGTGCCTAGGGAGTTGTTGGCATCCGCCAACGATCCGCGGGTCATTCGAATTTTGAAAGAAGAAGTGAACGCTGTACGCTGTGTACTATGGACGATAGAGCTAGCGAGATAAGATAAGGATAAGAGTGGGTATCCGGGCATAACATAAATCTATAGAAGAGCGTCGGGACGCGTTGGATGTGGATGTGGATGTGGATAGGAAGCACACTAGCTAAGTAGAAGTCCAACGCCACGCGTGGGATGGCGAACTTGAAAACAGGGTGAACAATTGGGGTTGACAGACAGAACAGAGCAATGCGCCGCGGCGCTCGCGTTCGACTCCACCGACGTTCCCGACTATCCGAAGGGGGTGCGTGCATGCATATGACACGGTGCTTCTTGCGTCGCATCTGCATACAATTTTAGGCGCCTGGTGTCGTCATCATTAGCTTCGCCGCCGTGGCGGGGGTGTGAACAGCGTCGCTTTGTAGGATCAGCCGGATTATCGATGTCGCAAGGTTGTTGGGTGTAGTATGAGATTTAGATAGTAAATCGTTCGGGTTGACAGACAGAATAGAGCAATGGCGCCGCGGAGCTGGCGTTATCAGTTGTGCCCGACTCCACCGACGTTCCCGACTATCCGAAGGGGGTGCGTGCATGCATGCATGTCAATGCATATGGTGCTTCTTGCGTCGCATCTACATAATTTTAGGCGCCTGGTGTCGTCATTATCATTATTAGCTTCGCCGCCGTGGCGGCGGTGTGAACAGCGTCGCTCTGTAGGATCAGCCGGATTATCGAAGTCGCGAGGGTGTTGGGAGTGGGTATGAGATTCGTATTCGGATTCTGGAGATCGTTTTTGACTTTTCTATTTTTCTTGAGAGCGGCGACTGCAAACCGAAATTACTGAACACGACGATCCTGGAAGTGCGGAATTAGTCGTAAATACAGAGAAAGAACCCTCATCCGGGCCCACTTACAGAAGGTGTGTTCATTGCATTCATCATAGAATTCGAAGACGTGTTCGTTGTTCGGGGATGCAGAGAATGACTGTATCCAGCGCGAAAGATGTGTGTCTGCTCATAATAATAGTTATCAGAAGCAACATAGATCCCAACCTGCGCGCCTGTAGAGACGGTGGTCTTTCTTTCATCACGTCGTCGGACATCACGATAGCCCGAGTGGATGGCATATCGCCGCATTATTTCTCGAGCAGAGACACGTTGCTGGTTTGTCTGTTCAGAGTGGGATCTTATGTCAATGAAATCGTAGATGGAGACGAGACAGGCGGAATATTACTCACTGGAACGAAGATGCAGACAATTAATAACGCCTCAATACATGTGTTGCATTCGTGATACATCCCAGGGCCTCCAGTGGCACAACGTTTAGGTTTTTTTTTTTGTTGCGGCATTTGCTCCGGTGCGATAACCCACTGTGTATTATCATCCCGCCTCTTTATCCGCGATCCTTGAGAACTAGTGGAACCAGCAGATATATAGCATACCCGCCCTTCCGCCTGCGGGCAACGCCAGCGCAATGGGCTGCTCGAGATATAAGCGTCGCATCACGGCAGCGAGCACTGAAGGCACTGCCTGTTCAAGCATCCCCCATTGTTGATGTGTGCGATCATGATCAGACGAATCCAGCCGCCACAATTTGACCACAGCAAGAGTGGCAGGACGGCGTACGGGCGCTAGCTACTGCCGTCGGCAGACGTCACAGGCCCAAGCGGGGCGCCTGCCATATTAGCAATTACATGACCCGACCGACGTCGGGCAAGGTTGGGTGATTGGTGGGTGTGTTCCCTGGAAGGAGTCAAAACGCGTAAATGAGTAACAGGAACAGGGCGTCTTTTTTTCTTGTTTCTTTTAAGCGGGGCGCGTGTGTTGGGTGCTGCGGACGCCTATGTAGCGTCGAGCGCGCTGCCTGCCGCTATGCACTCACTGAGGATGGACAGAGGATGGTTTTGACAAAGCACGCTCGGAAACAACCGATCGGGCACCGAAGGAGATCTGGTAACGGCAATGGCAAGCAGGGACAAACAGCCTGCAACGCTGGCCGTGGATTGATGAGATCGCCTTGCAGTCACACGTCCATGTCAAGGCTGCCTTGCGACAAAGTGCCCACCTGGTTCTTTCTGTTGGGAATCCCATTCTGACGGCAGAAATCCTTTGTTTTGCGGTGCACGGAACCCCAGGTCTCGGGCTCATCTCAAATTTCGACGTTGCCCGTACTTTTGACGCTAGTGGTGTTGCGCTTTGACGAGACGTGGTCGTTCCTTGCCTTGCCTCTTGCGATGCGATGCAGTGTAATGCAGAGGCATTCTGTGTGAGTTGGGATGTGATCCTGGCCTGTCAGATCTAGCAGATGCGCCTCAATCTGCTGCTGGACAATACACTCGCGGGCGGGGGCCGATTTGAACGAGCACTCCTGTGTGGCAATTGCATGCAAACCAGCATGAAATGGTGGCTCAGACGATGATCTAAAGTTATACATTGTACAATACCCCGGGGAGGATTACGCTTTCGCTGGCTGTCGCTTCGATGCTTCGTTTGCTTGGATTTCTTGTGAATATCTCACGGATTGCAGGGAAGCTTCTGGGGAGGATCCCCCTGGGTGCGAAGATTTATTTTTGCAGCGTGTACGGGTCATTTTATAATCCGATCAGCAGTGGACGGAATGCGGTAGAGGAACATATGTTGCCGAAGGAATATTCTTCCTTTCGACACCTTATTCCGACAGCTAGTTCCTCCTTTCATATAACCGCCTCTTGCGGAACCTCCGGGATCTCTGCTCCAAATCTGCACTCATATCGGGCTCGGAATTACTAAAGAATGATAACGCCTGATTCCATCCACACCTGTACCATTCTCTTTTATACTCCCAAGCCCTCCCTCCGTCCCTTGGGACTTGCAGGTGACCGACTGTACTCTACGCTCCGGCTTTTCTTTCTTTCTTGCCACCGTAATTAGACAGTCTGCCCCATGGACTACGACTCCTTTGACGCAGTCCTTCACTGGATTTTCCGCTCGGTACGCCTTGCCTTTCTCCTCGCCAAGATTCTCCTCATTTCTTTTTAGACTCTAGGCGATGCCTGGTTCAAGCCCACCGAGGAAAACATTGCTGCTGGTGTCTGTTTACGCGTAGAGCCAGGCCAGTTCAGAGTCTTCCCTTACGAAAATCCTTATTTGGCACCCTTCGAGGCTGCTGTAAGGGTTCTCAACCCGCTCGTTGCTGTTAAAGTGCGCACAGCAGCTGTTCACTCAGCTCTTGGAACTATGTGAGTACCCACTCAATCAGACTCCCGTCGTAACACGCTTCTCAGGCCTTATTTTTATTCACGCCACCCACAGCCCAGAAGACTCTACCGCCATCTACATAGATCAGAATACCAGGATACAAATCATAGAAACCATCAGTCACCTGGCCAAGGCGGACAAGGAGCAATGCGGCGCTTTCATAGTGAGCTCTGCCGTACACCATTTCCAGTCAGGCACTCACCACTATTTGGCGTTTAGCGTGACGAGCGCGTCATGATTGTCTGGTCCGACGACCTCGACCAGATCGTGCCGCTCTGCAACGAGTTCGAGGAGAAGATGATGAAGCTCGTCTGGCGCTCGCGCAACCAGGGCACCACCTCGTCCATCATCACGTCCGTGTCCACCTCGCCCGTGCCATCGACGACCGCGTCCAACGTCAACCTTAACGAAAAAGCGCATTCGACACGCGTCTCCGTCACCGTCGCTGAAGCGGCCGCTGCGACAGCGGCCTTAGTGGGACAGGACAACGAAAAGGGCACAGCCTCGGGGCCTGCTAGTGCTTCTAGCTCTGCGACCGTTCCTGCGGCGTCCGCGAAGGAATCCAAGAGCTGGGGTTGGGGATGGAAGCTCAAGAAAAAGGCTGCCCCCGCACCTTCGGACCCTGAGAAGGGCGCTGTCCGGCGGCCGCGGCCTATTCGTCTATTCGCACCGCTATACAATGGCCTGGGAGTGGGCCTCTCACTCTGTGCGTAGTCCTGCAGTTGATTGGGCGCGGACGCGGTGTTTATTTCTCTCCCCCCGCAGACTTTCTCGCTTCTGGGGTTACCACACTGCTCCAGGAATGGCGGCTGGATCACGACTACACGCGCTTCGCGCTGTTAGCAGCTGCCCCCTTCCTCATTTGCGTGGCCCTCGTGAGTCGTCGTCGTTCTATCGCCTGCGATGCAAAAGAACGCACCTGACCTTCCGCCAGTTCTTCACATTGCAGATTGTAACGACGCTGTCCATGATGTACGTCCTTCTCGTCCTTGTCAGGGAGGGGTATCTGCTACTCTACATCTTAACTGACTTGTTACGTCCGCATCTCAGGATTGGGCCTATCGCGCAGTACCACGAGAACTCGCGGTACTACTCTTCGATCCGCCCCGAGCCCAACCCCGATGTCGACCATGTGCTGCCGCACATTACGATTGAGATGCCCGTGTACAAGGAGAGCCTCGAAGAGACCATGTAAGCATCCGAGTCCGTTCCTTCTGATCTCCCATCGCCTGCGCCCACGCGGTGCCGGCGCGGCTCGCGTCGCGAGCCCCGCCCACGTGACCGCAAGATCTGGACGCGTTTGGGCGGCAGTTTGGCTTTTCGCGTTCAGCCTTTCACGCTTTCGCCTTCTCTTACTCTTACGCTTACGCGCCTATACTCTACTCTACTTAACATGAACGCTCCATCCATCACAGCACCCCGTCCGTGTTCTCGCTCAAGAAGGCGATGCAGACGTACGCGCGCCAGGGCGGCACGTCCGCCATCCTGGTGCACGACGACGGGCTGCAGAGCCTGGGCGCGGCGGATCGGAAGAAGCGCATTGCGTTCTATGCGGACCACAATATCGGCTGGATCGCGCGCCCGCCGCACTCGAACGACGCGGATGGGTACAAGCGCGCGGGGCGGTTCAAGAAGGCGTCGAATATGAATTATGGCCTTTTGGTCCGTTCGGCCTTCCTTTCTGCTCTCAGCGCTACTGTGTAGTGATCTGATTACTTTATTTGTCTGTTGTAGTTGTCGTTGCGCATGGAGAAACATATCCTCGCGCTCGAGACCGCAGGCTACAGCGGCGAGCTCTCGCTCGAGGACCAGGCGCTCGAGCTCGCCATCGAGGAGACGTACGAGGAGACCGGCAGGAAGTGGAAGCCGTGGGCCAAGAACGCGCGGTCGCTGCGCGTGGGTGATCTTATCCTCATCGTTGACTCAGACACCATCGTGCCCGAGGTGAGCAAGGTACCGCGATGCCTAATGCTGGACGATTAACTCATGCCTTCATCATTCATCTATTCTTATCACCTACTTCCAACCCCGCCCTTATTTGAACTTCATTGATATTGATATCGCTTTGGGGTGTTATAGGACTGCTTCAGGGATGCTGCGCGCGAATTGGCGGAGTGCCCCGAGGTCGCCATCATCCAGCACGAATCCGGTAAGTAGACTGCCTAACCTGTGCTCCGAGCCGTGTTCGCTGATTGCTGGCGCAGACGTCATGCAGGTCGCGCACCATTTCTTCGAGAACGGTATCTCGCACTTCACGCGCCGCATCAACAAGTGCATCTCGCTGGCGTGTGCGAACGGCGAGGTCGCCCCGTTCGTCGGCCACAATGCGTTCCTGCGCTGGTCGGCTATTCAAGACGCCGCGTTCATCGATCCCGCCGATCAGGTGAAGAAGATCTGGTCGGAGTCCAATGTGTCTGAGGACTTCGACATGGCGCTTCGTCTCCAGCTCAAGGGCTACATTATCCGCTGGGCTAATTACTCTGAGGGTGGATTCAAGGAGGGTGTCTCGCTTACAGTCGACGACGAGCTCAACAGATGGCAAAAATACTCGTATGGTGCGCATTTTGAACATTATTCGCCGGTTTATCGCTGACAGTGTAATACAATATCAGGCTGTAACGAGCTCATCTTCTATCCCCTCAAGGATTGGTGGCGGATGGGCCCTATCACCAAGCAACTCCGCACCTTCCTTTGGTCAAGCGCGCCTGTGCATTACAAGATCAGCATGATGGCGTACATGTTTTCTTACTACGGTCTTGCCGCCTCCGCGTTCCTGTCCGTCCTCAACTACCTCCTTCTCGGGTGGGCGTTCGACGTCGACGGCTTCTTCATGCACAGCCTCGAGATTCTTCTTGCTTGTACCGTCGTCTTTCCTGGCGCCGGTAACGTCTCCTTCACTATCCTCGAATACCGTCTTGGACAGCGGGATATCTTTTCCGCGGCGTTGGAGAACTTCGCATATATCCCGTTCTTGTGCGTACATGATCCTTGGATTGCATTTGTTTCTGTAGTAACTAATTGATATTCCTCCGCAGCTGGTTCTTTTTCGGCGGACTGAGTATGCACCTCTCCACCGCTCTCCTTGCGCATCTATTCTCGTACAACATTACATGGGGAGCTACTAAGAAGGTCAGTAAACCCGTCTTACAAATGATATCACGGAAGGAAGGAAGACATACTCATGATAAATACGTATTTGTCATGCACAGGAAGTCGAAAAGTCCAATTTCTGGATCGAGGGCCCCAGGATCTTCAAACGCTACTGGCTGGTCTTCCTGCTCTCGTTCCTGGGGCTGGCTGCTATCGTCGTGCTGTCGAGCACGCTTGTCCCCTCAGGCTGGCGTATCCCATCAACATCGTGGGCCGTCTTCCTGCCGCTCATGTATGTCAACGGCAGTGATGTCCGATTCAGATGGCTAGGCCCTGATCCATGTTTTTTTTTCTTTTTACAGCACGGTGGCGGCCGGACACATATTGTTCCCAGTCAGTATTATTTTCTGCTGCCTTTATTTTTTTCATTTATGGGACGTGGACTGATTGTTCGCTTTATTTCTTAGTTCGTTCTAAATCCCTGGTTGATGATATTCTCTTACTGACGGAAGAGATCCTACCCCGCGCCACTACTTGGGATTCCAATGTTTCTTACTTCTCTCGTTTATGTCCGCACCCCTCACTGCCTCACATTCATTCCAATGGACACCGTCTCTACCGAACACTGAGTTCTGACCAAATATTCTTCTGTAGTACGCGATGGGACTTTCCACTGCTCCGGAGATTCCTCTTCTTGTTGGCTGCTAAATTTGTCAGGCTGCCTGCCGCGCTTACGATACGATACACCATGCGTAACTTATTCTTAGACTTTTGTAAGTTAGCTATAATCTCCCTCTACGCTCCTTGTACACCTGTATGTATCATCTGTTCACTCTTTCTTTTGGGTGGTAATGCATCTTGGCTCTCGTTATATTACATTGGGATTCTGAATACACATAGATCATGGTTCTCGCCCTGCGGTATGGTTTTGGCTTCTGTCTGCGTATCTTGTTCATCTATCATCCTATCCTCCCTTGACGTATGCTCAACGGCTTCTTTTTTGTGAATGGACATGCATGTACCGGTACCTTATGTGGTTGATGATTCGACATGGGCATCAAAGATAAAATAGCGCAGACAAGAGACAAGATAGACAAGACACTGATATGTCCGGTACGTTTCTCCGGAAAATGATATTGATCGCGTAACTTTAAACATCTGTCTACCTTCGGAGCGCTGTTGTCGGGATGAACGTCGTGGATTGAGAGCTAGAGATAACAAGGGCAGCCGCGCAATTGCGACCGCCTTCAGTTAGCATTAACATGGCAGTATCGACATTTCGCCGCGCAAACGTTTCGAGTCGAGGACAGTTCAGAATGCAGAGCCTGAGGATAATTCAAGCCAAAGACAGGTGATGAATTGTTTGTTCTTAAATTAACGCCGCTGCACAGGCAAGAAGTGGAATTTGACAACATCATTTAATTGACTAATCAAATACTAACTGGCATTGTGAAATTCGTAGATAAAAGTTACATTCCACGGAAAAGAAGCCCAACCCTTAAAAGAGAGCACAGAATGATCAAATAAAAAAGAGAGAAAGTGATAGTCCAGGTGTTAAGTCCATATGAGTCATTTACATTATTTCTCCCCTTTCAAACTCCAGGAACGGTAAATCCAGGCAAGTTAGGCCAGTTGCCTAGTTGAGATGGATCGCCTCCAATACGAACCCACACGGAGTGGGATGGAGTAGGACCGTCGAGGATGAACAGCTGGTGCCATCCCGGGGGCGAGACGCCAGCGTTTGGAGGGGCGGTGATACTGCAGGTCGTCCCCGCGCATGTGAATGCAGGGAATAGGGTTCGAGCGCCCATCGTATTTCCATGGGTGCTCGACGTAGCTAGATTAGTTATTGTGAGTTGGATATGCATATCTGTATGTCTAGGAAATACCCGTACCGGCGACGAGGGAGACGCGCATACCGCTTGTGGTGCCCTGGAAGAGTTTCACGTTGGTGATTTGGACAACTTTGCTATAAGTCCAGTCGGTAACGGAAATGTTGAATGTAGGCTGCTTGAATCCTTGATTGAGGTAAGGTGGGATATAGACCTATCAAAATATGATAACGATGAGGTCCGTTTCTTCTCTTGAATGGCTTGTTACACACTGACCTCAATACGGAATTCTTCAGGGTACTTCACGGTACCATCGGGGTTGTTGGTTTCTGGGTCAGATCCAGAGACGAGAACACGCCCATCAGGCAACAAGACTGCCTCAGAGTGATACATACGAGCGACAATGGTGGTGTTCAACAACGAGATACGCGAACCGAGGGCTTGCGTTGGGTCGTAAAGCAGGGCTTGGAAGACGGGGTTATTGGCCAAACCGAATCCAGCGACACCTTCGAGGGCACCGTTCAAGATCATGAAAGTGCCGTCGGGCAGAGATACCATGTTGGGCATGACACGCCTCGATGGCTTGAGAGCAAGTTCAGTTTAGATGAAAAGTATGAAGGATGGGTTTGAATACTTACCATGCGCTCAAGAGTCCAGTTCGCGTTCGGAACTTCAGGCTGAATAGTAACACAGTTGTCGATGGGGACACCAGCACCGTTGGCTCCTCCACCGCAGATAAGAACAGTGAGCGGGGCAGTATACGGGGCCTTCATTGGGAACGGTACGGCAGATCCTACAAAAAATATTTAGCGACAGAAACAACTGGACCACTGAGAAATTACCTTGCAGCGGATATGTGCGTCCTGCGAGGACTATCGCAAGTATATGTCAGAAATTTTGCGTTATGTACTGACGTGCAAACAAGATACTCACAGTTATTAACCGAACCAGGGATATTAGGCAGTTGTAAGACAGTGTTGAAGTTGACGGGCTCCAGGATTCTCGCCTCATTGTAATAACCTTCAGACAGTAATCGCGTAAGACTCCAACTCAATTCACAAATCGGTGGATGGACTTACCAATGAACAAGTTCTTGCTAGGAAGAACAATAACGAAGGGGTACAAATTATTGGGATCCGTACGGGCGAGCCAATCCAAGGGGATGACGGTGCTACTCCCCGCAGGCTTAGGAAGGATCTCCAAATTGGGCTGAGGAGCTGCGTTACTTCCAGTTTCACCTCCAATAACGAGGATAGAGCCGTTGGCGAGTACTGCAGCGGTGGGATACCATCGACCGACCTATTGGACGTTGAGTTATTGGGATTAACGAGGGAACGAATCAAGCTACCTGTAGAGACAACTCGTCCGCGTTCTCTTCCCAATCAGTCGTGCCGTTGACGCCAAGAGTACCACTAGGGGTGTAGAGCCGGACACCGAACGTCGAAATTTCAGACCAACCACCGACGTTGATTACGCGCCCAGCTTTATCGGGCATGATAACGCTGCCCGAGCAGAAAACATCGGTCTTGATGTGCATCTCACGCCAGGTCAGCCCAAAGTTGTTCACCAGACTGGGATCCAGCTCGTACGCTCCAGTGGCATTGGGTATTCTACCGGCGCAAGGGCGGCATTGTCAGCGTCCTAAAGCGTTCGCATGTGCACGATTTTCCTGACGTACCCGGTGCCTCCCTTCTCGAGGAAAGTAATCTTGTTGTTGATCCCCACCGTGGCAATCAAAGGAACAATGAGCCTGGAAGCATAAACATAATGAATGAGGGAATGTGTCGTAGATCGGGGATGCTGATGACGTACCCCGGAGCTAGTGAAGAATTGAAAAACGGATGGATACTGTCAAACGCGCCTCTTATACCAATAGGCTAGCCCTGCCACTTACCAAAGAACTAGAAGCGAAAGGAAGTTGATACTTAGGACGAGGGATCCCGAAAAGGACGAAGCATGGCTTGCTCACCTCGTAACGGCCAATGTTCGTAGGCGTATGCCAGTTGTTTATGGTACCGTTCCAGAAATAAGTCGTCAACCGATTGCCGTCACCGCAGATGTGGACGGGGTCGCCGGGGCAGGCGGTGGTGCACTCTGCGTCCGTCCCGAAGACACCATTACCCGCTGCAACATCAGTAATGTCGCCACAGTCTAATGCGTATGTTTGATGTTTAGCACGAAGTCATCCATGACGATCTCCGAAAAACACTCACAGCACTCTTGTCCGAACTGCAGATATTCGTAGACGATCAGGGACAGGTTCGACATAATATGCCAGGCAAGACGACTGACCTCGGTCCCTGAGGCGGGGTATCCGAACGCCGCACATTGATTCATGCATGCAATGGCGGAGTTGTTGCCGATCCAGATGATCTGGTTAGGGAAGATCCTCGTGGTTGTATTTTCCCTGAATCAAGCACCCATGAGTACAAACACAACATAATTGATGATGTTTCGAAGTTAGGTACCTCAAGCAACCTGCATACTGCCAACTGCCTGGAAGGTTAGTCTTCTGGGGTGTAGGGATCGGAAGGGCCACGATGGTTTTCGAAGCGTATACGGAGAGACGGTTGGGCCCACCACATGCTTGCCTGAGAGTTGCAATTCGTCAATTACTTTGCAAGAGTAGAGCGGGCATAAAACTAACGTGGCATTTCCAGAACAGCCCATATTGCAAGTCGTTTGGTCAGAAGCCACCACACCGCCTGCAATTATATTGTTGCCACAGTCTGGATGTTTCAAAAATCAATAACGGGTAGAATACATAGGCCGGGTAAGAAAACATACAGCATTCGTCTGGAAGAGAATATTAGTATCAAGTCATGCCGGCTCGTAATAATAATAATAAAATGAACATACCGGAAAACTCCATTCCAGCAATCGTGAAGTTTCCTGCGATGCACTGCGCAATGCACGTCTGAGGTGTATTGGTGGTGCTTCCAGGTTGCTGTGCGTCCAAGGTACGTCCAAACGCATTATCACTACGCAATGCAACCGCGTCGTCGATAAGCACCTCAAAAAGTCATCAAAAATCCACATCCAAATAAAACTCACACCCAGCATGAGTTGTATGCCCAGCCCGTTTGGAGCCCAGATAGCACAGGGAAGACGCCAGTGACGGGTGTACCCCCGCCGCCACCGCCTCCTCCACCCCTGAGATGACTGGCAGGTTCGTTCCAGTATAGTTATACACATTCAGCCTGTTCGGGCCACCGCAGAATTCAGAGCTGTTCCCTTGGCAGACCATGTTGCAATCGCCTGCCGCTGTGGGTGCTCCGCCATTGCTCACTGCCGAGCCACAGACTACGTGAAAGATCGGAATCAGGTCGGAGAAGAGAGGTCTCATTAGGTTTAAATTACTTACAGCATTGACTGTATCAATTGGGTTCGAAAAGGGTAGGGTGAAAATAGGGTAAGAGGTAAGAGGACGTGTCAGTGTTTTAGGCTTTCTAGAGGACGTACGTTGAGAATTCTGCGCCAGCGATGCCAAAGCCAGCGTTAAAGCATGCTGTCGTGCACGATTCAATGGTCACATCCCCAGTTGTGGCCTCGCCGTTCGCTAGCGCGCGCCCATTGACGTTATCACTGTTGGCAGCAGATGCGCAGTGGACGCAACACCAAAGCGGCCGAGAGAACACCGCAAAGATCCAGAATCATGATGCGAACCAGCCAGAAGTTAGAACGGCAAATGACAGTTATGAACAAGGAAAAGAAGCAGCAAAGCCAAAGGCAATCAGTAAGTTTTTGTCCAGACCAGCGGTGGGAGAGGAGGGCACGCACGTAAAGCATCCGAGAGAGACCCATTGGCCGACGCTCGGCACAATTGCCGGTGGGGGCGGCGGGGTGACACCGCTCCAAAATAGATCAAGCCGGTTCCCGGCACCACACGCTTCCGCGGCGTTCCCCGCGCACGCCATGTTACAGTCCGTGAGCGTGGCATTCGCATACCCAGCGGTGAGGGTGTTTCCACAATCTGTTCAAATACGATAGATGCGCAGTGCGAACGCGTGGAGGTGTGAGCAAGAGTTAATGATTGCAGGTGTCGTTGGCGGTGTAGTGATTGGCGTCGTTGGCGTTGGCGTTGGCGTAAGCAGGCGGCGTTGTGGTTAAGCGGCGATGTGAAGAATTAACGAGAAAGAAGGCCGTGAAAGGAGCGCATAAAGCAATCGAAGTGAGCGAACGGGAAAGTAAAAGACGAAAAGCGTGAGCGGCGCTTGATCTGCGGTAAAGAACCTAAAGAACCACTCACAGCATTCGTCCTAGAGGCGCACGTAAATTTGACGTAAATTGCCATCAATAATGGAACACGGTGCAAGGAAAATAAGGAGCACGCGGGGAAAGAGGGCGAATGTTTTTATTCAAATTTTCGAAGTTAGCCATTAGACCTCCTAGTGAAGCTCTATCGACGCGTTCTTCGCCGCTCAGCGAACTTCGAAGACTTAGCGCCGATCGAGGTTCGCGTCGCTGAGGGAACACGCTAACGAAGGGGAAGGAGAAAGGAAAGGGAAAAGCACGTACCCCGAACTCTGTCCCTGCAAAGACGAAGCCATTCGTGGTGCAGAAGTTGATGCAGGACTCGATGGTCATGCCCGTCCCGTCAGCGAAGGTGTCGCCACTCAGTGTGCGCGAGGCGGTGGTATCGCTGTGGGTGGCATATGTCGTTCAAGATCATAATCATAATGGGCGTGAGTGCGCCGCCGACGCGTCGGCAATGGAACACACTTACGTGACGCATCTTTGGAACGTCCATGTCCCCGGTAATGTAGCGGGGATCGAGGGGGCTTGCCGCCGTTCGAGAGTGTCGACGTGCTCGGACGCAAGAGATGCCTGCATGAAAAATAAAAGCAGCACCAAAGCAGCATGCAAGACGATCAGGGGCAGGCTAGGACACAGCGGATCGGAATGAGCACTGACAGGAACTGCCGCGAGGGCGAGCGCCAGCGGCACTAGGGCAGCGAGGACACCCATCGTCAAGAAAATGGAGCAGAGGTCAGGCAGCGAAAGCCAATGGAGAGAGCGGAGGCCCAAATGCGCGGCGGCCCTTTATACGCGCGAAGACAGCCCGCAACAGAAACCATAACGGGGGCGATACCGAGATCTGGATTCAGCTGGGCCTAGGACTCGGAATCGGAGGTAAAGATTGAGAACAACGTTAACTGGTAGGTAGCTGTTCGCTGTGGGTGGTGCCTGGACAGGTCTTCTTTTACTTGTCAAACGGGCGAACGGATTAATATTAATGGCTGGGCACTTTGTAATGATCCTGCCGCTAATTATACCCTCGCCAGCTCGTCTGTGTAACTATAAAAAACTCGATTTTATGCTATACTTGTAAAGCGTGCAAACGAGGATCCGACACTCAATTTGATTTTCACTGCTCATGGTCGCTGGCCGACTGGGGAAGCGAGTACTTCAAGTCAAAGTGACCATTTATATCTTCCCAAATTATAAATATGGGGACTGGGCAGCCCGACTGGACCTAGAATTTTAATGCGAATAGCCATCAGTTCAAAATAGGGATTGTCTGCGGTAGACACGGCGCGTAAAGCAGGATGTACATCTTGAACAATGTACAAATCTAGCGAGCTGTCGAACTATCTCTGAATGTACGTACGACGCGATGCGGCGCCATATGATCAGGCCTGGCCTGCCAGGGCAAAGGAAAGAAAGTCAGTGAGCTGGGACGAATGCTGAGACAGATAGCGAGAAATCAGTCATAATTATTATCATCCCCATAGATAAATACGTACCAAATTGACATATGGAGATCTAAGCTCAGAGCGAAAGGGCAAAGGTAAATTAATGATCTCGGGCTGTCGTCGATTTGATACTTTACAACATTTGCGCGTTTCGTATAAAACTAAAGTTGAAATGTTCGGCAGAAGTGAGACTGGGACGGGAAGGCACGACCAAAGGAAAAGCAAAGAAGAACAGAAATGTAATCTGCGAAGCGGGACAGTGAGATCGTACGTGCTTCGCCAGAGCCCGCGAGCGGGATGAGAATCAATACAGCGTTATCAGCGCGGTTGTGATACATCGATGGCACACGAACGCGCAAAATCCGTTCGCACATCCCTGCATGTGCTGTCAAGGTACAAAGGTGAGCATCGGGACAAGGACACCTCCCGTTTGGGTCCTCAGCGCTCAGCGAGCGCGTGAAAGAAAACCTATCCATCGATATTTTATCCGTGACAAGAGGATATGTGGCCCAGAAAAGCAATATAACCGTTGATTGCCCGCATCTGGATCTTCCATCCTAGGATCGCGTTTAGCGCGCCTGAACCCTAGGGCCAGTTCTTTGACTACTTGATGGTCAAAACCGCCCGAGGAGCATTGGTACTGCGAAGGAAATGGACATCATTGATAGTACTGGCCCATGTGTCTGCAACGTCCACCTTTGTCTTTCTGTTACTCTTCGTTGATGATCATCGCATCCCAAATCAGCATAGACAGCCAAAGGAAGCCTATGGATTGTGTGAACGAGGAGCTTTTAATAACCCTTGGTCGGCATTACTCCCGGATGTAAGATACCTTTCGCGGGAAAAAAAAGTGCGTTCGGTCTTCGGGAGTTTACATATCATTTATTTCGGCCTGTTCCTAAAGGTTTGCGAAACGTATGTTACAGTGGTCCGTCTTACATATCCCTCCGACGAGTATGTTGGTTCCACGGGATTCGAGAACTATATTCGGGTTGGTTGTGTGTGCGTTGGGTTATCTAGGCGTCTTCGTGTCCCCGGTCCAGAAATAGGAATGGGAAGATATACCAAGTTTAATTCAATTGGAATTTCGGGCGTTAAAACGCGCGGCTGAATCAGCTGGGCTGCAGAATAGGACAGGGCGATACAAGCAGGGGAAGGCGTGCTCAAAGCATACATGCAATTACCGACGCGTTGGACATCGGCAAGCGTCGATAAGTCTGACTGAAACGATTATGCAGAGCGTATAGTTGCAAGGGGTCAGCAGCCCATAGACAGAAGATAGACAGACAGACTGATCATTCTTCCTGACGAAAGGGACCTTTTTCTCTCCTGGAGGAGCTCCTTGTGTGACTATGTAGCCCCGCCATCAATAAACATAACAGCGAAAGTTTGTCAGGCTTCGAGATAGAACAAGTTGATTGGAAAATCAGTCAGATGCTGCTGATAACATCTCGCCTTTGACATGACTGGGTGATGGGAGTGTGCACGTCAACGCGTGGTGTCCCGACAAGGGGTGACGGAAATATTCCCATCGGTCGGACGGGTACGATGATCGCGCTTGTGTACGTTCGACGGAGCTACAGAGGCGGAAAAGTTAATTTTGTGAAGGGGCGAGAGCCAGATAAAGAAAACAAGAAAACGATCCGTGCCTATGTCGCCAACGTGCACCGCCCAACACATGATGGGAAAGCGAGAGAAAGAGGCTCTGAATGTTGGAAAGACAACGTGAACAATCCCTAGGGCCGCAGCACAACGATTTGAGAAAGCGAACGCTTCGAAGAGCACGATTCCGAATAAGAAGACGCGTCGGCCCATGCTAAGCTGGCATGCCGAGGGGTATAGAGCGGACGGAAGAGACTGGCCCTGCGATGGTACATATCTCTGGGTTCGTGTGGCAGAACGGAGGTCAAGAACATCGATTGCGATCAACAGAAGCTGCTGGCATGCTCATTGCTAGCGGTGTATGGGGACTTGTTTGTCGCCATATCGTGAACGTGACCAATCGCTTAATCAGATGCCGACGGCATTAAATATGTTTTCTTCAAAAACCTCATGATGCTTTCTCGTCGGAGGATGTGGCGGAAATGTTAATTTAAGCCGAGGAAATGTACTTCTCTACAGGCTTTAGCTATAGGATTCTTTCGGTTATGAAATATTCTCCAATTTATACCAATTTAAGTATAGTACTGATTTTAAGCGCCCAAAGAGCGCCCCAAGAACTCTGCCTCATATTGTCAATCAATCGGAACTTTAGAGTCCTCTCATAGGTTACTAAGTACTGTCTCCCTCTTTCGAGTCATGTCGAAACCTTCATTATATCTAGGTACATTACAATAACATCCTTCACGATAATCCCTTTCTACTCCAGGCCTTATATTTTAAGTATTACATACCCCGTATCACGAGGCAAGGTCCAAAGTTACCTGGTTTGACATCCTATCATCAAATATAGACCAATGTACGGAGAACAGAATACAAACCGAAATTAATGTGATAAGATTAAAGCACAGCACAAAAAGGATAGCAAAGCTATAAAAACTCCTATATTCTCGGAAATGAACGATACCAAGAACTGTGGGTAGGAATTCCAGAAGCTACATGTGTCAGGAATCATCGGGAGCGGGCACCGAATCGGGGTGCAAACCCTATGATTATTCAAGAATTAAAGAGAGTCGTCGCGGTATATTAAACATTCTCTCAACCGAAAATGAGGCGAAGGTATTTGCTTCACAGGACAGCGGCGGGTCGCGACCTTCTGCTTCTGTGTCCATGTTACAACGCCCATCCTTTGTCTTATGACGCATACCCCATATATAGACTTGTCATGGTAAAGGCTGATTTCATATCCCGATTCCCCGAGGCAGCAGAGTGGCCACGGCCATGGCAGGCCGGCCAGATCGCAGAAAACCTGGGCCATGTCATCTAGGGAGTCGATGTCAGCGCATGAATCTGATCAGTACTGAAGATGAGCTCGGCTTCCCTAGACTTAACCAGAGGCAAAAGTGAGAGAAAGTAGGCGGGCAGTGGGCAGACTTGCTGGCGCTACCTGAGTCTGGGCTCGACGCCCAGCGGAGTCTTCTCCACTAATCCGGAAATAAACTCATCACGCCCACAAAACTGCGGAGAGCACCAACGGAGGTAAAGGACGCAGACAAGACATAAATACTCTGGGCGCTAAGTTGAGCATCATAGCTAGCGAATGGAACAAAGAAAATAAACAATGTAATGAAAAGTAAAGAGCTGATTGATTAATTCTTATTGTCAGGACTGTGGCAAGCATATAAGTACTTAATCTCCCGCTTGGGGACGTTTAGCCGTTGAATAATAGGTAGTTGGTAGAATCTTCATTGGCGTTTATAAATTGATGTTTAAATGTTAACCAGAGAACACAAGCTCGAACTCCAGTCTAAACGTCGAAAGCGTATGTCGTTGAAATACTGCCCTTTTTATGTACGGAATTTTGTTAGCCATGCAAGCGCGCTTATCGGATTGAGATATGACTCCGTTTGTCTGATAGTGCGCCTGATATATAGATCTTCTACGCGCTAGAGAGTAATTCAGCCCACTGTATCAACAGAATTATAGCTACTGTCATCTATAGTAATCCTTCAGTTATGAACAAGTAAAGAGAGCCTCGTTCTCCGCGACTTGTCAGGGAGGGAACCAGGCTCGGGGTGAGGGTTAACATTAAACGTTATACTTATCTTCCACTGGTCTCTGAGCTCAAGTTGACATCACAAAATCTACCAAAGACGCTCATGAGGCGAGGCCGCGGTGCAATCGCTCTGATGAATAGCCAGGCTGATTGTTTATGGTGATCTATCTTTGCAATTCACTCCCAGTCACGAGCCCATTGCCAGTGCAACGTCTATCGCAGTGCCGTCTAAATCATTATGGTCCACTGCAAGCGTGTGCTATCCATCATGGAAAAGAAGGGAGATTGGTAGTACCGTTGGACGTATGATTATCGTCCTAGAGGAACATCATAGCTGGTAGTGTAAGGTGTGCCGCCATCCATTGATACGTTAATCATTTCTGAGGGACTTGAAAATGGAGTGCTGCCAATAAACGCGATGGAAGTTCCTATTATGTGTGTTTCAGTTTTCAAAACGGCACTTCTGGGGAGAGAATAACAAGATGAATTTCTTGCCTCCGAAAGCTAGAATGAGCGAGCCAAAGGTTCTGTGTGCATCATTGGCGAACTTTGGGAACTGGCAGGCGCATCCATACCTCGCTGTGATCGAGAATAACCCGCAATGGTTTATTGGCCATGTAGTCGGGCTTTACAAATCCAGACGGGCTGATGGAAAGAGAAAACGTTCTTCAGAAATCTCTGTTCGATAACGCTCTTGGAACTTGGATTTAAATATTTGCACGTTGGAGAATCTAGACGAGCTGCACGATGTTCGATATCACTTGTGTCAGTGCCAAGTGGGCATAATCTCCGTTCTCTTGCCATAGTAAATCCAACGGCTGCGGTGTTGTGCATCCCTTATCAGCTATAAAACGTATTTATCGACGAAAATAACTCTTCACATCTGAATGGGGACGGCATGAACGCTTATCTTAAACGTTAAACCCTCCATGGCTGGCTAAATTCCTTGAATTCACGTTGACATCGCAAAAATAAACCAAGCGCCCTTGAGCCTGGCTGCGGAGCAATGTAGCTTCGAACACCGGTGCTGAAAGTTATCGATTGCGATTTGGACCTGGCTTTCCAAATGGACACTGTGGCGATGGGTCAATCAGCCATGGGAAGCTGAGAGAGAGAGGCTTTTTGGACGAACGAAGTCAATATTCAAGGTTCCTGCTTGGCGTAGAATGAAGACAGCGACTCGGAGAAGGTGGTCTGTCTAAAAGACTAGACGCACATGATTCACCTAATGCAATTACCCTTTGAGTTTCTGAATCTGGAAGCAGGAGATTGTGCTGGTGTCTTGTGGGGATGACGAAAATGGAAACGAGTGAGTGAGGCTGGGAGCGGAGATTGAGTGGATGTCGGAGACCAAACAAAGAGTGTCGGGGTCCCAAAGGCGCAGTGGCAAATTTCTCCTCCGCACCAAAGACACAGACGGTAAGCCAACTTTAAAGTGCGAGCATAAACTCTAATACCCATCCCATGGCGCGCCAGCCGAACCATGTCCGCCGCCCAGCAGGCCCAGTCCGCCAACGCCTGGACAGAGCCCCCCTGGTCGGGCTGGATAGAGACCACCGGCGACGCCCTCCTCATCCTCGAGGCCGCTAGGCGGGGCCTCATCCCCCGCGTCACCCGCCGCCTCGTCGACTCCGAGCGCAAGATGATCACATCGGGCTCCGTCTTCGTCTTCGACGAGGACGAGAGCGGCATCAAGCGCTGGACCGACGGTTTCTTCTGGAGCCCCAGCCGCATCCTCGGCAACTTTCTCCTCTATCGCGAGACAGATAAGCGCGGTGCAGGCCACAGGACTGCCCGCGCAGACCAAGACCTCAACGACGCCGCCGTTCCAAGTGCCAGCTTTGGCCCCGATGGTGCTCGCCTGACGGAGGCGCAGTCTCTCAGCCGCCCCAAGACAGATAACACGGGCCTCAGCGTCGATAAGCAGCGGGAACGCACCCTCATGGGCAGTCTCACCAACAGCTATAAGTTCAAGCCAGATGGTCTCATGAAGAAGGTCCGTGTCCTACATTTCTGATATTCTTTCTTCTGCTCTTGTTATGTTCTTTCTTTTCATCTACTTCTGAAATATTGCGTTTTCCGCGCAACGAGGCCACCTTGTGTGTTGGGCGCCTATTATTACTTTTCGCCACATTTGACTATCCACACTGGCCCCATCGAGCCCTCGCCTTCCATCTCAGAAATTCTATGGTTCTGGCTCGTTAGAGCATCGAACCCTGTTATCTTCCTCTTCCTTATCAGGCATTTCCTCATGTCTGACATCTGTCGTCGTCCCCTTACCTTACACCGAGTGCTTTGTACCCCTTTCCATTATCCCATTAGCGTTCATTTCCCCCTTACATTCCAAATTCACATCTGGCTTCCTCCTGTGGAGGTGTCTGTCCGACCTCGACGTCAATTTACTTGACTTCGACATACCTGCTGAGGCGCTTGCCTGACAATAGCAGGCATCCGTTTGTTTCAGTCTCCACCATACTTTCCTATCTGTTCGGGTTTCGACGAACACTCACCATGTCCATTCCCTATTCTAGACCTTTTCCGTAACGATTGGCGGCGTCGCCCAACACCTCATCTCATATTACAAGATCGAAGACGTCGAGAACGGCCGCCTGCGCTCCCCATCTTCCCTACCCGAGCTCGCCTCGCTCGACATCAGCCCTGAATACCTCGACAAGACCCACTTCCGCAACCCGCCCAAGGTCGAGATCGGCGTGGACGGCGTGCCGCGCTACCGCGGCGAGGCGGACGACATCGAGAACTCGCCCTCCATCCTCAGCGCCCCCTTGTCCTCGGGCATGCCGCTTCTCACCGAGGGCCGCCTCACGGACCCGTCGCTGGCGACCAAGCGCGGGAAGCGCTACGAGCCGTACGGGTCCCCGCCGTCGTCGAAGCGCGCGCGCAGGAACACCGGCGCGAGCAGCAGCACCGCGGGGCACGCCGCGGGCACCCCGGACGGCGGCAGCAGCAGCGGCAGCGACCACACGCCGACCGCGGACCCCGTGTCCCCGCAGGAGAGCGCGAGCTCCGCGACGCCGCAGCCCGCGCCCGCGCCCGTGCCCGCGGCGGCGGGGCCGCTCATGACGCCCGCCCCGCCCCCGCCCGGCGCGGCGTACCCGCCGCACTACGGCATGCCCGCGTTCTACCCGATGCCTGGGTACCCGCACCACCACCCGCATGGGGCGCCGCCGCCGGTCCCCGCGGGCGGGCCCGCGCTGCACTACGCGTATACGTATGCGCCGCCCCAGCCCCAGCCCGCGCCGTCTGCGCCACCGCAGGACGGCGGGGGTGGGGGCGGCGGGCCGCCCGCGCAGG
Source organism: Pholiota molesta (assembly GCA_014925825.1). Classification (NCBI taxonomy): domain Eukaryota; kingdom Fungi; phylum Basidiomycota; class Agaricomycetes; order Agaricales; family Strophariaceae; genus Pholiota; species Pholiota molesta. The sequence continues at coordinate 22,254 of JACGCK010000247.1, forward strand.
CGTCCCCGCAGCAGCAACAGCACCCGCAGCACGCACACGCACACGCGCTCCACGCACCCGCACCCGCGCCCGCCCCGGCGGCGCTGCCCGTGCATCGCACTGATCCATCGCAATCCAGCAGCGCGCCGCCGCCCGGGCAGGCGCAGCTCCCGCAGCCGTACTACGGGTACTACCACCACCCGCACGGGCCGCCGCCGCCGCCGCCGCCCGCGGGGATGGGCGTGCACACGTACGCGCCGTACCAGTGGCCCGTGTACTCGGGGTACCCGCCGCAGATGCAGATGCAGATGCAGCCGTATCAGGTGCCGCCTGGGGGCCAGCAGCAGCAGCAGCAGCAGCAGCAGGGGCCGCCGGTGGGCCAGCAGCAGCAGCCTGGGCCGCCGCCGTCGCAGCAGAAGCGCGAGGACGGGGCGCTGGGCGATGGGGGCGGCGGGAATGCGTAGGCGGCGGGACGATGGCGGCGTCGTCGCCGTCGACGTGTCCGTTCGTTCTGCTTGCTGTGGTGTATTGGGTTTTCGGGTTGTTTGCTTTGCTGTTCCGCGTCTGCTTTGTGTTCGTTGTGCTGTGCTTTTTGCTGTCGATATTTCGCTGTTGTTCTGTTCCTTTTGCCCTTGTTGTCTGCCAATGTGTCTATGTGTGTATATGATTGATGCTGCCACTTCCTTTCCGTCTCCGTTCCTTTGCCTGTTCCCGTGTGTTGGGTATTCGTCATTTTTTTTCGTGTATATCTTCAAAGGCCCCTTCGATTCACAGTTTTACCTGTCCTTTATGCTCGTCATACTGAAACTTCTTTCCATCCATGCCCTGCTTCTATCTGGTTCTAGTTTCATTCGCCCATGCCTAGTTCTCAACCTTTTCTCGTGCGTCCGTATACATACAAATTCCACATTCCCTATGCCTTTGTTCTGATACTCTGAATTTGCTGTAGTATATTTCTTTGCTCATTTTCCATTCTACATTCATTGTTGGGCTTGTTCTTCGTCGCCGTTTGTTGCCACATACTATCACTGCCACTTCTATTCCCACAACTACTTGCACCTGGATGGAATTCCGCTTCGTTATGGTCATTCTTATACGTGCACTTGTACATTCTGCTCCTCCTCCACGTCCTGACTTCTTCAAACACTGGAAGTCTGCCATTGTGGATATTATATATTTTTCGCTACGTGATACTTGCACATTCTACACCTGTCTATAGTCCGCCTTTTCCTGTTTCCTTTCTGGTTGTTCGTGTATATATGTAGCCCTTTCTGCCTTGTTGTTGGTTTTGCTTTCTCTTTCCATGGACTGGACCCGCTGCAGTCTTTGCCGCCATGGAACTTACCTACTGATTTTCGCATTCTTTTTTTCGCGTGTATTTTTACGTATATGAAACTACTCTGGCCCATGGCTTGTACATACTGCCTGGTCCACCTAAGTAGAATGTGTATATCCTAGTCAATTATGACTCGTTTATTGGTAGCGGCCGCATGAAAGCCCATGATTGGGCCCGGCGTTTACCGAGTTTTTTTGTTCACCGTGCGCTGAACCTTGGACCTGCTACGGACGTTACATTGACCACATCAAGATTTCAACTTAAAAGCTTACCGTTAAACAGTAAACTTCCAAAACTTTAGGTTTGAGGTAGGTCTGCTGTAGTCAGCGGTCGTTCGAAACTAACCTTCTGTACGCAACTGAAGATATACCCGCGCAAAACCTGTCGAAATCGTAGGTACCAACAAACTCGGAAGCGATTCAAGTGAGTCGCGGGCGTGGCATTGCGCATTTCGTGCTCAACATACTACTATAGGCCAACAAGTGAACTCGAAGATGTCAACCTCACCCGATGTTCGCTGTACCTCGTGCAAAGGATACCGTTTGAGTGACCCTCCACCTATCTCACACTTCCCCAACCCAACACCAGAGCAAGCATCCCAAATTGCCGACCTCGACGCCAATATTCAGCGCACGGATGACCATATCAAAGCCCTTATCAACCAACGCGCAGCCTTGAGTCGCAAGCGAAATGCGCTGGTGCCAGCGGTCAACCTCCCTCCAGAAGTGCTTGCCACGATCTTCGAATTCGCGTGTTCCCGGACCCCACTAGACCCAGAGTATAACGAGTCTGACATGGCCACCATATTCGATAAGCCATTTCGGTCTCTCTCAACTTCGAAGCAGTACTACTGTGCATGCACAACTACACCAACACTCATCGGCGCAGTTTGTTCAGCGTGGAAAAATATCGAGAAATCGCAGCTGTGGAGCAACACCACAATAATGTTCGACGATACAAATTCGGGCGCGCAAGCCGCGAAGTTGCGCTACCGGATCTCTAAATCCGGCCAACGTCCGCTCAACTTGAGCCTTGTGGAGGCCTTCAACGACGACGAGGATGGCAATTGCACTCTCTGGTACACCCATGTTCTTGACGTCCTCGAGGCGTATGCTCATCGACTCCAAAGCTTGGATCTGTTCTTGTCGGAGGGATGGAAACACGAACCTGCTATAGCTCGGATCGCGAAGCGCTTGCCCTTGCTCACCTGTGTCTCTCTACGCCCTGGGACTGGCCTCCAAGGCATGGAACATTTCAGCCTCTTTGCCCATGCGCCGAAGCTGCGTGAGGTCAGGCTTATTGATTGTTGCACTACGACAGTGTCACTCCCATTGGCACAGCTTGAGCACCTCGAGGTTGCCAGCCCTAGCAGTGTCGAGGAGTGTCTCGACGTGCTCCGCCTCTGCCCACGCCTGCGCAGCTATACGACCTATATCAACGACACACCTCGCGATTTCGCATCTGTGTTCCCGCCGATGACACACACGAAGCTCGAAGTGCTCAAAGTGATGGACAATAGCATGCCAGAGATGGGGATCCATACATTTCTTGAGGCGTTAACACTACCTATGCTGTGTTCACTCTCGCTATATATACGTGCCAAAGATTCACATGCAGGAATTCCTTCACTACTCCCATTTCTCTCTTGTTCCGCCGGAAAGCTGGAGACGCTATGTCTGGCAGGTCAGATGCCCTTGGAGGAGCAGCTTTGGGGGTGTCTGCAGGTGCTGCCCCAGCTGCGCAAGCTGGTGCTGAACAACAGATCACACAAGAATACCATTCTCACGCAGAGGACTCTGGATCGGATGAACCCCACCAAATATGGGGGCGTCGATGAGGAGTGCTCAAGGCAACTCCTTGCCCCAAATTTGGCGACATTCAATTATCATGGACCGATTGAGCTCGCCCCGCATGCGCTGGTTGAATTCCTCGTCGACCGATGGCACGGCCCTCCCGCCGCACACACTTCGCGCCATGATGTCGAATTCCAGCCCGGCGTAGGATTAGAAGGACGAACGGCGCGAGAACGGCTGCCACCGAGGGTGAATGCACCCTTGGTGAGGCTACGTTCAGTGGCATTCTCAACAGTGGCGCGGCGCCACTCTGATGAAAAAATCCAGTTTGATGATGCAGACACCGCAGTATTGCAGAAATTGCAGCAAGAGGGGATGAGCGTGGTATTTTGATCAAGGTGCACGCCAATGTTAATGTTGGCTTCATTATTGTCATATTAATACCTCATTAACGCGCGTGATAAACCTGAATAAAAGTGACTGTTTCTCAGATCTCTATTCTTACATGTATATAAAGCCCTCCTATAGCTAGTATGTAGCAAGCAAGTGGCAAGCAATATGGCGCGATCCTTGCAATGGGACGTGTGCAGATCGAATACAAACTTCGACACACTTTTGGTTCGATGGATCTTGGATCCACAGCTGCAGGAACTTGAAGGTTTTGAAGGCTAAAATTCGATGATTATGACCTTTTGCGTTGGGAGACGTTCAAGTTGAGAAGCCGTCAGTCACGATCTGTGACTGTGACGTAAGCCCAGCGCTTTGCTTCAACCAGCGTCGTTAACCCAACGTTAACCCTCCCTCCACCTGGAAATGTTGCAGAACAGCGCTGTACTAGTAGTAAGGCTCTCATCACTCTGTTGTTTTTAAATAATTCTCTGACTCTTTTTGTATGATAGATAGTCTTACACGTACCTAACCAGACCCAAGCCAGACCCAACCCCTCTCTCAATTCTCTATAAATCACCTTTTCATACTTCCTGAATTCCATCCTCGATGAGGCCGCCTTGCCATCCATTTTGCGCTCAAACAGCGTCATTGTCCATCACCGCAAGCAAGGCTCGTAACCGCGTAACCTGTCACATTATTCAAACTGTAGCTTCCACGGCGTCGCATCCTCCACGCTGAGGTACACCCCATTTTGAGCGCAAGTCTGCCAGCACAATAGGGACTCAACAGTATTACAAGTTCCTAGAGATGTCTGATACCTGCACGTTTCTAGGTACGTTGCTTTTTATTGTCTGAAACCCTTCTCTGATCTCTGTTGTCTGACAGCCCTAAGTTCTAAACGACTATAACTCGACAAAGCCGCCTTTGCGCGAATTTGAGTGTCGCTCATAAATGCATCTATTAGGTATGTCGCTTGTCTGTCTGTCTGCCAGCCCACACACATCTTCTCTACTCTTGCGACGAACATCGTACTGACAACGCATCACAGCTCTGCCTCCAATCCCAACCTCGCGTTCGTCGCCTGTGCCAACCACACATACACAACCCAACCTCGAGTCGAGTCGCGTCCGCCCGACCCGCCGCCTGCGCTGCAGGATGAAGACCTCGTGCCGCCAAAGATTCGCGAGGCTCCGGCGGATGCACCGCGGCCAAGGCGCGCCTCCAATGGGAGCTATTCCAACTACCAGCGGCCGCCGCTGGGAAGGATGATATTGCGAAGGACTGTGATGGCGGAAGGTGGATTCAAATCATGGAGTGGCCGTTCGCTTCGGAGGTACATCTTATCCGCTGCGTTTTTTTATCTTGCGCGATGGCTGATGAATGTTTTTTTTTTTTTTGTATGTACATAGTTGATATAGGCCAATCTGATCCGACCCCACCCACTCCCGACGCGCTCACCGACACACACACACACCAGGCAGCACCTCGTGCCGCCGCCGCCAATGACCACGACCCGATCCGACCACTATCTCCTCAACGCGCGCGCAGTCGACGACACCACGCCGTCGCCGCCCTCACTGCAGCTGCCCACGTCGTCGCCGACCTACGTCTCCCTCTTGCCGCGCATGGTGCTTCACGCCGACGGCGACGCGACGCACGGCAAGCATCCGTATCAGCATCAGCTACAATCCGAGCTTTCTGGCGTCAACGCAAACTCGATGGGAACGTCGCCTTTGAACGGATGCGCGAGCCGGCACTGAAGCTCCCAGCGCTGATGCTCGCTGGGCACGGAGGATCGAGGCAGGCCTGTCGACGAAGATGTAGAGATGGGTGCAGTGGAGGATGTGCATGAAAAGATGGCGGCGCGGAAAGAGCAAGTATGACGAGATGGGAGATGGGACAAGGCGATGGAACACGAGTTAGTGCATACGTCCGTCGCGCCGGAGGAGTTGCTCGCAGTTGAGAGCGCCTTTGGAAGAATATTATGTTTAAGCAAAAGTCATGCAAATTGCAATATCTGGTTATCAGTAGAGTTGGTTATAGGCCCCGGCGTGGTTGTCGTCTATCAGTAATCGTAACGCATCGGCGTCAAAGCCCATGCATGATTGGGCCCGGCATTCACCGAATTTTTTGTTCTCCAGCATTCATGTCAGTGAGTCACCATGGGTTACTTTTGTGAACGCTGCACTTCAACTTGGAACGTTACATTGACCACGTCCAAGACTTCAGCTCAGCACTAACGTATGACCGTTAAACTGGCTCGTTGACGGCAGGAGCGACTAAAGTAAGTCCATCTTCTGAATCCTCCATGACAATTTTCCTGTACCTAGCGTGGGTGTAGCGTGGTGTTGCGTAAATTGTGCTCAATGTACTTCTATAGGCCGACAATTGAACTCAAATATGTCAACCTCATCCAGTAATTGCTGTGACTGGTGCAAACGACACAGTGGCGATCTTTCATCTATCCCACACTTACCCAACCCCACGCCAGAGCAAGCACGCCAAATTGCCGACCTCGACGCCAATATTCAGAGCACGGATGACCATATCCAAGCGCTGATCAAACGGCGCGCAACGTCAAGCCGCAAGCGCAACGCGCTTGTGCCGGCGGTCAATCTTCCAACAGAAATACTTACCACTATCTTCGAAATCGCATGTTACCCAACAAACTCGGATCCCAGCCGTGATCATCGCATAGTCAAAGTGTTCCATGAACCATTTTGGTCGATCTCGACTTCGAAGCAGTATAATTGTGGCTGCACGACTACACCAACAGTCATCGGCGCAGTGTGCTCAGTGTGGAGAAATATCGCAATAGAAACATCGCAACTGTGGAGCAACATCAAAATAGCATTCAACGACGCAAATTCGGACGCGCAAGCCACGAAGTTGCGCTACTGGATCTCGAAATCCGGCCAACGTCCGCTCACTGTGAGCCTTGTGGAGGAATGCGATGAGGACGACGAGGACAGGGGAATCTGGCGCACCGATGTTCTCGACGTGCTCGAGGAGTATGCTCATCGACTCCAAACATTGGACATGTTCTTGCCGGAGGCTTGGAAACTCAAGCCTGCTATTATGGCTCTTATTGCGAATCGCTTGCCCTTACTCACAAGTGTCACTCTGCGCCCTGGGACTGGCCTCCAAGGCATGCAAAATTTCGACCTCTTCGCCCATGCGCCGCAGCTGCGCGAGGTCAGGCTTTTTGATTGCTCCACTGCGACAGTGTCACTCCCATTAGCGCAGCTCGAGCGCCTCGAGGTGGTGACGGGTGGCAACCTTAGCATGGTCCACGAGTGTCTCGAAAGGCTCGACCTCTGCCCACGCCTGCGCAGCTATACAACCTATATAAACGGCAAAGTTCTCAATTTCGTACCTGTGCTCTGGCCGATGACACACACCAAGCTCGAAGTGATTGAACTGATGGACAGAAGTGTGACGCAGGCAGATATCCACGCATTCCTCGGGGAGTCGACACTACCTATGCTGCGTTCCTTTTCGCTATATATACGCGCCAAAGATCCACTCACAGGAATCCCTTCACTTCTCCCATTTCTCTCTCGTTCCGCCGGAAAGCTGGAGACGCTATGTCTGGCAGGTCAGTTGCCCTTGGAGGAGCAGCTTTTGGGATGTCTGCAGGTGCTGCCCCAGCTGCGCAAGCTGGTGCTGAACAACAGATCGCACAAGAATACCAATCTCACACAGCGGACGCTGGATCGGATGAACCCGACCAAATACGATGAGGAGGGCGCAAGAAGGTGCCTTGCTCCGAACTTGGAGACGTTCTATTATCATGGATCGATTGAGCCCACCCCGCATGCGCTGGTCGAGTTCCTCGCAGACCGATGGCGCGGCCCTTCCGCTGCGCGCACTTCGCGCCATGATGTCGAATTCCCGCCCGGCGTAGGATTGGAAGCACGGGCGGCGCTAGAACGACGGCCACCGAGGGTGAATGCGCCTTTGACGAGGCTACGCTCGGTGGCTTTCATAACGATGGCGCGGTTCAACCGTCCTGATAAACCAGGGATCCTGTTTGATGATGCAGACACTGCAGTATTGCAGAGGCTGCAGCAAGAAGGGATGAGCATGGTATTTTGACCAACGTGCATGCCAATTTTGTCGCTTTGAGTGCACCTTTTCGGTCGAGAGCGCACACTTGGTTGTACCGTAGCCGTCGATATGCCTACTAAAGAGTTATGGTCTAGATAGCAAAGCGTCGCCGGGATGGTTGTGATGTTTGGTACTTACATTGAACAAAGTCTACTTATCTCCGTAGTTAGTCATTGTTCTGCCTGAAACATAGTCGATAATGTTGCTCAAATATCGGATGTTGCAAATTGGTTGCAAAAGTGCTAGAACGTCGAACATCATTCTTGACATTGAGCGCTTAACGGAGCGTTCAACGTCTGAAAGTCTAAGACATATATTCTTTTTTTCGACACATTGTACTGTGTCAATATTTTTAAAGTTGGAAATATGCTTTTAATTACTCTTATCTTTATGTCTACAAAAATTGCATCCTCCCATTATGTGAGTCGGTCCTTGGATGAGGTGCGGCGGAATGGGACGGGCGACACAGGGGCGTGGGAGACGGCGGTGGTCACATCATGTCACCCGTAGTCCGGCACACCGTCTGCGTTACCAATTTCCAGCGGAAGCGACGTCCTGCACCAAGCGGTCAGCACCAAGCGGTCATTAACAGTTCACCAACGGTCACCGTTGGATATTTGAACGTTGAATATAGAACGTTACTTTGACCTCATCCAGGGCTTCGGGTTTTAGCCTTAGAAAAAACACTGGTAAGCTTCGAAAAATTTTAGGTTTCATGTATGTTGCCATAGTCAGCCGCTGTCATTGGAACAGTAACTGACTATCGAATGGAACAGCGGCACCACCACACGAAAATTCTATTGTTTGAAATAACTTTCGCAAAACCGTCGGAATCGCTGGTTCAACAAACCTGGTTGCCTCAAGATTGTCCTCGGAAATAATTGCAATCACATCAGCTCCGAGTCGTCGACAGGAGCGACTAAAGTGAGTCCATCTTTCTCCGTGGCCCTTCTTGTACCTAACAAGGCTTTGTGCGATTTGTGGTCAGCCTATACTCCTATTGCAAAACAGTTGAACCCGGATATGTCACCCTTATCCAATAATTGTTGTCGCTGGTGCAAAGAAAACGATAGCGATCTTCCACCTATCTCCCACTTACCCAGCCCCACGCCAGAGCAAGCACGCAAAATTGCCGACCTCGATGCTAATATTCAGTGCACGGACGACGATATCCAAGCGCTTATCAAACGGCGCGCAACCTTAGGTCGCAAGCGCAACGCGCTTGTGCCAGCGGTCAACCTTCCTCCAGAAGTGCTTGCCATGATCTTCGAATTCGCGTGCTACCCAATAATAGTCTCGGAATATGGCAATCGCATGTTTTCACAGTTCGATCGCCCTTTTCAGCCGTCCTCAACCTTGAAGCAGCTCGACTGTGAATGCACAATTACACCAACACTCATTGGCGCAGTTTGTTCAGCCTGGAGAAATATCGTAATGGAAACATCGCAGCTGTGGAGCAACACCAAGATAACATTCAACAAAGCAAATTCGGAAGTGCAAGCCGCGAAGTTGCGCTACTGGATCTCTAAATCCGGCCAACGTCCGCTCAACTTGAGCCTTGTGCAGAGGCTCGACGACGTGGACGACGAGGGCAGTGGTGTCTGGTCCAGCGCTATTTTTGACATCCTCGAGGATTATGCTCATCGACTCCAAACCTTGGAGCTGGTCCTGCTGGATGCATGGGATTTCAATATTTCAATCCTGATATCGCGCATCGGTTGCCCATGCTCACACGCGTCAGTCTGCACCCTAGGAGTGGCCCCGAAGGTATGCAAGATTTCGACCTCTTCGTCTATGCACCGAAGCTATGCGACGTCACTCTTTATGATTGCTCCATCACGACAGCGTTGCTCCCTTGGGCGCAGCTCGAGCGCCTCGAGGTGACTAGCAACTCTGATGGGGCTGTGGATTGTCTCAGCAGCCTCCACCTCTGCCCACGCCTGCGCAGCTACATGACCCATATGGGGCGCTATAATTCAGATGTCGCACCTGCGATCACGCCGATAACACACGCCACGCTCGAAGTACTTGATGTTATGGACCATAGCATGACACAGGCGGGAATTAACGCGTTCCTCGGGGCATTGACGCTGCCTATGCTGCGTTCCTTTTCGCTATATGTATACGCCGAAGATCCACTTACAGGAGTTCCTGCACTCCTCCCATTCCTCTCTCGTTCCGCCGGAAAGCTGGAGACGCTATGTCTGGCGGCCAGATGCCCTTGGAGGAGCAGCTTTGGGAGTGTCTGCAGGTGCTCCCCCAGCTGCGCAAGCTGGTGCTGGACAACGGATCATACGAGAACACCGTTCTCACACAGAGGACTCTGGACCGGATGAACCCGACCAAATACGGGGCGGCCGATGAGGAGGGCGCAAGAAGATGCCTTGCCCCGAATTTGGAGACGTTCTATTATCATGGCCAGATTGATCCCACCCCGCATGCGCTGGTCGAATTCCTCGCAGACCGATGGCACGGCCCCTCCGCTGTGCGCACTTCGGGCGGCCATGATGTCGACATCCAGCCCAGTATCGGATTGGAAGCACGGATGGCGCGGGAACGACTGCCATCGAGCGTGAATGCGCCCTTGGTGAGGCGGCTACGCTCGGTGGCTTTCACAACCACGGATCGGTGCTACTTTGATGAACCAGAGATTCAGTTTGATGATGCAGACACTGCAGTATTGCGGAGACTGCAGCAAGAGGGCATGAGAATGGTATTTTGATCAAGGTGCAGGCTAATTTTGGCACTTTGAGCGCACCTTCCGGTCGACAGCGCACACTTGGCGGTACTGTAGTTTGTAGCCATACCGTATGTCAACAAAGTATAGTCGAGATAGTAAATCATCGCTGGGATGATTGTGATATTGCGAATTTGTTGCAAAAGTGCTAGAACGTCGAACATCAATATCAACGTCCAACACCCGACTTATTCATTCTAGTACTTCTCTTGGAGTGTTCGATTGCGCGTCATCCCAGTACATCAGAGCACCTTCTCAAGCTTGCAATACCAGCAATAAGTGTATCAAGTACTTGATTTTCGAACCGTCCGTGGGCGATTGTTCAAGTTGTGGCGTATTTTGATGGCGACACCTTGACTGACGGGGTACTCTCTGGTACTCTTCTGTTCCGTACTTATACCTTTCCGCTAGTCTCGAACCAGCTCTCCCGTCTTCGCATGCGCCAGCGTCTGTCCCCATGGATTTCGCTGCAGAAAGCATGGAATTAGAGCCCGCAAGGTCGGCGTTTTGTTCACCATCCTGGGTGTCTCGCTTTTCGGTGCGTCTGGACGTGTTTCGTAGCTCTCAGTTCAGCGTCTGATGGGGTTCATCTAGCGGTGTCGTTTCCGACGATATCGAAGCTGCTCCCGTTCGTGCGGATACCGACAATCGTGTTCTTCATCGGGAAGCATTTTGGCACGGGGGTCATATTGGCGACGGCCTTCATCCACCTCCTCGATGACGCGTTTCGCTCGCTGCAGGGCCCAGAAGTCGAGCGGCGGTACCCTGGCTTGGGGAAATGGACGCGCAATCATGTCAGTCCACTTTATCTTCTCAGAACATCCCTGTCTAACGAACACACTGCCTGGCCTCGCTGTTCTCCATCTTCATCATCGAATGTATGTCTCGCATTCCTCCCACACGGCATACTACCAACGGCTGGCCTCAGGTATCTCCACCTCCTACGTCGAACAGCTCCACGACAGGCCGGGGGGAGTGCAACGTCTGGTAGACGGAGAACCCGCCGTCCTTGGTACGACCTACGCTGGTTAAAACCACGCTGAGCTTGCTGTTCGGCGTGACGACGCCCGCTGGGATGGGCCTCGGGCTGCTTTTATGGCATAAACGTATATCTGCGGGCGATGAAGGTGTGTGTGATTTTTGTTTACTTTTTATTCGTTGTTCATGACGATGTTTTTTCTTTGTTGGTTTTCTCAACTTTTCTGCATATCCGCGTTATGTATCATGAGTTTTTATATGTACTAATGTCTCCCGCACTGGAGTTAGACTCGTAGAATTTCAATGACCGTTTTTGCCTTTTATGCATGGACGCAGATAAGATAAGATCCAGGTACAGCAGAGTCATCGACCAAATATTTGTGCAGCCGGTGCCGCAGCGTGGTAGTAGATAAAGGCTGGGCAGGATCCTCCTTCCCTCTCCCCACCTGCTGCCCACCATGGACGACGACATCGTCTTCCTCGGCAGCTCTCCAGCCACTGCCACCCTCCCCCACAGCCGCCCCGCACAGCGTCCAGTCACCGGTCAGTCTCACATCTCTCCATCTTCCCCCATCAGTCCTGCTGATCGCTGCATCCCAGGTGTCTCGCTGCATGTCGAGAAGAACGGGTCCATCGATGCCCACTGCCTCTCGTTTCGCAGGGCAGCGGGCACCGTCGTGCCCATTGGCCGCCGCTCTGCGCTGGATCCGGAGCCCGATGACAGCACGACGGCCGCGAGCTTCCGCTGCGCTGTGGTGAGTCGCCGCCATGCCAAGATCGCCTTCGCCGACAGCGGCCATGTATGTGTTCTTCCCGCTATCTTCGTTGATCTGCACTAATCCATACGATGCACAGGCGTACCTCATCGATCTGGGCTCGCACCACGGCACGCATGTGCGCAGCGCCGCCGCGGACAGGCCTGCCCGGGCGCTCAAACCCGAGACGCCCACGCTCCTCGTGGACGGCGACGTCATCACGTTCGGCAAGACGGTGGGCAAGGGCGACGAGCTCGTGCGCCCCATCGTCGTGCGCGCGGAGCTCCTGCATGACGCACACACCCCGTCTCCCGCGCCGCCCTCGCGCTGCCGAGCGCGTCCCCGGCGTCGTCGAAGGCGTCGTCGGGACGCTACGGCATCCGCACGAGCGCGTCGTCGTCGTCGGACGAGAACGACGGGTACTCTGACATCGAGGAGATCCCGCCGCCGCCTGGTGCGAATCTGTCGCCGTCGCAGGAGCAAGCGCCAGCTCCAGCTCCATCGTCTCAGACATCGTTCATTAATTACCCGCTGCCCTTCAAGTTCAAGCATATCACCGCCCTCAAGCGGTTCCTCCCGCCTATGCAGCATGCTCCTGAGGATCACACTCATGGTCGTGGCTACCGAAACCCGCAGCCGGACGCCCCTGCCACGAACTATCACTCGCACTTCCACCCCACATCCGCGCCGCTTCGACTCCCCCCTCCGGCGCCGCACGTACATTCCATGCCGACGTTCGTCGAGCGACCGCTTGCGCACCTCTCGGGGCTCTCTCAGTTTTTCTTCAGTGGTCGCGGTGCCAGCCAGCCTTCAAATGCATCCGACTCGATCAACGCGCAAGGTGGTAACGCAAACGCCGACACCAACGTGGAGAATGCGCCAGCCGAGTCGCCCAGCGTGAACCTCGCAGCGGAGGCGGGAAACATGCACGCGCTGCCCGCGCTGGCGTCTCCGTCTTCGCTGCTCCCCCCCGCCGAGATCGGCGAGGCGTACAAGCGTTTCATGTCGCAGCGGTACCCCGATCCAGACGACAACTACTACGACGACGCCCTCCCCTACAAGCGTCCGGACTGGAGCGAGCTGTCGGGCCTAGAGCCCTTGTTCTCGTTCCATCGCGCGAACAGCCTGGATGGGACGGGAAAGCGCGCGGGCGCGGCCCCCGCGGGCAGCGCGCCTCCCTCGCTGGTCGCCGCGCATGTGTCGTCGGAGGAGGAAGACGCGGACGCGGACTCGGACTCGGAGAGCGACGACTCGGACTTTTCTGCGGCGTCGTCGCGGAATTCCGAGCGGGACCAGCGGGAGCGGGCGCGCGAGAAGGAGAGGGGGCGGGAGAGCCCGCGTGCGGCGGACAAGGGCAAGGGCCGCGCGATGGTGGTCGACGCGGTCGACGCGGACGAGGGCGGCGAGGCGGATATGGACATCGAGAACGATGTGGATGCGGCGGTGGAGCTGGATGCGCTGCGCAGGCGGGCTGACAAGACGAGCCAGGCGGTGATACGCCGCATCGAGGAGGCGGTAGCGCGCTTGCAGGCACGTTTTGTTTCTCTTGCTAATTAGTTCTTTTCTAATTCTAATTGTTTATAGGCGGACCTCACTATCCATCGCGGACAGACCAAGGCGACGCTGGCGAGACACACGAACCAGATGGAGGTGTTCGACGGCCGGATCCGCGAGGTCGACGCGGAGTGCGGCGTGCTGTGTCTGCGGGTGGAGACCCTCGGCGAGCGGCTCGGCGTGGTCGAGATGGACGTGGCGTCCACCGAGGCCAGCTTCAACGCGCTCGAGGCGGAGGCCGAGAAGGAGCGCGCGAGCGAGGACGTGAGGCAGGAGGGCGTGCACGCTGTCCAGGCGTTGATCGCAGGTGCGTATCCTTTATTTCATCACGCTCTTTTCTTCTTTTTTATTTTATATATGCTGCGCTGACCATGTAATTTGCAGAGGCGCAAGAGGAGCTACGCGCGCTGAAGGCGCTGCGCGCCGAGGCGGAGGCCGTTGCCGCCCTCGCCCGCCCGCCGCAGGTGCAGGAGCACGAACAGGTACGTGGTGCAGTCTACACACATGCGGCCAGACCAGACGCCGATGACGGTGACGCCCCTCAGCCGCCGGTGCTTCTGCCGTCGTTGAAGCGGAAACGCGATGACAGCGACGAGGACGCGGACGCGGACGAGGCGGCACGCGGCAGCGAAAACGGGCTCCCCGTGCTCGCCGTCTCTACCTCTACCTCTACTGCTGAGCCTTCGGAGGAGGAGGAATTAGCAGAGCTACGCGCGCTCGAGAGGGCCCTCGCCATGCAAGCCAGCGCACGCGACAGAGCCATCTGCGACAGAAGCGTCTGCGGCAGCAGCTACGCCCCGCCGCCGCCCCGCGCAAGCGCGCGCGGCGGGTCGCGGGCTCATGGCGCGCACGGCGACGGCCGTGGGCGTCGGCGCGGTGGTGACATGGACGGCGCTCGCATTCAGCTAGACGCGCCTCCGACTGTCCGTTATGATGGCGTGATGAAGGCGGGGGTGTCGCGGCGGGCGAATGAGTGCGGGGGCTTCCAATGGCCTCGTGTAAGTTGCGGTTTGAGAAACCCGCTGGAGTGGCGAGAAGCAAGTGATGATGCCTCCATGCATTGATCATGTACAATATGTATTAATAGGGACGTTGTTGTTTTCCTCTTTTTCTTTTCTTTTCTTTTCTTTTTCCAAGTTCTCTCCGGTGTATAGTTTCTTCGTGACCTTTTCTGTTGTATTTTCACTTCACTCTCTCTCTTTTCTCTTTCCATCTGTGATTCATCGGCATCGACGCACTGGATTGTCTGCAAATCCGTGTAACCCCCACAATTTCTACTCGCCGAATACGTTTGCGGGATGTAGCTGTAAAATTATTAAATTTGTTCCTGTTGTAGAGTACTCTGGTGTAGTACTGCAGAAACTGTATATAACTCTTTTTCAATTGCATGAGTTCGAAGCTTCGTTGAGCGCCCAATCTGATGGTGGAATCCACTGAGATGAAAGTGAAATGATTTTGCCGTTCGACGTTCTAGCACTTTTGCAAAAAATTCGCAACATCAAACATTTGAGCAGCGTTATCGAATACTTGCTAGGGAGAACGACACGTGTGAGCATGGGCAAGTGGTAGTACATATGAAAACTACATGATACATAATCGGATATGTAGAAAACTAAGAAAAGAAAACACACAACCAATGAACACCGACAATGACCAACCAATACGCAAATCGTACACTACCTACGGATCGAGAGCAGGACAAGAAGTAACCAACAAAAACAACGAAGCAGGCTCAACCCCCACAAAAAAGCCAGGACAGCATCTTTTGCGCACAAACACATCTATAAAATCCAAGAAACAAAAACCACACCACCACTCCATCCCAAGCGCCCCACCCAAGGCTCACTCGCCCAGCCCGATCGTGACCATCATCCCGACGCCCGCCAGCAGGCTGAGCACAGCCAACACGCGCTTCCCCGGCGACGCCCTCTGCTCGCCGTCCCCTTGCTGCTCCTCGACCAGCACGGCCGGGATCGCAGCCGCCTTGCGCTTCGCCGCCTTGGGAGAACGGGGGGGCACGGTCGGGCCGTGGTCGGGCTCCTCCTCGGGTTCGTCGTCCTCGTCCTCGTCTTCGTGGGGATGGTCGTGGTCGTGGGGATGGTCGTGGTCGTGCTCGGGCGGGTGCTCGTCGCCCTCATGGTGGTGGTGGTGGTGCGTCCCGCCCTCGACGTCGCCGAACACGAAGTCCCCAGCGAGCATCTCCACCGTCGCCGCGTAGATGAGCAGCCCCGCCGACATCGCCGACATCACGCCCTGCACCATGAACATCCTAGCTGCTCACAAAAACAACATGAAAAACACAAAAATAAATACGCAAAAATTACACACACCTTCATCGCCCGCAGATATCCGTTTATGCCATAGAATGAGCCCGAGGCCCATCCCAGCGGGCGTCGTTACGCCGAACAGGAAGCTCAGCGTGGGTTTGAACCAGCGTACATCCATCAGATGCCCACGCAGGTCGTACCAAGGATGTCGGGTTCTTCGTCTATCAGACGTTGCACTACCCCCGACCTCTACGTCACTTGCAGACTCATCTCTGCGTTCGTCTATGGTACCATCCATTTCCGTCTCTCCTTTTTCCTCTTTGGGAGAGCTGGGAAGGGCAGCTATACGAATACCCAACGAGAGTCCCTCAAAGAGCTGATGAAATATCACCGCCGTCGTAAGCGAAGCTAAGACAGGGTTAGCCGAAAACAACAGACTCAAAAAACCACATACTAAAATCCGTCCCCGTCGTGATAGCCAGCGTCATCCCAATCACAAACGAATGTATCATAATCCCCAGCTGCAGCACCAAAATCCCGATAACCTGGCGCCGCCGCCCTATCCGCGGGCGCTCCTCCTCCCGCCGGCCCTCGCGCTCAAACCCCACATCCACCCCATACTCATCGTGCCCATGCACACGGTCCTTCGTGATCGTGAGCCGACATATCCGGGGCGAGTTGTGGAGCACCTCCACGGGCACCCCCGGGAACTTCGCGGGGAGGTGGTGGTTGTACAGGCTGGGCTCCGTGTGGTGCCGCCGCGGCGGGTGCGGGGCAGCGATCAGGGGCGTGCGCTCGGTGATGAGGGCGGTGGGGGGTACCTTGGCGCTCGGGGAGGCGGCGCGGGAGGCGGGGACGGAGGCGACGGGCGAGGGCGGCGCGGAGGGCTTGTCGTGGAGCTGCTCGACGTAGGAGGTGGAGATATCTGAGACCGGCCGTTAGTGGGTATGGCCGTGTGGGAGGAATGCGAGACATACATACATTCGATGATGAAGATGGAGAGCAGCGAGGCCAGGCTACATGTTCGTTAGACAGTGGGTGTTCTGAAAAATAAAGTGGACTGACATGATTGCTCCTGTCCACTTCCCCAAGCCAGGGTACCGCCGCTCGACCTCTGGGCCCTGCAGCGAGCGAAACGCGTCATCGAGGAGGTGGATGAAGGCCGTCGCCAATATGACCCCCGTGCCAAAATGCTTTCCGATGAAGAACACGATTGTCGGTATCCGCAGGAACGGGAGCAGCTTCGATATCGTCGGAAACGACACCGCTAGACGAACCCTCATCAGACGCTGAGCTGAGAGCTGCAAAACACGTCCAGACGCACCGAAAAGCGAGACACCGAGAATGGTGAACAAGACGCCGACCTTGCGGGGCTCTACTTCCATGCTTGCTGCAGCGAAATCCATGGGGACAGACGCTGGCGCATGCGGAGACGGGGAGAGCTGGTGCGAGACTCAGCGGAAAGGTATAAGTACGAAGCTGAAGAGTACCTCGTCAGTCAAGGCGTCGCCATCAAAATACGCCACAACAACCGCCCACGGTGGTTCGGAAATCAAGTATGCTTGTACGTTGATTTATGGGGGTGCATCGCCAGCCTAACTGAGGCGGTTCTTATCGATGGAACGTGCCTAAAAAACGTACAATTTTTGTGGGTCGATGCCAATTATTTCGAGCGTTGAAAAAGAAGTACTAAGTACCTCAGTGAGCCATGCTTAATCATAGGCGCCCAAGATTCAGAATGGTCTCGAAACAACCGAAGTACAGGATCCACCAAACTCCTAATCCAGATTCAAGTAAAACCAACAGGTATCATCAAGAGGTCCGCTCTCAGATCAACATTTCTTGCTCTTTTACGACACTGACGGGCAGTTGCCGAGGCGAAAAAAGGTTCAAGTAACCTAGTAGGCGTCCGTCGACATTGCGAGCGAGAGGAAGATAACTCATATGACAGCGAGGTGTACTTTCAGCTTTTCAACCGACCCACCTGAAATAGTCTCCTGTACAGACAGACTCCTAAATAGAGTGATCACAATCGATCATTCCTATACGCCTGAGATACGTTCCGCTATTTGATCCACCATGAAGTTGGACCTGACTTTGGTCGCTTAAATCGCTGAGCACAGAGCGCTCAAAGTTCAAACGTATTAAACATTAAGCGCCGATTGCCAAAATGCTAACTGTCCCAAGAACACAACAGACTGTATGGCCTTTCATGGCAGAACATCTCTTCTCTCCAATGATAGCTGGATCAACAACCCGATCGAATTCAGATCAACGCAGACAGTCATCCACAGAATCAGCGGGACGACCCTCAGCCTATTCCCCAATCCCCGTCAGCCGCCCCCGCGTCGCGCTCAATGTCAGCCTCACCTCCCCCATATAAAAACCGCCCTTACTCACCATCCCATCCCCACCGCCTCCACAGCGTCTACTCCCACATCCACATCCAACTACTCCCACATCCACCCCACCCCACCACCCTCCCCTCACCTCACCAACCATGTTCGCCAAACGCATCACCGCCATCTTCGTCTTCAGCGCCCTCCTCCTCGCGGCGCCCGGCGCCCTCGGGAAGCCCATGCCCGCGCAGCCGAGCGGCCTCGCGGGACGGGCGAGCTACAACCACCTCCCCGTCCCCAAGCACGCACCCACGAAGCTCATGAACACGTACAAGGGCCACCACCTCGGCGCCGCGAAACGCGCCGCCAAGGCCGCCAAGTCCTTCGCGCACCTCATCTACAGGCAGGACGCCGACGCTGATGTCGACGCCGATGCCGACGAGGCGGAGGTCGCTACGGAGGACGCTAACGGCGAGGACGCTAACGGCGAGGACGCTAACGGCGAGGACGCCAACGCTGAGGAAGCCAACGGCGAGGAGGCCACCGGCGAGGACGCCGACGTCAGCGTCGCCAAACGCGCCGTCAAGGCTGCCAAGTCCTTCGCGCACCTCATCTACAGGCAGGACGTCGACACCGACGCCGACGCTGACGCCAACGCTGACGCCGACGCTGACGCCGACGCTGACGCCGACGCTGACGCCAACGCTGACGCCGATGCTGACGCCGACGCTGACGCTGACGCCGACGCTGACGCCAACGCCGACGCTGACGCCAACGTCGAGGACGCCGAGGCCGAGGTCGTGGACGCGGTCAAGAGAGCGATGCGCACCAAGAAGCCCAAGGGCGACAGCTCCTACACCGACATCGACAGTTACACGGACGGTTCCGGTTCCGATTCCGACGGTTACACTAAGGGCAAGGGCGAGGTAGGCGAGAGCAAGAGCAAGAGCAAGGGCAAGAAAGCTACGCGCACCAAGCAGGCCAGGGCCGACAGCGACACCGACAGTGATATCGACAGCGAGACCGACGTCGACGACTCGACCGAAAGCGAGGTGGCCGAGGTCGAGGACGCTGTGCTCGAGGGAAGACAGGACACCACCGAGGAGGTCGAAACCACCGAAGGCGCCGTCGAGGACCTCGGCGACGATGCCGAGAAGGACGGAGACGACATCGAAGGCGACTTTGAAGAGGCCGAGGAAGCCACCCTCGAGCAAAAGGCGGACGCGGATGCGGAGGTCGAGACCAACGAGACTCAGACGACCAGCGGCAATAATAACAACGGCGTCCAGAACCTGGCCACGAGCACCGGAAGCGATTTTGTCAACCTCCAGCAAACCCAAGCCCAAAACGGTCAGAACGCCATCTCGAAGCAAGCCACCGACATGGTGAACACTATGACCGCTGTCCAGGGAGACGTTCTCAAAACCCAAGGCGACATCTTCCAAGGGAACCAGAATGCAGCCAACGATATGATAAACTCCGGGACCACCAGTTCCGAGGACGAAAATACCGGCTTCGCTAATATCATCAATGATGATATTTTCGGTTCAATGGGAAACAACATCTGAACCGATGACTCCGAAGTTGGAAGCGTAGATGGATTCTTTGGCTGAGGGTTTCAGCGGGTCTCCGCCACTCTACTTCTAGTATACCACTCTTTTTTTTATGTTTATTACCCTTCTATAGCGCATATATCCTGGTTTCTGAAAACATCTGAGAGTTTAGTCTGAAGCACACTGGGATGCAAGAGAACGCACTTCAACGCCTGGGTGGTTGGTGCTTTCTTGACTTCGACCTTCTAATATCGGTCAGGACAGAAGATAGAGACGCAGTTGAAGAAAGCGTTGTCAAATTGACCTCGTCAAACTTCAAACAAATAAATGACAACACTAGCGTCTATTAATAGACTACGGACTCCCCTGATTTTCGTTCGTCGCTCGTTATATGGTCTGAATCGAATTTAGTATAGGAGAAACGAACATACTAAATAAAAGTTCTGAAACGAAACCACACATCAAATGTTCAAGGAAAGTTCATAATCGAAAATGTTTAACAACCCCTCTCCCGACTCGTACATCGACAAAAACTATATAATCCCATCCCTCCAGCGCTTGTTCTACATCAAGGCCTCGTTCTCGATCCATACCATCCAGTCTTTTCCCTTATCCGTCGCCCAGCTCGCCCGCCACACTTAAACCACCATGCTCGCCTCGCGCCTCGCAGCCCTCCTCGTCCTCTCCGCGCTCTTCCTCGCCGTCTCCTCGAACCCCGCAAGGACGCTCAAGCAGTTCGACATGCGCCGCGCCTTCGGCTCCGAGTCGTACCTGAAGACGGCGAACCTCGGACACGGACCCAGCAGCAGCCGCACCCCCAGTGGCCCCAGCAGCACCGCCAGCCGCAGCGGCCCGAGCGCGAGCCCACGCCTGCACGGCCGTTATGTCACCCACACAGTGCAGGTGACGGAGCACGGATTTGGCGCCAGCTCGCCGGTGGCGCCTGGATATGGATCGAATTCTCAATCAGGCAGAGGAGGAGGCTGGGGCGATTAGGGGACTTTGCGACATTGGGTCCCAGGAATCGATACTAGTGAGTTGAGTTCTCAAGCGACGCCGTTCAACTAATAATGTGTTCTTGCTTCAGATAGCTTCCTCATCATCTTGATCATTTTTCTCTCTCTCTCGGTCTGGAATCATGTAGCACATTTAGTGTATAATTTCGTTGTATCTTCTGCATCGCTCATCGTGTAATAAATTGCTCTGATTGTACTCTATGACCTTGGTGTGCTCTTTAAAGTGCACCCTGCGTGATTCAGATAGCGAAATAGCACTATTCAACATATATATACGGCGAGCATAATCTACAACACAAATCCACGTACATCCATAACATATCTATAAATTAACAAGGCCAGCCTAACGATACATCATCGCACAAAACAACTACTCAAACATCAGAAAGCAAACATCTCGAATCAAAAACAAGGAAACCCCTACCCATCAACCAGAACCGTCCACCTTCGTAGGCATCGGTTCCACCCCAACCACCTCAACGTGTTCTCTGATCCACGCCAAAGACTCCGCATTCGCAGCGAAATGGTGCCCCAAATGGAGTCGCGTCAGCGGTATCCCCGCCCCCTCGCGCACGGCGATAACACGATGAAGAAGGGGCCTGCTCACATAGGGATCGCCTCGAAGCGAAAGAGACCGCAGAGCAGGAAAAGCCAGAGTGGAAACGGAAACGGAAGATGAGCTAGGAGCGCTTGGTGTTGTTTCCGAAGGGCCAGACAATAGATGTGGAGAGGGAGTAGTCAGCGGGGTTAGTTGTTGGAGCAGCGTGTTGGAGGACGCAAAGCCATCCAGGGAAAGGCGGCGCAGGTGTGGAAAAGCCACGGCGATGTTAGTATAATATGGATCCTGGGGGTCAGTGGGTATGAGATCCGTCATGCCAGTGAGCGTCAGTGAGGTCAGCGCGAGATATTCCGAAGCATAGGAAGTGAAGATATCGACGATGGCCTTCCACTGGGCTTTATCCATCAAGTTCGCGAAGTGAAGGGACCGGATACCGGGAAAAGTGAAGATACGAAGGAAGGCCGACGTGTAGTACTTGGTCGAATCTTGCGGCGACCAGGTGCGTTCAGTGAATTCGACACGGAGGTGCTCAAGACGAGCAAGGTCTACGGTTGCTTCTATTTCCGAGAGGTTTGAGAGAGATAATTGCTGGCCTTCTTCGTCTACATCATCCCCCAAGATGCTGAGAAGTGCTCGTTTCGGATTGAGGTCGCATAGAAGGAGGTTGACAAGAGCTTTGAGCGATTGAAAAACACTCTTCAGCTTCGTGTGGGTAGGCCAATGGACTCCACGGAGTTCAAGCGTCGTTATTGTAACGCCAGACATAGCTTGGCAGCCCCAATGAAGACTGCATGTCCGAAGGACAAGGCGATTTGGGAAACGATCGTGTGTGGTCCCGCGGTTGTATGACATGATTGTGGGTGATTTCTCGTTCAGAGAAGTGGAGCTGTCATGGAGAGAGAGCGCGTCGAGTTTGGGATAGGCGAAGAGCTGGATGAAAATAGCTATCCTGTAAGATAGCCATTCAGATGTGTAGATCGTTACGGAGCGTAGTTCGGGGAGGAGGATTTGGGGATGAGGGTCGTTCCATGCTTGGTTTGGGAAGACCTGGTTCAGCACTTGGCGAGGGCTAATGTGCAAGGTGAGATTTTCCAGGCATTCCGAACCTCCAAGCACTTCGTTCAACTGTGGGTACTCTGGCCACGTACCATATCCCCGAATTTCAAGCGTTTTGAGGCCTCTGAGTGAAAAGCCGAGGTTGTTGATATCGATATTGCGCAAATGGAGGTGCTTCAACCGGGGGAGGTGGCCTCCGAATGCATGACTGGGGATCGAGATATTTCTCCCGGGGCCGTGATACGTGATGTCGAGACGTTCAAGGAGCGGGGCGCCACCTTCATGTTCGAGCAACGTTAGAACGAAGTCATTCACGATGGTCACTGAGAGCTGCTTCCAGCGATGAATATGTGCCATCAGCTTTCCTATTATCTCTTCCGCAATTGTGGACTCCCAAAAACCCAGCAGCCGGATATTCAGTGGGTGTTCCATGGAACGGCTGAGATATTGTGGAAGGGCGTCTAATTGGGAAGAGACATTGTTAGGGGAAATATGGATGACGCTCCATAGAGAAGGAGTGTGCAGGACCAGCTGCTGGAGCCTTGGAGAGATTCGCGAGGCAAGCGCACGGAAAGCGGTATCCGGGGCGTCGTCTGCATTGAAGTCGAGGTAGCCAAGTTCAAGGATGTGTGATAAGATCTCGTTGGGAAGGTCTAGGAATGATACTTGGAGTGATGTGGGGAAAGAATGGACGTCTGAGAACTTGGCAACCCCTCCTCGTGTAGAGCGATCTGCGAAGTAATGGCTAGCGAGACTTGTGACTCTTGTGAACACAGAGAACGCGAAATGTGTCCAAGAATGCTTACTCTTGGCTGTTATTAGGGGTATTCAGAGGATGGGTAACGCATGGAGTGTCGAGCGGAGAACCGAGCTTCATGAGAGTACGGGAGAGAAATGTAGCATGTAGGTTTTCGACGAGATCGGACGTGGCTATGCCGCGTTAGCATAGTCCCGCGCCGGACCGGTCGGACAAGTTGCCTAATCAGGAGCAAACGACGATCATTCGGCTCGCACTTTGCTCGCCTCTCTCGCACAACTCTCGCACTTCAAGCAAGCGCTACCAGCAAATTTCAGGTTACGATTCTTTATCATTTATATTGAATACATGACATTCACAAAAGAGTTAGATTTGATAACGGAACTTAGGATGTCTATATCCCATGTTTCGAATCTCCTCTGGCGACATTCCCTGCAGGCGATGGTCCCGTTCACCTCGATTTCGTTTCGCGTTTTCCCATCGGAGGTATTGTGCTCCGAGCACAGTTAGAGCTAAAGCAACGGTCGCCATACTTAAATTGAGACTATTTCCTCTGTGGAAGTTCGGGGAGTCCTTGGGAAGATATGTCCAAACACTGTCGCAAATTTTGTGAGTCTACAGTGCACACTTGGTCCTTTAGAAAGCTCACGCAATAACGGAGCCAATCGTTCCAATGCCTGTTGGTGTTAGCCCCAGCGCTATTCTATATTTTGGACATTACGAACCGGTAATAGCGGCTGCAGTGACGGCGCGCATCGTATCTGGGGCAGCGTTGTCCGTTCCCCAGATCAGAAACTGTAATTCAAAAAAACAATTAAATATTGATGGTAGAGCTTTGCGATTTCAAACCTCACCATCGGTCCTGCAGGATCACTTCCAACAAGAGAGAAAAAGCAAGCGGCATACCTATAACGCCATAAATTATCACACAACTTCAATGAACACCAGAAATACACACCGGGCATGTGGGTTCTTGGTACTCACTGCCATAGCGTATCCGACCACTTCCAGCACTAATGTAACCACAATAGGCGTCGCTCTTTGCTTCATATAAAAGCTCCAAAAGACGATTATCAGACCCCAGACCGCAGCCACTGCGTATGGAGGGACAGTTCGAAGCTGAGCTTCTACAACAGCTAAACCGACGTGAGTACACTTCTGCTAGCCAAAAAAAGACATATGCAAACAAAAATGACCAACTGCAACATAAGTCAGCTCTTTTAAAAATATTTATATGGCCAAGATGACGCACGGGAGTTGACTACAGTTGGAAGGAACAGACTAAGGCCTTGGAATGATATATCAATCATCAGAAAGCACACGGAGCAAAGCAGAGTCTGTCCAAAATGCACAACAAGTAAAGGGTTTAATAGGCAGTGCACATATTTTTACGAGAGCATACCCAGATATTGAACGAACGGAGAACAAGCCTCAAAGTCGCAGGTTCCTTTTTCCCATCGGTTTTCACGATTTGATCTGCATTCAATCGAGTAATCGTAAGTCTGCGCTCAGCATCATTCAGGAAACGCGACTTTAGTGGGTCTGCAGGAATGAAGAACAATAGAAGGATGCCGATAGAAGTTGTTATAATTCCTAATAAGAGCCGTTCACAATCTGACTTGAAGGCTGAAAGCACGATAGCCTACCTTCGACAAAAAAGATCTAAATCCACGACAGGTCAGATTTCGCAATAGTATATGCTAGAGACTCACCTTCCTCCACGACTTTACCACTCCAAAATCACGGATGGACAAAAGGCCCGAAGCCAAAAGACCACCAACTAAATAATCACGAAATAAGAATGAATTCCAATGCTTGAAGAGACAACGTACAGGCACCAGCGAGTGTAGGTGATAGCCCAAAGAATATTCCAATCCGAATCACGAGTTCTTTGCGGCGGTAGTACTAGCATGGATCGAATAAGTATGGTCCAGAGTACAAGTACATACTGAAAGTTGAGCCTTGACGCACCCGCGAAAGTAAATATACAAGGGCAGACTAAAAGTCAATAGCATCATTAGCCTTAGTCTAAGTAGCAGTTGATCAATATTGAATGCCATACCAAAGTTCCTGCTTCCGATATTCCAAGAAGAACTCGAGTAGCTATCAACTGTGGGTAGGTCTTGATAAACGCCGTGGCGAGCGTTATGATTCCAAAGAGGATGATCTGGATCGCGATCCATATAGAGCCGACCCGTTTCATGACGATGTTGGAAGGGATATCCGCGACTGTGTACTATGATTAACAATAAATGTAGCTCTCCATTAGACTGTGTTCAAGTGCAAAGAAGTACGCTATGGCCTTACGCAAACATAGAAGATTGTCAATGCGATGTTGAAGTCGAATCCGACCATTCCCAAGTCTTTTTCCAATCCTGAAGAACAATGAGGGGTGTCAATTCAAGAAAAGGATAAAAGAGTTACCAGCTATCTTTGCATTCCCTAATTGTATGCTTAAGAACGATTAGACAGAGGTTTAAGACGAGACGTACCTATAGCGGTCCTAGTGAAGGATACACCGTGACTATCGATCAATGATTGAGTTCTTCAGTCTTATTGAGTACAATGTTTACCGATCAATGAAGTTCAGGCAATCTATCAAATTGACCAATTGATTAGAGAATGAAAGTAAGGCCTTTGCACTCACATATGAGGGTAAATAGGGGCAACAGCGACCAGTCCAGCTTGCGTAGTAACTTCTTCTCCAGGATCGGATCAATAAGCTCCGTCTTATCCATATTATTCGAGTCCATGGACGACTTCGGTGGGCTGGCGCCAGAATCCAGTGGAGCATCGTTGGAAGGCTGAATTTTCTCCTCTGACATTCTGAGCAAGGAGTTAACCACTTGGATGAGGGGTCTGGGAAAACATTAATTACAGCGAACATCTTCTCTTTTACGTGGCCGGCGACAGACCAGCCGGTTATGGTTAGACTAAAACCAGCCGTTATTTCCTCCCAGTTTCCTCCTCGAGTTGAATACGGAATGAGTATCAATCTTGTCATATATTAGATCCCACCTAACTCCACGTCCTGAAGCCACGGCTGCTTCTTTACACTACGCTTGAGTTGATCAAGTGATCATTATTTTAGTTCAACTACTTACTAAGTTACTAGGATTTATATAATTAGAATGTATATGTGATATATGCTCGTCCGTAAAATATAGCAAAGATTAGGACTCCTGTAAAGAGATCCAGACAAAATCCGTGATCATTTCTCATCTTCTGAACTGAACAATATCTCCTTTGGGAATCCCAAACCTTCTCTCAACCACCATGTCGACCTTCGCACCCCCTTCGTAAACCAGAACGAGAAGATTCTGTTTTGAGCCGCTTTTCCCGCTTTTTGTTATCTGGATGGGCGTTGTTCAGTGTAACAGATCCGGTAGCCCTGTCAATAAAGAATCGCGGTCCCTCGGGGTCTGGAGAGGACGGCAGTGGTGTTGGAGGCGGCGGTTGGGCGATGGGCTCATTCGGGCTATTACAACGTCGCTTCTTGCGTGGGCGAATGTCTTGCTCAGTCTCGGAGGCATTGTCGTCCGCCGAAGCCTTCTCCCCATCGTCTTCGTCTGCTTCACGTCGGCGCTTGAGAAAAATTCGTTCTGCCAGCCGGTATACGAATCCCGCCAGCGGGGAGCTCTTGACCTCTGGAGGCTCTGCCGGTACATTGGCTTCAACTAATGGACTAGCCAGTTCTTCGGACGCGGGAGGATTGGTAGCCTCTGGTTCTGGTTCTGGTTCTGGTGTCTTGGCGCTTAGCGGAGCAGGACTGTCCTGGCCTCTCATATTAGGCGCAATATGCACTTGCTTGGCCCTGCGAGGTAATGTTAAATGCGTACAGGGAGTCAAGAATGATGTAGAAGACGTACTTTAATTCCGATCTACAATCTACCTCATCCGAGTCTTTGTTCAAGTTGTCGTCGCTATTGGCATCGACATCGTCGGCGTTGTCGTAGTCGTCGTCGCCGCCGCCGCCGCCATCACTGTCGTTGTTATCTTCATTGACGTCGTCGTCGTTGTCGCCGTCTTGAAGTGTTGCACCGCGCTCAAGGAAACCATAACGTTCACCAAACGCTGCCAGCTCTCTGATATAGTCGACTGTTTCCTGTCCGCAAATTCGCACGATTTCATCAAGGAAGTCCTTGAATTTAGCCTCTTCTGCCTCAAGCATGGCCTTGGTCATAGTGACCTCTGCAACGGCGTCTTTCGCCGCAGAAACTGCAGCTTGCAGCTCCAATTTCAAGGCCTCATATCGGGCCTCCTGTTCTTCAAGCATGACCCGCAGCCAATCTGGGCTGAGCGGTTGCACGATGTCCTTTCCGGTGTTCTCGTCCCGACCGACGACCGGTGCGCGAGGAGGATATACGAGCTCGTGTTCAATCCTGCTAGGTGGCGCCCAAGCCGGCTCCTGACTGGGAGTGGGACTCTCGCTATCCTCGTGCCCTGCTATGAAGTCTTGAACGGGAATCAGGCGTTCGGGAATGGCTGATACTTTGGGATTCCATGGCCCATCAAGATCCGGATCCTCCATGGAAAGGAGTCTCTTTAACGTCTTGTGGTATGACGGCTGACGACGAATGACTGGACCGCGCCGCAAGTGAACGGGGAGTAGGGGAAGCTGCTCATTGTACTCGCAGAACAATTTGATAAGGTCGTCCGAGTCCATTGAGTCGGCGTCGGATATACGAAAAACCTGGAAGGGATTGAGCAATCGGCGATTGGAAAAGGCCAGCGGATAACGTACCCTGGCATAATCTCTTTGCAACTCCAGGCTCAAATTATCTTTGAATTCCTGTTGTGAGATCCATTCCTGTTTTCTGTCTGGCGGTTGCGCACGGAGAACAAATGGGTTGAACCCCCTTCGGCGCACTCTGGAGCTGTACATTGTGGGATAGGATTGTATTGGAATGTAGGCAAGAGGGACGTCTTGGGGTGAAGCGGTGGTGCGGCGGTGGTGGTGGTGGTGGTGGTGGAAGAATGATGTTGTGTTCGGGGAAAATGTTGTATGAACGACGAGATGGAGACTTAATGTCTTTAATTGAGCCACTGATTGAGCCGATTTGAAATGCTGAAAACAAAGAGCACAATAACAATCTATAACAATGCGCGGTTTCGCGCCAAGCCAGTGCCACTCGATGTTCTATCTTTGGACGCCCTCTTCATGCTCATATACGTTGACGGTTGAGGGATCATGCATCTTTTAAGTACCATATAATTTGCATGCTGCTGCTCGCGGCATCGTACCATTTAGACAGCGATCCCCATGACTATATGTTAACTACCAATCCAAACGAGGGTTTTCATCGAAAAGAACAAAGATAAGGACAAAAACAAGGCAAGGTGCTTCAAAATGAGCTTTTCGGCGTCGATTTGCTGACATTGATGGCTGATGCTGATCATACATGTTACTTTTTCATGTTCAAAACGATATCACATTTCAATTTTGAGAGGCCATGGCATTTTTTAGATTCTGAGAGCAAATCCATACGAATCACGAGGGAAATGTAAAGCGATGTTAATTAGAATCCGTCCGTAGGTGACCGTTCTTCAGTTGCTCTGGTATATCCCTAGGTAATCCGATGTAGCATAGACTACGAAATGATAGCACGTAATGCGCGCTCCGGTTGATCCCAATGATACTATGGAGAGAACGTATCAGTATAGTAGATGATAGTCGAAGAAGGCGATACGCACGAAATGGTTCGCTCCCTTCAGTCGAATTATATTGATATCTCTCATATCTCTTCCTATTTTCTTCGCCTCATCAATTTCCTCCTGGAAGATCAACGCACCATAAGGCATCTCCCATGGAGAGTTGTCGCACCACAAATAACTGAGGCCAACATCGCTCCATTCCCTATTGTGGTGTGGCATCTTACTAACGTATACCGCTTCCTCACGCAAAGTCGCAAATAACCCGTGTTTGATACCTTGGTCGAGCATGATGTTGTCCGATCCTCCGGGAAGCGTAGGTTTGATATCCATTCCGGATTCCATATCCTCTTGAGACATGTTCAGAATCGTGGGGCGAGGAGAACCCAACGCGTTGCGTTGTTCTAGTGAAGAAACAGAATCTCCGTGTTCGTAATAGCCTGATACCCAGGTCAGAAACTTCTTGGGACGTTCGTTCGGCGCTAACAGAGGGTCAAATATGGGATTGTACCAATCAGCTGGAGACTTGTATCCCAAAGCATGGTACGGGGGATCTGTACGTGACGATGTTCTTTTAATTCGGATGCGGAAAGAATGGTTGAGGGATGCTTACCATAGATTACGACCCGTTTAACGCGTTCCAACAGCTTCGCACCATCTGATGTCCTGGGGAAGTTCCGCGACTCAGCTAGCAGAGCCGTAATAAAATTGCACCCATAGGACCAGCCCGCCAGGACAAGGCCTCCCTTGACCGTAACAGGCTCCTTCTTGACGAAGTCGATCAAAAACCCGTAGAGTTCTCGCGCACTGATCCTCATATGATCACGAAGCGTGTCCCGGGCGGCATGTGCAGACATGGACGGTAGTGCCTCGAGGTCGCGTCGTTCCCGGTCTGGAATGCGGGCAGATCCAGGGTAATCCCGGCGGTTCAAAAGAATGACTCGTGCGTTTGCCGCTGCTGCGATGGGCAGGAAACGCGCGAATACGCCTGAGGATGACATGAGATGTTCTTAGATTTTTCGACTGATACACGAGAACGCGTCATTCTACATACCAGAGTGCCATGCAAAACCGTGAATCATTATCAGCGTGGTGTAGTCCTTGCTATTCGCAGGAATACCGCTATCGCGGGTAGCAAAAACCCCATGGGAAGGCATACTGGTCGAAGACAAGGAATGTTAGAGCAAGAAAGAGACGGTGCAGAGGTTTGACGTATACATACTTTTAAGAGATTGAATTAAACTCGGTTTTCTTCTATGGCGCCAGGCCTAGTCCGTGATAAGTATCCATGGGGATGCTTTTTGTCCACCTTCGCAGCTTCGGACGGTCCGTGGTATGCGCGGCTGCGAAATGATGAGGGCTTAAAAGCGTTTATAGAACAGGACTAATACATGTTATTGAGTCGCATGAACAAAGATTGATTGATTAAAGGGCGAGAAGACTGATCTGATCCAGGGAAACCAGCTGAATTTGGTCGACGGAAGCCCACACTGGGTCTGCAGACTTCATATAATAGGAGCGCAGCGGAAATTCAACATATATAGTGCAGAATACCACATCATATGACATGATTGTCCAAGACGAGATGATTCGACATTGTGAGAGATGTAGGAACAATGTCTCAATCCAATGAAGTCGGATATTCAATAAGCAGCGGAAGGTCTTGATATCAGAAGAATTATATTGAACCTGGAGGCCTTCCTAACAGTAGCACAGAAATGCAGATAAGAGCCAGGCCAAACGCATGCAATTCAAGGACGAAATCAGATAATTTTTTTGACAGAGAGGAGCATGGTACTGCTTTGAAAGGTGTAAAATCAGCACGGTATCGAACGATAAAGAGCAGGACTCGCACCTTTTGTAAACCGAACAGGAGCTCGATCAAGTCCTTCCGCTGGGTCCGCCCTGTGTCTCCGTCTGGATCTTCTGCTGCAGAATCCCAGTCAGATAGTTCATGTTGTCCCTCTTCTTCTGAATGGTTTCTTCTAGTGTGTCGACATTTGTTCGGATATACTCGATCTTGTCCGCGTAATGTTTCACAGCTTGAGGACGCGTCTACGTCGCAAAGGTGTGCCTTAAGTTCGGGAGTAGAATTTCCGTATAGATATTCGCGAACCTTTTGAACATAGTAGCCAGTTCCTATATCGACAATGACATGATCCGGATCCGACAGTTTCCCGGGTACATAGAGCGAGTTGGTGAGTGGAACGAGAATCGTTTTGCCTGACTTCCGATGAGGCAACGTCATCAACGAACAAGAGAGCCGTCGACGCACCTTTATTCTCAGGTTTCACTTCATTTACATTCTCCAAACACGCTTTGAATTTCGCCTGCGCCTGTTTTAGCTGCGCGAAAGAGTTGGTGAGATGCGTGAGTTCCTGATTTGTCGATCGCGATTAGTGCGTGAGGCCAGAGAAGAGATGATCATGGTCATTCACATCTTCTAGTTGTTTTCGCACTTCTGTAAGCTGCGCGATGTCGAGGTCCGCAACGTTGACCGTTTGCTGGGACATGGATTGGTTGTGGGCGCTATCAAGGATGCTCTCCAACGAGATTGACTTATCCAAGTCCCTAACAACTGATAAATTAAAAAATAATAAAAGGAGAATATCACGTGCCATGGATGCTAAGTCCGCCGCTGAGCATCTTGACCAAGTGTTATGTTGTTCTTGTTCTGATATCACCCCCTGTCTTTAATAAGAGCCCTAAAAGGCTCCAAACCTCCTCCTAAAGCTTTCCTTCATGTCAGATTCCGATTCCAAGGGCAAATACCCCCAAGATTTAGGTAACTATCAGAATTTTTCAGCTAGATTCAAGCTCACCAAGTTTGACATAGTCGCTATATTCCATGCCTCGTTTCATCCAACGAAAGGAAACACCGTAGACTGGTCTCTGAAGGCCAGTGACGGTAAGCATATAAAAGCAATGTGCTGCTCTTCCAATCTCAATATTTATATAGATCTAGACCTCGAACACTTGGAGTTCAGTGCTCTCCCAAGTGGCCTCCATCTCGTCGAGCGAGACGTTGTGTGCGTCGTATTTCCGCAGGATTTTCAGTTCGCTGACCTTGGAGCGTCAGGTATTTTACCAAAGACGGACAACACGGCGTATGCATCTTTCGACGACGAAAGACATCCGAGCAAGGGCACCGCGGCGTGCGTCTCAGCTCGCTTGGCATCCTGCTCGCAAAGTCACACCGGCCACGACCATGGCGCCACGTCAACGCGCTTAAAGAGCTCACGGATACAATCTACGCACGGATAGAGGCGGCAGGGACGGGCGTTCTCGAACCGACGGAAGAGGACTGGGAGCCGGCACGGGAGTTTTTCGAACAATGCAAGTTACGACGGTCCGATGTTGGCGGTGCAGGCGACTGGGCGGGATGGAGCGATGAGCTAGATGGAGTGAGTCTAATGCCTTTGCTACGGGAAGCTGTGTCTGACATATTGCGTAGCCTTATGCCGAACCTCTCGACGCCATTCCGACACTGCATTTGCCCCATCTCCTGCGGATATTAGGACCTTCCGCATTAACCCTCTACAAGCATGTCCTTGGGCGAAAGAGAATTCTGATTTACACGCTTCCACCAGTCGAAGTCGCCTCTATACTTTGTCACGTCGCAGGAGACCTTTGTTTTGACTGTCAATCCACATCCAACTTCAGCAACCGCCTCACAGGGAAACACAAGGAGCCTATCAGTGTCCTTGGAATGGTGACTCTCAATGACATGGACCGCTTACGCACAGAGAGCAAAAGTGGACGCGGCTGGATTGCTTGTGCGTATTTCCGCAGTCCTCCCAGTCATACATCCTTACCAACGTCATTTAGGCACGACTGACGCCCTTTTCATGGAACGGCCATCTTATTATGATCTTCTTATTGACCTCACGACTTCAACGCCCAATAAAGCGTCACGACCCACTTTTTATGCCTCGAAACCAGTGCTATCACAGTCTGGGGGCTCTAACGTTCCTTCACACCGACTTTCAACTATTCGCTTTGCGTGGAGCGATGTAAAACTTGTGAGTGTTCCTTTCTTTTTCATTAATATACCACTAACAGACGTTTGCAGTGGAATGAAATCGATCGTATTCTGCAACTTGATTCAGCTAAC
The DNA here is from genome assembly GCA_014925825.1 of Pholiota molesta. Classification (NCBI taxonomy): domain Eukaryota; kingdom Fungi; phylum Basidiomycota; class Agaricomycetes; order Agaricales; family Strophariaceae; genus Pholiota; species Pholiota molesta. Next base: position 55,199 of record JACGCK010000247.1, read on the forward strand.
TCCCATGCCTGCTGCGGCCCTTCGAAGCGAGGCCCCCCTCCAAAATCCAAATCTATTACCACATGGACGGACGCGTGGCAAGTATATGAAGATGTATGTATAATCTGCGCCGGCCTGTGGATGGGCAGCTGGCGGGGAAACTCACCCATGTCATATTCAACCGTGAACGGCCCTGAAAATTGGGGCGCAATCCATCTCGAAGGCGACGATGACCTCAGTGTAAACAGCTCGTACGTGAGGAATGTTGGCATGGGTATAGAAGGCCGCCCAGCGGAAGGACCGTCGACGTTGCTTGGCGTCGGCGGATCGACGAGCGCCAAGAGCGCGAAGAGCGCACGGAGGGTCAGCGCCATGTCGTGGTCGAGTGGGAAGACGACGGTTGTCAACAACACTCTGCCATCCGCGTCAACATCGAAGGCGGCGGGAAAGGCACGTCAGGTCTCGACGTCGGCTACGGTTGTCCCGCCGTCAGAAGCGACGGAGGATTTCACCCTCGATCATCTGCAGGATTCGGACGAGGGTGCGTCGCAAAGGCGGAACGGGCAGGTTTTGACGACGATGGCTCTTCTGCAGACCTTCCATGCGCATACGTTGTTCCAACTCTCGGTGTTCGAGGATATACTCGTTCGCCAAGGTGTGCCGCCTGCGTCCGCTACTGAGTCTGTGGGAGAAAGCTTAGTGTCGTTAACCCCTCGAGACATCTTTGCGTTTGAGCTCGGGCCTCTGAGCAGCCTCGATGTCAGATATCTCGAATGGCTCATGGAGGAATATGCGGGCGATAATGTCAAGGTTGTTGTGAAGCGCGGATGGAAGGATATCCTCGGTGCGATCTTTGGATATGTTTAACCTTTCCTTTTTTTCTCCCTCTCTTAAATCTCACACACACTCTTCACTGTCTCCTGTCATTTTTTATTCCTTAATAAATAATGCTATGGACATTTTCACTCTCCTTGTTCGTTTTGTTATACTGTTTATACCATATGGCATATACCCCCAGTCTCATCTTTATCATGCTTAGTATATCACCAGGATTCGGAGCAATGTTTTTATTTTTATTTTAGTTACCTACGAGTGTCTCGGTTGCTGTACGGATTTTATATCTGGCACACACACACACTTTTTCCTGTAGCCCCAAGCTGCACAACGCAGCACAACGCTCACCGAATAATGGCGGTGTTTCCTAAATGGGTGTATTATGTAATGTACACGCGACATGCCGCGATATTTTCAATTAAGCCGCGAACAACATCCGTACTCTTTCTTTACTCTTTCATCCTTTCTTTCACCGTGGTCGGGCGTGTCGATGATGGGAAGATCTAGTATGTTGCTATATGGAGTCTGATCATATATACTCAAAGAACTCATCTAGAAACAAAACGACCAGAGGTTCCTCTGAAAACAAGTCCGTTTTCTGATTTCTTATGAAATATGGTTTCTCTGACTTTTGGTTGTTCTCTTTCTCGAAGAACTAAAGAAGGATCCTGGCGTGCCTCGCCTTCCGAATCTCAAAGCGAAAGTTAGAAATGCACAGACGAAACCGATGGTGCGTGGCTCAGCTGTGGCCTTCAGGACCTGTTGAACTTAACATAACTGTTCGTCTTAATCAGATTCCTGAAGGACGCCGGATGGATCTTGATGCCCCCATGGCTTCAGAGCCTACATTATCTACTTTGGCAATGCTGGCGTCCGAAGCTGAGGCCTCGTCATCTGCGCTGCAGGAACAATTTACCGATCCTTCCTCGTCCACGTCTATCAACATGTCTGGAAAGACAAGAGAACAGATGCGGAAATATTACTTGAAGGCGCTGCACAAAGTCGTGGACGAGAGTGATATTGTCGTACTGGTACTCGATGCTCGCGATCCGGAGGGTTGTCGGAGTAGGCTGGTGGAAGAGGAGGTGAGACGACGCGAGTCTGAAGGCAAGAAGCTGGTGTTTGTGCTGAATAAAATCGGTGAGTGATCAATATCTGGCAATATGTTCTTGATTTATCCCCTAGCATTTCCAAAGATCTCATACCAAAATCCAACGCTCAACAATGGCTGAAATACCTGCGGCATTCTACACCGACCCTTCCTTTCCTTTCAAATGCTTCCTCACAACATCAACGGACGAATATCTCATCGTCTACTGCTCCGTCCCTATTGAAGCTTCTAAAAGCGTATAAGCCGAAGGCTGGCAGCGTTACGATCGGTGTCGTCGGGTATCCTAATGTTGGAAAGAGTAGTCTGATCAACAGCCTTAAACGCAGTAAAGTATGTTGAGCAAGGTCTTCTGAATTCCTAGGCCGTTCTGATCTCAGCATATTTCTTGTATAGGTCTGTGCTGTCGCTGCACAGCCAGGACATACCAAAGATTTGCAATCAGTCCAACTGGAACGAGGCATGCGCATCATCGATTCACCGGGAGTGGTATTTGACGATGATGATTACGATGATGGAAAGGGGAACAAAAAAGGCAGTGTGCTTCTTCGCAATGTCGTGAAGGTGGAGGATGTAGAGGATCCCATAGCAGTCGGTAAGGATCTGTTGAATTATGTCCATTCACGAGGCTTGAAAGGTTGCTGATCTTGTATATTTCCATAGTTGAAGAAATCATCGGACGGACGCCTCGAGAAAATTTGCAAAAAATCTATAACCTCCCCGAATTTTCATCAACTTTGGAGTTCCTCACCATGATGGCATTGAGTAACGGCCGACTCTTGAAGGTACGTCCAACGTTCCATTTGTATTGCTTCAACCTGTCTAATCTCTGTCACAGGGGGGAACCCCAGACCTCAATTCTGCTGCTCGACAAGTTCTAAGCGACTGGAACCAGCAAAAATCCCATACTTCTCAACGCCTCCTACCATCCATCCTTCACTGATACCTTCCACGGGTGCGTTCTTCTCTACAGCCCCTGCACTATCTGATAATTGACTTTGCACCTCCCTTTATCAGTTGCCGCCACACGTAACGGCGATGACGGCCCGATGATCGCACCAGGCGCTGAAAACGTCGGGCATGCCCAGATCTTGTCCGAGTTCTCTCAACCGTTCACACTGGATGGTCTGTTTGGCGCTGCTGATGCAGGCGCTTTTGGTGGTCGTGATAATGATGACGCCGTTATGGCAGACGAAGACGGTGATGTTTTCTGGGACGCTGTTGAAGGCCCAGGTGAAATGGGCGAAGATGGGTGGGTGCATTACATCATACTCCCCGAAGCTTGATTTGTTCTGATTTCGAATATTTTCTCCCCGTTTATCTATGCAGAATTCCTATGGAATCCGATGACTTGAAACACGTTGTCCCGCGCAAACGCTCGCGGTCCCCTTCCCTAATGCCTGATGACACCAACGGCACCAGCAACCTTCAGGACATATCTGCCGCTACTATCACACCCTCGTGGCAGTCTCGCCAACCGAAACGCCAACGGAAAAACAAGGACATTCCTTCATACGATGTGGCTCCAGATCATCATATTTTAGCGCAGATGGGGAAGAGCAACCCGCTAAGTCGAAAGGCGCTCAAGAAGGACGCAAAGAAGGCGAGGAAGGCGCATCGGGCACTGACGCAGGCGCATACGCATACGGCTAGTGGTGGGGGTGGGATGGAGGTAGATGATGATGGCTTGCAGTTTACTTTCATGGCGTGATTCTTATTACCCCGGGGCGCGTCCATCCATCTTTTTTCTTCTGTTCGCTACCGACCTCATCCCCTCGAGTCAATTCCTCTCATTTCCTAATGACAGTGGGTTTGGCGCGCTATCAGATACGGAGAACATTTCTAATGTCAACTCATCATCTTCGGGGAGGGAACATACTACATCTATGTAAGTAGGATGATGAATCTACTGCCGATTATCCGACTTCAAGCACTCCCGAGCTATCATGCATGGCTCCAACAACCCAACCGGCCCGGCTATAAGGCTACCTGTTCTAAAATTGTTTCGTTCGCTGTGGCAGCTGACTAGCGCTGACTCGCTGCGAACACCTACTTGTAGCCGCGGCTATTACTTATCTCGGTACTTAACGGGTTCTCGGGAGTCTGACTATGCCCATCTTCTCTAGCCCTTGAGTGGCGTTCTGGACCAAATCCGGACGATGTCCCGACTTCCTACCGCTTGCGCAACGCCGGCTTCATACGATGTCCCCGTATTGCTATTCTAACAGATTTTCCTTCAGAATCGCCTCCAAAAATCGCTAAGCGTTAAGTTCAAGGGCTGACTGAGTCGCATTATGAATACAACGGCCACGCACGGCATCCAGGTAAGCCGCCATACTAGTACTACATGGAGCCCACAAAAATCTTGCTAACCAAGCCTTTGTCATTCAGCATCCTAATCAATATCTGATTAACATAGATGCTCCAATGAAGTCATAAAACAGTGATCTTCTAGGACTTGCTTTCAACATTCGCCATTTCTTCTCAAAAATGAAAGCTCTCTTACTGCACCAGGAAACACAGCCATCGTTGGGGACATCCCACTTCCCGAGCCCAGCTCCAAAGAAATTCGGTCTGTCTGTCTTCGAAGAATTGATCAACTTCATTTTTGAATTTTGGCCGTTTCATCTAGTGTGAAGGTACATGCG